>CM076910.1:861621-1447516 GCA_039519145.1 Kokia cookei
GATGGACTAATTGCTAAGCGGAGAATGGGAGTGCTCGTGATGGGGCGAGAAAGAGCACGTGGTCGCACACCTATATTGCATGCGGAGTGTACGCGGGCACACGCTCCCCCCCTCTTGCCTACACTGTCCACCAATTTCCGCCACCTCATTTCCATGTCAGCAAATTAGAGACGTTCTCTCTCTCTTTTTTAATTAGTGAAATAAATTATTAAAAGAAAAATACTTTTTTATGGTAATTATATGTAGATGTAATGCCAAATTTCGTACTTGTATATTATTATGTTATTTAGGGTGTTCAAATTTCAGATCAGATTAAATTTTATATGATGGTCTGATGATCAAAGGTGTTCATAGCTTCAAGTGTAATCTGGATTCGAGTTATTTGGGTTTTGCTCTGTTACTGTAATTCATAAAAAAAAATCAGATCATATTGAATCTTAGCTCGATTGACATCGATATTGTCGTTAGTGTAGGAAAATGTGAGTTCGAATGCGTTAAAGTGCATTATCTTTCTATTTAAGAATTAGAAAAAGATTATGAATAATTCTAAGAATTGTATAAAAAATATATATGATAAAAATCTATAATAAAATTAATGTTCAAAAAGTTGATGTAGCTCGGATTCATATTTAATAATAAATACATATTTAATTTAAAATTTTTAAAAACTTAAATAGATCCATTAATGATAAAAAGCCCAAAAAAACCCAAAACCAATAAACAAGTTAAACAAAAAGCTTTTTGAACCCAACGCTGGTTTTTATGAATAGTGGATATTGATTCGGACAAAGGATTAAATTGGCCTCTAATAGGACAGATCGAAATTGATAAAAAAATAAAAAAAAAACACAGACAAATAAACTAACAAGTGAAATTATAGAAAAAAAAATAACTACTTTTTATCTAATATTTATTCTTAAGCTTTTTATTGAAGCGGTGTTATCTTTAACCGAATCATCAACTCACTTATAAAATTATAGAAATATCTTTTTTTTAATTATAATTAATATTATTATAGTGATTTAAATTTTTTTTTTTACTTTTTTTTATACATTTGGAAGTTAATATTTCTAGTTTTATTTAAGGAATTTAATCCATCTATTTTTTAAATTTAAAAATGTTAATTTTCTTATCAATACGGTTAAAATTCATTTGTTAAATTTTAAGTTCACTTTAATATTTTTTTTTTTTAATGATTAATAAGTGAGTATTTTTTTTTTATTTCGAAGTATCGTACTAATGAACTTAACAAAAGAATTTTAATGGTGTTAACAATTGAATTTTAAAATTTAAAAAATAGAAGAGCTAAATTCTAAATGTATAATGATGGATGTCGAACCCATCAAAAATAATATTCCAACATCTAAACAGTAAATAAATAGCAACATAGGGAGTTGGGTCGATCCCACGACATGTGATGATTTGTGTAAAAATAAAAAGGAGGATTTAAATATGATAAAAGTAAAAATAATTGAAATTGAAATAACAGTAAAAATAGACAAACAAAATTAAATTGAATAAACAGATGTGATGATATTCTAGCTTTAGGCTCGATTTTTGCTCCGATTTTGACTCAATCCTTGATAACAAATCTTTCCTTCAACCGATAAGTCAATTATAATGATAAAGGATGTCTCAGATCACCAACCCTTCCGTTTATAAATTAATTGCGGGAATTCCCAACAACTAATCCTTACCAAACAAACAACCATGAAAAATGTGTCCACAACTTAGCTCTCCAATAGTATTGCGAACTAGAACGGCCCAGTTCAAACTAATGTTCTTAATCGCGCGGATCGTTTATATCTGACTGTTATTTCCGTTGATGAATCCAACCAATCACTTAATTGGACACGTCAATGTGTTCTTCGGTAGATTAAATATGACAGACGATCGTTTTAGTTCTTCCAATTGTACACTTATCAACACCGAATCAACAAACTTTTGTTGATTTGTTGCATACAACTTTATGAAACGATGGTGTCAATCTCCTAAACTAAATAAATAACAAATACTGAAATTAAAGTTTTTAGGTATGATTTAAGATTTCATGGCTCCCTCCCAAATTGTCTATCGGCTTAAAACTAGATAGTACATAAATCTTTATTTAGAATCAAGTAAAAAATATAAAAGGAAGAGAATAAAATTTAATAATAAAATTGCATAATCTTACTTGAATTCTTTAATTTAATCTTGTATTCTAAAAATATTAAAAAGATAAAATACTAGAAAATTAAAAATAATTATCCTAATGTAAAAATAAAAGTATTATTTTTACAAATAAATCTCAAAATGAATAATTAACCATCAACTTTACTACAAACCGTATTTTTTATTCTTTTTGACATTTCGAATTTGCTTTTACATCTAATAGAAAATCAAATCATAAGCCTAAATTAATAGCATCTCATTCAGGAATTCATTAAAATTAAGCATAATAAATATGTAAATTAAACGTATTGTCGTACAAAGTATAAAAACTAACAATATATTTTAACTATTTTAAAACTTAAATGTTTTATAGATGATCCAATTATTAAATAAATAAATTTAATTATGTAAATGGATTTAAAATGAAATTTTCTTATAGATATTTAAAACTTAAACACACAAGTTTCCAAAAGAAAAATAGAAATGGGATTTCTCATGCAGCAATGAGCTTTCCCTTTTACATACACCAAGGTTTGATAGTCAATCAATTTTGTTAGGAATGCCATCATTTTCACCATTGGAGACATATTCTTTTAGTAGTACGCAAAATAAACTTCCTTGCCACTTGTGAGGGTCATAGCTCTTTACGACTACACCTATTTAAAAGTTGAGTTATTTGTTTAAACTCGAAAGTTCGCTCGATATTTTAAAATATTCAGATAAAAATATTAGGCAAGAAAATGAATTTGTGTAAGAAAAATTAAACCCGTTTAAATATGTATATTGAACTTAGATTCTAGTATTCAAAATTTGATTTTAGACTGGCCTATTTTCAAGTTTATAATATAGTATTTTTTTATAAGAATTTTAAATATGCTATACTATAATGCAAATATTAAAAAAAAATATGCTATGTTATTTATATTTACAAATTTAACAAAAAATATATATAATGGTATTCAAAGAGATTTATACATATAATGGCTTAAATGGGTTTGAGTTAGTCATTAACAAGTATGAATATATTTTAGGCTCGAGTAAAAAATTGAGAATCATATTTCAGACCAAATCGAGCTAGGGCAATTGAGCATGATATTGATACCAAACATGGGCTCGACCTAAACCAATTTAAGTCAACTCATGAACATCTCTACCTACAACCTGAGCTTATAGTTAGGGCTAATTCCATCAGATGTCCTTAACTTACGTTCCTAATTTTAAACTAATTCCTAAACTTTAAAATATTTTAATTGGATTCTCAAAGTATTGATATTGTATTAATTAACTTATTCCGTCAGCCTAGCTATTATCCTGCCATTAAATACCAGCTCAAATATGATGTATAGCATAGTTAAAAAGCATTGATCAAAAGTTTAACTCACGTGTGCAAAATTCAAACTATCCGTATAACAACTATACATATTTACAATCCAATCCACATATTTTAAATATGATCAACGTAGAGCAAAATTAGACCCTTGCAATTAAATGCACAAGGAAATGTAAGCCTTTTAGTTAGAAGTGTTGAATGTTGGAGAACTTGTAAGCCCCAAGTGGGTCTACTTTGTGAATGAAATGTGTGACCATGTATCTTCTAAAGACCACTAGAAAGTGACTATTCAATAGGTTGTGACAAGAGAGTTGATGGTCCCATTTTCATTATACATTGTAAGGAGATGTTGGTCTATTTGCAAATGGGAGTAGGAGACAATCCCTTGTGAAGGGTAATAACATTGCTTCCTAACAAACACACATTACCATAATATTTACATTGACTGTTCAAGCCTTTAATGTTGCCCCTAGGAAAGGCTTTAGGGTCACACGTTTTAGGAGTCAAAATTAAATTGTAATATTTACTATAGTAAAAATATAATTTCATCATTTTAATAATCTATATCTTTATAAATTTTAAAGGACTAAATAAAATTTTTTATATTTTAAGGGGTCAATGTGTAATTTTACCTTTATTAATTTAAAATTTTAAAAATTTTAAAGGACCTAAATGAAATATTTTCCATTTTAGGGGGATCGGGGCTCCTGTCAGCCCCTCTAGTTTCGCCACTGCACATCACTTATACTGTATTTAAACTCTTGATTGAATTGGTGTCACGAGTTAATCGTGCATGAATACAATTAGGAAATGAATAAAATATATTTTTATATACGAAATAGTTTATATTATTATGAGTGTATTTTTTTTTTCTTTTTATACTTTTATATAAAATCTATACTATACTATTGATTGAGTTGGTGTCACGACTTAATCAAGTATTAACTCGATTGAGAAATGATTAAAATATCAAAGTAGTTTTATATTATTATGATGGTATTTTTATTTTTATTTTATTTTTATATAAAATCAATGAAAACTAAGATATGATGAAATTTGAACGCGTTACACAATAAATTTTAAAGAATTAACTTTACGGGATAAATATCAAAACTACACATGTACTTTGTTTTAATGTGCATTTAGATACACAGAACTTTGGTTGTGATTCAGATATATACATTAAACTTTGATTTTGATTCAATTTTACACGTTTAAAAAATAAATATATCTATTTATTTTCATATTGAATTAATATAATTATTTGTGTATGTAATATATAAAAGTAAAATAGTGTTACGTCGATAATGTTGCTAGCAGTTTGTAAAAATTGAACCAAAATCAACATTTCACAAATAAAATTACACAAAATCAAAATTCATGTATAATATTGCATATAAAATTAAAATTCATGCGCACTAATTTTGATATTTACACCTTAACTTTACCATTTCAATTGAAGCTTTATTTAATTTTAATAAATATATTCACTATACAATTTAATTTTGATATTTACACCTTATAATTCACCAAAAAAATTATTGATGATGGTAATGACAATTGAAATGTGAATTAATAATAACTGTTAAACTCGTCAACGGTCATTTTCTTCGAGACCGAAATTTCAAATTTTAAAAGTATAGATATTAACTCAGAATAATCAAATTGCAGAATGTGAACCCTATTTGGTTTTCAAACATTCTCATGAGACAGTAATCTCATAATCTCAACAGTGTCAAATTTCGGAATATATAAATGATCTTAATGCCACATTTTTCTTAGGTAATCCTATATTCTTGCAAAATTCTTAAAACTTTAGACAAATTTGACTTTCACTTTTATTATTTTAATTAATTTCGCCCTTTTTTTATGTAAATAATATACAAATCCAATAAAAAAGAACATTGTTTTACCAACATGTTTATCATTATAATTATAATTTATAAATTTATTTAAAATTATATATTTATAAATTGTAATAAAAAAAAAGTAAAATATCTAAAATATCCAATAATATGCTAAGTAATCTTACATTCCAGTAATTCTATTACTGAATATAATCTTACATTTTTTGAATCAAATGCACACATAATATAAGACTAATAGTGAAATTTAATCAAACGGATTAAACTGCTATCATTTGGATTAAGATTAAAATTGATCAATTTGAAATATATAAAGACAAAATTCATAATTTACGCTTAATATAAGGACTAATACTAAAATTTGACCTTTGAATATAAAAATAACTGCAAAATCAATTAAAGTAATAATCGAATCATCATATTATTATCCTTTAGTGCATTAATCAACATTGGCGATCAAATCCCATATTACGAAATTTTTTATTGCTTTTAAGTCCTTTTTATTTATCTTATTTCAGTATCAGATTACAACTGAAAACCACTCAAATTCATATGAAAATGACGCATAAATACAAAGGGGTCATTGCATGTGCTCACTAACATGGTAGGGACCCTTAATTTGTAATCAAATCTTTTTCTTTTTTATCACAAATCTTAAAATATAAAAACTGAATTTACAATTTACGCATAATATAAAATTAATATCAAATTTTAACATTTTAATTAAATCATTCAAAAAAACTACAAAATCTCACTATCTGGGAAAAAAATCCCTCACGTTTGCCAATGATTTCAGTGATTGATTAATAATTAATGGGAGAAAATTAATAAATATTGTAGATTGATTAATAAATCAGTTTTATTAAAGTCACATTAATGATGTATTATTAAATTATTTGTTAGAATTGCCGGCAAATTATACTTTAAGTCACCATCTATATAACTATGGACGGATCCTTCATTTTTATACTAAAAAAGTTGTTGGTACCTGAAGAAAATATATCTAATTATAAATAAAATATTTTATAAAGTAATGGTTGTAATATTATACTATTATTGCTATTTAATTATAACGTTAATGATGTTTCGGTTGTGTTAATGAATTCGAATGTAATGAGAAGGTATATTGCACTCTCAAAAAAATAATGTAAGCTTGAATTTTAGAGAGATATTATTAAGATAGTCAATCACGGACCTTGAATATAAATCGTAAAATGAATATAAAAACACCAAATAAAAAATAACGTTGAGGTCTTGAGACTTTGTTAGATGAGTTTGTTGTGTTTTGTATTTAGTTAATTGTAATTAATTGAATATATATTATTTGTGATTTATATCGTGATTATACTTGTAAATTCCTTCAAAAATGAAGTGAAGAGTTTTGAGGGATCAAAATAAAATTATAAAATTTTAAGGGGTTAAAAAATCATTAAAAGAGTTTAAATTGAATTTTCGGGATAAAAAATATAATTTTCTATTAGCCAAAGAGTTAAAAAAGCTTAAAATTTATACTTAATTGGTAAAAATTAAAAAGGCTTAAAATTTGTACTTAATTGGTAAAATTTAACCAATGGGTCAAGACCCGAATTTTGAGATAGTCAGTACTATGCTGATAGATGCATTATTTTTTGTTTTTGTACTGATATGTGTCATTGTTTGTGTGTCGTCTCGATATTTTTAAATATTTTTCATATCAATTACATACATATAGATATATTTATGTGCAAATATAAATCTACTAAGTTGAATAACTTAATTAAATGTATTATAGCTAAATATTAATTATAATTATAAAATCATTATTTTGAAGAGAGGTTAGACTTTTTTTATAAAGAAAATTTTAAAGTATTGATTCGTTTTGAGAGCTGACAAATCCTTCAAGCAAACGATACTTCAAAAACTTCTTCGAAGAGAGTTCGATCTCTTTTCAATGAGTTGAAAATTAAATACTAAACAAATTTAATTGAACCGCATCAAAATTTTGATAAAATAAAATTTAATTTATTTGGTATCAATTTAAGATCGAATAATACATATCGACTGATTCGATCGGTATCGAAACGACACCGACTATGATAGGGGAAGATAAATGCATGTGCAGGTGGGGACGTAAGGCGTAGCGGTTTGTGTTCTCGCGGTCTTTCACCGAAAACATTTGCATGTGCGTTCACTTTGATCCTTGTAAAATTATCTTAAAAATTCCTTTGCTTTACAACGTGAGAATTTCTTGGGTAAATGTACTTCCAAGGATCCTTCTATTATTAAATAAATTAATTTAATCTTTACCTTATTAAAAAATCAAATAAAGTATTAAAAATGTCATTTACTATTTAATAGAGTTATGCTTTAAAAGATTTTTTATGATTCTGCAGATGAAATCAGAGGTTAAACTAAAAAAAATTTAAGAGAACGAAGTTAATTTGTATATTTTACGAGCTAAAATGAAATTTTACTATTTTAATCGTTTATATATTTTTTTATTTTTTAATGGAATAAATCAAAATTTTATTATTTTAGGGGTAAAGTACAAACTTATCATATATTAATTTAAAGGGTCAAAAATAAGATTTTTTATTTTAGGGAGATCGAGGCTCTACTAATCTCTTGAGACTGTCCCTATATGAATATTTTGTTTGGAGTTTAAAATGATTCATTTAATAGAAAAAAAAAAACTAATTTGAAGGACTTCGTAAATACTTTCACCGAATTGTTTCTCGCTTGTTTTCTATTCTAAGTCAACATCCCACCGCTCCCCTAAACACACATTTTCTATATAAACCCCTTTTCTCCCATCCCTATGTCACAAACCCATCAAAGCATTAAACACACCACCACACACCCTTTACAATGGCGCCAAAATCACAATTTTCTACAACTTCTCTTGTCCTCTTCATCCTCAACTTTTACCTGAGAACCACCATTGGTGACTATGGTGGAGGATGGCAAGGTGGACACGCCACCTTCTACGGCGGTGGTGATGCATCCGGCACAATGGGTAAGCTTCAAATGGTCCATATACTTCATACGTAACATTTAAATTGAGTCAGATTATATTTTGTTCCTATTAAAAATATTAGGTAAATTATATTTTGCGTATTGATCAAAGAGCAAACCGGGTTTTTTGTTCAGCTGATCACTGGACTTCAAAATGAGATATGTTTGGCACGCCAGGTGTAACTGTCTGATTATTTCATTAGTCACCCTAGTTTTTAACAGTATATTAGTTTGTTGCAATCTAACTCTTAATATACTTACAGTGAACTAAGAGTGTTTAATGCTATTATTTTTTCAGGAGGTGCTTGTGGATATGGTAACTTATATAACCAAGGGTTTGGGACCAACACAGCAGCACTTAGCACAGCATTGTTCAACAATGGGTTGAGCTGTGGTTCTTGTTATGAAATGAGGTGTGATGGTGACCCTAAATGGTGCTTGCCTGCTACCATTATGGTCACTGCCACCAATTTTTGTCCCCCTAATTTTGCTTTGTCAAATGATAATGGTGGGTGGTGCAACCCTCCATTGCAACACTTTGATTTGGCCGAGCCTGCTTTCCTGCAAATAGCTCAATACCGGGCTGGGATTGTACCCGTTTCATTCAGAAGGTAAAAAATAATGGTCAAATCCTATTTTCAGTCCCTTTGCTTAAATTAACTTTGAGGTTTAGTCTTTATTCATCACACTGAAAAGGTTAAAATTAGTCTAACTACATTCCAGTCCTCGTACTTTTTAGACGTTTGAAATGTAGTCCGTCTCCTTTTAATTTTAGAAATTCAATCCCTCTACTTATTAGAAATGCCAAATTATTAACACGGTTATCAATTGGACTTTAATTTTTAAATCAATCAAGTAAAAAAACTAAATTTCTAAAAATAAAAATAGAGGACTAAGTTTCAAAAGTTTGGAAAGTACAGGGACTTAAAAGGCATATTTAAACCTTACATTTCAATGTACAAATCTTGTTCCAATTGTTGATATCATTTTTACTTTTCATCAAAATTTTAAAAAATATGAGATTGTAGGTTTTATTATTTCAATTTTACTTTAAAACAGAGTACCTTGTATAAAGAAAGGAGGAGTCCGGTTCACAATCAACGGCCACTCATACTTCAACTTAGTCCTAATCACTAACGTTGGTGGTGCCGGAGATGTCCACTCGGTGTCGATCAAGGGCTCGAAAACTGGGTGGCAAGCAATGTCAAGGAATTGGGGCCAGAATTGGCAGAGCAACACCTACCTCAACGGCCAAACCCTATCTTTCAAAGTCACCACAAGCGACGGCAAGACCCTAACCAACTACAACATTGTGCCGGCAAACTGGCAGTTCGGACAAACATTCGAAGGTGATCAGTTTTAAGGTTTGAGCCATTGTTAGGGTTAAAAGAGAAGCTTAGTATTGTTGCTGAGGTGGCTTATTGGCACCCGCTTAAGGCCTTCATGTATTTTTTTTTTTACATTATTGAAGGATTGTGTGAGATATAAGTAAAGAGGGGATAGTCCATTGTTTTTGGGTTTTATTTAATTTTGTAGCCATTAAGGAATATGAATTAAAGATTGCTTTACTTAATTCCAAAGTTACTTTGTAGTTTAATGGTTTAGTTTATAGATCCCAAATTGGATCTCTAGTTTACCAATAAAATAATTTAAATTATCCCAATGTTGATATTAAATGCAATTGAAACTAAAATTATATATTTTTATAAGAATTAAAATTTAAAATTTATCATTATTTTCATGAAGGTTAAGCAATAATTTTATCATTTCGGAGTCAAAGTGCACTTCCACCGCATTAATTCATACCTTTATAAATCTCAAGGATTTGAAGGGCAAAATTCAGTACCAAAGTTTCACCATATATTAACCCATACCAATTTTTGGGGGCCAAATAGCAAATTCACCCTAAACTCCTTGTGAGAATTATGAATTATGCTATACCATGTATAAGTCGGATACTCAAAGGTAAGCCTAATCGCTTAATACTTTGAGATGTTTTTATCATTGACAAGCCAAAATGAATAAATACAAAAGTACTCATGTTTGCCACACCAACGAGTCTCGACTTTTGTTCTGACAAACTCAATAGGTTTGTCGAAAAATTTTCAATGGCATTTATTTAACCGACGGTAGAAGAATTAATAATTTAGCAACATTCTCCCTCACACATCAAAGGTTGACATACACCCATCTGCCTAACAATTTACAAATATTACGTTTTTCTTGGGTGAGCTATATTAGTAGTCACTCAACTGTATATATTTTATCACCAAACTGTGAAAAGTTATCAAATGAACACCTAGTTAGTATTTTTTGTCACTCAATTACGAAAAGTTACAAAATGATCATTCAACTATTCAATTGTCTTTTTTGATCACTCAACTATCTTGGATTTTTTAGTGTTTTTTTTTTTGTTAACCCGTTGGTGACCAAAAAAGACAAAATTGAATAATTGAGTGATATTTTGTAATTTTTTCATAGTTGAATGACCAAAACAAAAATCTTCTAATAACTGGATGATCATTTTGTAATATTTCATAGCTGGAGGCTAATGTAGTTTACTCTTTTTTTTTTCCTTGTCATTCCTTTTTAATTGCAAAATAAGAATATATAGGATCGACAAGGCAAGTAACAAGTAAGAATTCCAGACTTATTTACCTCAAAAAAAAAAAAAACAAGACTTTCTTTACATAATTAATGGTAAGGCATTCAATTTCGATAGACAAAAGTTGCAGATGATGAATACATTACAGTGTCAATGGCAATTTGTGCCTTTGGCTTCACAAAAAACCATCCCTCCTATCTTGTTCCTCAGCTTCCTTGTTAGCAACTTGAACTGATTTGAACCAAAGAAATGCCTGAATATGATAAGTCACATTTATTACATGAACTTGGTTAGATTGAGTTAAATAAACTTCAATTTATACATTTCATTAGTATTTCATATCAACCACTTTGAAAATGAGGGTTTTTTACCTAATTATTATAAAAAAAAAATAATTAATAATTAAAATAATATCCCCAATTTATTATTTATCAAAATGGTATATTTAATTAAGTGGAGGGACTCTAAGTGACGACATTAGGGGATTTTTCTGACACGAATTTTTTTATTTTTTATTATTTTTATATATTTAAAAATAAAAAAATAATATTTTATTAGCGGAGGGATTCTAAGTGGCGGCACTAGAGGGTTTTTTGTACATGAGAAAAATACGAAAAAAAATATCTGACACCTTAATGGAGAGACACAAAGTAACTGCTCTGAAAGAGGATCTTCAAGTGACGGCACTAAGAGGTGTTTTGTCACTTGACAGCTTCTCATTGTGTCGTATGTGTGTGTTTGTTTTATTTTGATTGTAAAAGTAAATAAAGTGAATTATTTTTTACATTATATTTTGATTGTAAAAATAAATATTTATTTTGTACGGGTATTATTTTGGTAATTAATTATATTTTTTATTATATTTTGATAATTATTTAGCTAGGTTTTAACTTTTTCTGAGTTATTAAAAATCTCTTATTTTTATAAAATAATAAATTTATTTTAGAGTATTTTTATCTTTTTATATTTTATATAAATTTAAAACATACATATATTCACATGAGATCCAAATTAAAATTATTAATTTTACCATTTAAATAAAAAATATTTAAAAATTTATATTAATTTTTTATAATTTTATTATATAATTAATTTTACCCGTATTATATAACTATTTTATAAATATACTCTAATTTTATTTCAATTAAATTTTTTAATTTCATACTTGTAACTAATTTTAATTATAGCTTAAAAATGGATTATTGTTTATTTTATTAAACACTTGTAATAGTTTTCTTTCTCATTTTATTAAACAATCTTACGACTTGTATAATGAAGTTTAGCATGGTAAAAAACTTATTTATAAGTAAAGCAATTACTTTTACAATTAAAATAAAATAAACACACACGACACAATGGGGTGCTGCCAAGTGACAAAACACTACTTAGTGCCGCCACTTAAAGATCTTCCTTCAGTGCCATCACTTTGTGTCCCTCCATTAGGGTGTCAGGTATTTTTTTCGTTTTTCTCGTGTACAGAAAAACCCCCTAGTGCTGCCACTTCAAGTTCCTCCACCAATAAAATAATATTTTTTTTATTTTTAAATATAAAAAAATAATAAAAAAATCGTATTAGAAAAATCTCTTAGTGCCGCCACTTAGAGTCACTCCACTTAACTAAGCATACTATTTTGATAAATAATAAATTGAGGATAATATTTTGGTTATTATTTATTTTTTTTATAATATTTGGATAAAAAAACCCTGAAAATGAATTTTGTCACCAAAATCAATGAAAGGACTACTAGATTACAGGATCTTTCAACAAGTCCTGTATTATCCCTAGTTAAAGTTTTATCTCTCAACTTTGAAGAACTTGTAAATGGATCGTCCCATCTGTTTAAGCACTCCCACTTTGTAAACCAGAAATGCTCTTGATAGAGTCTTTAAGACGAACCCCCCAACAAAGAACAATGCAGGACTTGTTGAGGGTTCAACCTCTCAACAATATGCATCTGAGTTACATGAATCATATTTTAATGGTAAAAAGATCTTTTCAGTCTTTCTCAATTTTATCATTTTGACCTTAATTTTAAAAAGATTTAAATGTTTAATGTTTTACTCGAACGAACGAAAAGGTTAATCATTCAGGTAAAACATTAAACATATGAACTCCTAAAACCAAAATGGAATACAATTCCATATTTGAAAACATTGATCTCCAATACCAGAAAAAGAAGTAGAGAAACAAACTCACCGAAGTGGGGATTCCGGTAAATGCGAAGAAACCAAGCAAGGGCGCATAGAAAATGCTGTCTGAGTTCAAAACTCCAAAAACAGGCCTTTGGTTGATATACTCAAAAATAGAACCAACCTGCAGGATGAAGAAGAAAAAGGTTTAGCCATCTTAAATTCGAGTGTCTCAAGCCGCTCGGACTTTCATTTGTCTTCAAGTATGTATCTCACACTTATGTCCAACACAATATAATCTTCAAAGACTTTTAGATTCATAAAAAAAAAATAATCCGCTGAGTCTTAATCCGATTAACATTGATATTGTTATCAACTTTGCATGTTGATTAAACTATTCTCACAACATATAATTAACAAAAAATAAATATATAAAGTTGATAAATTTCAATGAAAACTACCAACACGATAATTATTAGACTAATATTTATAATTAAAAATATAAAACGATTCAACTTTTAATTTTTAAAATACAATGAATAAATCTCAAATTGTATCAAAATATCACAATTCAACCCATATGCATACCCATGTCACGGCACTCACATCCAGCCATCCAGGCGGGGACGTAATCGAGGCTTAACCCCTAGTTAAAGGGTACAGTTACAATTTTAATTCATCCTAAATATTAACAATTCAATTTAATACATTTTAGCCTCTTTATTAAATGAAAGAAGATTACATTTTTGACCCTCTCAAATATTAAAAATTTAATTTAAACCATTTTAATACAAAATTTTAGCTTTTGAGTCTTAAAATTTATAATTTAATTTACTCTAAAACCATTATCTAAGCACATCCACATCTTATTTACATTAATTACTAATATAATTTGATCCTTATAGTTTTATAATATTGTTAATTACTCCAAATAATTAAGATAGTTAACTTTTTCGATTAAAAAATGAGGTGATTATATATAAATATTCAAAACCAGCGCGGAGCACTACTAATAGAGTAAAGAAGACTTGAATGAACATACCGCAGCAATGGCGGTCACCGCTGAAGCAAGCAAGTAAACGAAGAAAGGAACCTCAAAACTCTGCTGTGCTGCGGAACTCTTGCCTTCACCTTGAGCCCAAGGTGGAGGCTCGTCGGAATCGGGTCTAGCCCAAGAAGGTATACTTTCCTCAGACTTACTTGAATCAGGTGAACCTTCGGTTGCATTAAGCTGCAGAAGCAACCCACCACGAGATAACCTTTTGTTTCGATTCAGAAACCTGTCTCTAACGCTTAAAAACAATGGGGGAGATGATGATTTGTTTTCTCTTATGGGAAACCCACGGACTAGAATTGAATTGCAGGGAGACAATAAGGTCGTAACCACCATAGCGATCTCTTCCCTCTTAATCCTTGTTTTATTGTTTTGATTTTGCTGCTGAAGACGACAAAAATAAACGGAATTAATAGAGGAGATAACTCAAAATCTGATGACCCAGAGTAGAATCAATCTTCAAATTAAGTTTTGGGTTTCAAAAATTACCTTACTGGTCGGCAAGGGACTGGAGGTGGAGGTGGACAGGGATAGGGAGGAAATATTTCAAAGGGATAATAAAATAGGCGGGGATGTGTGGAGATGGTCGAGAGTAGATTGGGGAATTTTCAAAAGGAAAGGTCAAATTATTTGTTAGTCCCTGGCTTTTTTTAATTCTACAATTTCAGTCCTAACTCAAGCTAAAACAGTTTAAATTCGTTACGTCAAATTTTAAAAATAGTAGCAAAATCTGATATTTAAATATAATTAATATATAAGTAATTACTTTGTATTAATTTAGGGGTTTTATACTTTTCGAGGGCATATTTATATTTATATTGGATTATTTTGTATTTGTTTTTTTTTGAGTAATTATTAAGCGAATCGAAATTAACACTAGGTTTAATTAGACTTGTGCGTGAATTGAATCACTTAGCGCAATCCCAAGATCCATTAGAAAAACGAAAAGATTTAAATAAAAATATATGTCCGAAAAATAAATTTAGACAAAAAATCCGTTTTGAAAAAATAAAATGAACCTTAGGTGAGATTTTTAGTTGCCCAACCTGAATTAAAAAAAAAAAAAAAAACTGTTGTTTTACTATTGTTTTTCATCATTTTGCTTTTTTTTTTTTCATTGTTTTGCTGTGCTACTGTTATTTAAATTTTTATATAAAAAATTTTAAAACAGTGAGCTAAATTAAATTTGAATTTTAGTATTTTTATATGAATCAAGTTTGAATAAAAAATTAAACTTATTTTTTAAACCAAATTAAACACAAACCTATCAATCCGGTATAAATTTTTATTAGCCCGACCATGGACAACTTGATATTATCATTCTAGAAATTAATTCTCTTTTTCAATCAAAAATCAATCCTACACGTAGAAAGCCAAAAATAATTTCATCGGCACATTACTATTTCTGATATTTTGTTTTGGTTCAGATCATTAGCCAAATATAAATAAACAAAAATAGATGATTAGCACTTTGATTCTCTCCAGAGGTGGTCGAGGAATAAAGGTCCTACCATTTCATAGCCATTTAATTCCTGCTACTACTACAATTGCATCTCTTTTCTCCCACCCAAACCCCACTTCTTTCAAAATCGCCTTTAAAAACCCTCTGCAAAACATCGTGGAATCCTCGTCACCAGTTCGTGGGATTGTTGGGTTTTCAATAATGGCGTCCGCAACTGCTGGAGAAGATGGTCATTTCAAGTTGTCTGAAACTAGTGTGCTTAAAATCAACAAGGGTGATATTACAAAGTGGTTTATTGATGGCTCCTCTGATGCTATTGTTAGTCCTTTCTCTTTAATCTTTAGCTTCTTTCTGTTGTAATTGTTTCTGGGTTTTTGATGATTTGTCTTTGTTTATATTTGTTTATCGTATTTGAAGTATGTTTGTTTATGGAATTAGTGATCCAAATCTCTGTTTAAGTAGGATAATTGATTAATGTTACGGGCAAATGGAAGGATTTCTATAAATCATAACATTTTATCGGGATTTGTCTCTTTACTCCGTCAAGAGAGCTCCGGTGGGGTCACAAAATAGGAGTGTTTCGGGGTGCCTGAATAGGTGAGCATGGCAAACGGAAGAGTTTGCACGTGGTCGGACTCAACCCTGAGTAGGAGAACCATGGTCGCTGAAGAGCGAGGGCATAGCTCCCTCAATATCCTCTGAATGGTAGGGGTCTTGAGTTTGAGCCTTGCCGTGAGCTCGCTCTTCAGCGAATATGGCTTTTGCCTGTTCAGGCAATACAAGGCACATCAACATCATGCTATATATATGTGTATTGATGGCTATATTTCTTTGATGGGACGCTATGTACATTGATTAAAATCAAGCACGGTGATAGTTCTGATGATAATCACCTGCAGGTTAATCCAGCAAACCCGAGAATGCTTGGAGGTGGTGGTGCTGATGGAGGTATTCTACCCCTGCAAATTTTTCTTCTCCTCATTTTGAACCTTTGATGTCTTAGAAAACTGAACTTATAATGACCATTGATTAATTTTATTAGCCATACATAGAGCTGCTGGCCCAGAACTTAAAGAAGCATGCTATAAGGTACCAGAAGTTCAACCTGGTATTCGTTGTCCCACCGGAGAAGCAAGGATTACCCCGTAAGTTCTTTGGTTTTTACCACCGGTTCATCTAAATGTTTGCACATTAACATACTAACATGTTGAGATTCTGCAGAGGATTTAAACTGCCTGCATCTCATGTGATTCACACTGTCGGACCAATTTATGATTCTGACAAGGACCCTAAAGGCTCACTGAGAAATGCATACAAGTATGCTATGATGTTCCTTTTCCACCATTCCGTTTGTAGTTTAAGTTTATCATTCTCAATAAGATTTCCTCTTGAAATTGTTGCAGAAATTGCTTAACTGTGGCTAAAGAGAACAACATTAAATACATCGCATTTCCTTCCATATCTTGCGGTGTATACGGGTAAGTAATGCAATAGAACCACCAAATGATTTTGTGAAAACTTGGCTAAACTATATCTGTCGATGACATGTTCTTGAAGGACTGGTTTTCAATTTGTGATATTTGGAGGTAAAAGTACCATGGAGACCCCTGTACCAGGAGTCAATTTGCATTTTGCCCATTGTACTAAAAACATGGGCAAATTTATCTCTATATGTTTGATTAAAAAGTAAACCAGTTCTTACTGTTAAAAATGTCATCCGTTTCTTCTATTGTTAAAAAAGATGGGCATGACTGACAAAATAACAAAACAGTTACACGTGGTGTGTCACATGCACCTCGTTCTGGCATACTACAACCAATTTTTAACAATAAAAACGGATGAAATTTTAACAGAAGAAACAGTTTACTCTTTAATTTAATATACAGGAGTTGATTTTCCCATTTTGAGTAAATGGGATAAAATGCAATCTGATTCCTAGCATTAAGGCCTTGATGGTATTTTTACCAATAATTAAATCATTACATAACTTGTGTAACTTTCTGGAACTGGTTTTGACAAAGATCATGAACTCATAGACATAGTAGAAATGTTTTCGATCTTTTCACTTTCGGTCATGGAAGACTTTTCTTTTCTGTCAAATTCATTGTTGTTTAAGTAACGAATCCGTACCATGTTCATGGATTTCTTTGTTTTTCTACCTTAGATTATTTTTTTTTCTTTTCTGAAAATTTTCCAGGTACCCTTACGAGGAAGCAGCTACAGTTGCTTTATCTACTATCAAAGAATTTGCCAATGACATTAAAGAGGTAACTTCCCTTATCAATGTATTTTGAGTGTTCTTGTAGCCTTATATTGTCATACTCATTTTCCAGATATGTATCGAACACCGATATTTCGAGAAAAATAAAGAGTTGGTGTTTGCAGGTGCACTTTGTTCTATTTGCTGATGATATCTACGAAATTTGGACGAAAAAAGCGAAGGAATTGCTCTAGGTTTAGTGCATGCTAGGAACTAGAATTGAGAACTTCTTTATGCGTGAGGGTGTATTAGATAGTAGATGTACCTGAATTGGCATGGACCAATTAACTTTCTTTTGGATTATGTATTGTGAGGGATGCATAGATGCCATTGTGCTTAAATTTGGATTTTATACATGTTTGGTGCAGTTTTTTTTTTAAATAGTCTCATTATTGGTTCTGATTATATTTACTCTTTTTGACACAATACCTATAACTATCTATAGCTCTTTTTCAACCCATAAATAGGAGGATAATATGCTTCAGCGCACTTAAACCCATGTCATTTTGCATTGACAATAACGTTCATGTTCATGCCTATCAAGCCAAGATTCAATCGGCATGTTTGGTGCAGTTTTGAAGTATTTCTAATTGTTGCTATAATGTGTTATATTTTTTGAACTTTTTATTTTCTTAAAGAATTTGTGTTGAACTTGTAGAAATTCAATTCCGAACATATTAACACATAGAATGGTAAGTTGATTTCTTTTACAATACACGTTCAAGAGGACATGAAACAATCGTAGATATATTTTATTTTTAGGAATTTATTTATTTTTACTTTCAGATATTAAAATTCAAGTTTAATTATTAATTCTATTAAATTTTTTTAGTACGAAATTTTAAAATAAAAACAAATTTTTACTTGATAGCCATGTAATGAAATTAAAAAAAAAATGACTTTATAATGAATTTAAATTTAATAAAATAATTTTAATAATGTTAACAGTTAGATTTAAATTTTAAAATTTGAAAAGTAAAGAGATTAAATTTCTAGAAATAAAAGTAAAAAGATTAAATTTTAAATTTACAAATAATATAGAGATTTATGACATATTTTAACATAAATACTATGTAATTTTGTTAAAATTAGTATAATTAATTTCTAATTAATTATTTAATAGATCAAATTGTATGAAAATCATTTTTATTCAATAAAAGCTTTTAGATTATTTAAATGAAATTAATAAAATAACATATATGTTATAAAATTAAAATATTATTATTGCTATATAAAAGTAACTTTTTAAACTTACAATAATGTACAATCGTGTTTGGAATTTGTTTCTAATTATCCACCTAATTATTTCAATACTTAATCTTCTGTTGAGAGTGTATTTGGGATACTTCAATTACACAAGACTTACTAATTACCGTAATTCAAACATGAAACATGTATAATTACAACCATTTACATCCGAATCCAATTACTAGATTACTTTTCAAATCGTACCTACAGTTTTTATAAAATAAAAGACAATTTTGATAAATTAAACTAAAACAACTAATGCATTAATTTCCTACAGTAGAGGGATGAAGTTTTTATTATTTATTTGAATATTGTTGGTATAGTAGTTGAACCGATCAAACTGATTGAATTTGAAATCAATGATCTAATCGGTTCAACTATTGATCTGATTATTAGAACATTCTATGAGACACTCTAAAATTATACCACATCATCACTCGAAAATTTATATAATTTTTTTAAATTTTCAAGTGATGTTGTGGCATAATCTCAAGATGTCATGTCATCCATCTGTTTTTTTTTACGTTATCAAATTTTTCTAGTTGACAAATTCAGGTATGAAAGTGGATAAAAAAATACATATACCTGAGTAGACCTCTTTGTGAAGTTAAAGGGCCAAAAACCAAATTATCCCATCAATCAACTAGGGTTTCAACACTACAGTCGCCCAAGTATAAAGCCAAAATTTTACTCTTCCACTCACAAGCCAAAAACCCTAGTTATTAATCGGCGGAAGCAGATAGCCTCTAGCCATGGTTAGATCTTCATTTTCTCTCCACTTTGGCTTTTTGGTCTTCATCAAAACTTCAATCTTTTTCACAAATGTGTTCCCTCTGATTATATCTATATTGTTTTGTAGACTTTCAAACGTAGGAATGGAGGCCGCAACAAGCATGGCCGTGGCCATGTCAAGTTCATCCGCTGCTCTAACTGTGGCAAATGCTGCCCCAAGGTATTTCAAATTTCACAATCTGTATTTTTCCTCAGTCAATTCTTTCGCTTCCTCTTTTAATTTATGCTGAACTATTGGGTTTGTTTTTGGAATATAAAAGGATAAGTCAATTAAGAGGTTTCTTGTGAGGAACATTGTGGAACAAGCTGCTGTTAGAGATGTCCAAGAAGCCTGCGTTTATGACAGTAAAGATTTTTTTCATTTATTTAATTTCTTAATTATAGTCGAATTTTTTCGTTCTTGTAATCTATGCTTTGGTTAATTATGTGTAGCTTATACTTTGCCTAAGCTGTATGTGAAGATGCAATACTGTGTCTCATGTGCGATCCACTCCCACGTTGTGAGAGTCCGATCCCGCACCGATAGGAGGAACCGTGACCCACCTGCCCGCTTCATCAGACGCAGGGTATGTGTCTTTTATAATCAGTGATTCAATGCTTTTCGTGTGTTGCTATGAAGTATTTCAATGATCCATGTTGTGATGTGAATATTGATTGAAGTTCTATAAATGTTTTTGTTTAAAGGTATGATTTTTGTTACCATCTAGCGTATAGGGTTTTTAATTGGATTTCAGCTACTGAAAAAATGGGTAAATTAGTCATTGTACGTTAGATTGAAGAGCAAACTGGCCCTTCACATAAAATTTTTATCCATTTTAGTTTCTAAAAATTGGTCCTTGTACCTCAATATGAAGTTCAAGTTGTGTGTCAATATAGCACTAGTTTTTAACAATACTAATGGATGAAATTTTTAATAGAAATGACCAATTTGCTCTTTGGCCTAATACTGAGTGACTAATTTGCCCATTTTTTTTAAGTACAAGGGACAAAATGTAATCTGATTCCAAATACAGGGGCTTCCATGATACATTTACAGTCTTATTGAGCATTATGGATAGAAATACCTTGAATCTATAATGATTGATATATGGAAGTTGTCAATAAGACTAGTAGAATTTGGTATTATTTTGCTAATTATGATCCGTGACCATCATTAGGATGATCCCCTTTACTATATTATGCATGATGCAATTCTTTAGTGACTTATGGCTTGCCTCTTATGCAAAATTTTAATTGCTCTCAGGATGTGAAAGTCCCTCGTATAGTCATTAGACATTTATACCAGACAATTGTTTGTCATTGTGTTGTCTCATTTTAGACATGACACAAAAAAATGGAATGCAAAAATGACATGAATAAAAGTGTCGAAGCTAACAGGGCTCGGTTCTTTGATCGCTTTTGGGATGGTAGATATGTCTTAGAACTAATGTAACGAACATTGTGATTGATGGTCATCACGTAGCTGAACTTTGCATCTTTTGAGGGACCTGTCTGCCCCATTAGCTGAAATTTTCTAGTGCTCGAGGGATGAACTGGTCCCTCATATCTAATATCCATCTGATCACTTTGTCAGTTGCCTTTCCCAGTGGCATGCTGATCATTATAAGATGGAAAATGTCATGTATATGCATAAAGAATTTAGCTGACTCTTGAATTGAATTATTTGCTTTACGAAGTTATTTTATTTTCTAAAATAAGGAATAATGTGTAAAAATACCATGGAGGTCCTTGAATTATGAGCCTGATTCCAATTTGCCTCCTCTACTCAAAAAATGAGTAAATTAATTCATGTACGTAGATCAAAGAGCAAACTTTGTCTTTTTTGTTAAAATTCATCAATTTTTACTGTTAAACATTGGTCCCTGAATGTTAGCTTGAGGCAAACATGGTACACCATGTGTAATTATCTGACTATTCCATTAGCTAAGCTCATTTTTAACATTAAAAATAGATGAAATTTTTAAAAGAAAGGATCAATTTGCTCTTTGATCTAACGTATAGGGATTAATTTGTTATTTTGTGTAAAGAGGGTAAAATGCAATTTGACTCCTAATGAAGAGGTACTTTCCGCAGAGTAAAGCTTTTGCTAAGACACCCCTCCCAAGCAATTGTTGTAGCCATGAATTCTAATTGATCAAACAAACCTAGTTGTTGTAATCTGTGATACTCATTGCCTGTTCTGTGTGAAAGGTTTTCTTTTTGTGTAATTATGGATTTCATTCCTCTATTTCTTTTTTGTGTAAAAGTTTGTCCTTTTCTTTTAATTTGGTTCTCGAGCTGTATTGAACTTGAGAAGTTAGTCCAAATGACTAACTGTTTGGTCTTCATAGAGGGGATAAATTCGTAGTCAAAGCATTTCTTTTCTTGTTCCTCAAAATTGTGCTTGCATACATTAATTATGCATATAAAATTTTCAGGATGATATGCCAAAGCCTGGTCAGCCTGGTCAAGCACCACGTCCAGGAGTTGCAGTTCCTGCTCGTGCTTAAGGCCTGTGAAAGCTTTTTAAGATAAATTTTCGTTTTGATTGCTTTAAAGTTTAATACCATTTGATACCTTATTATTATTCTGGAAGTCTGGAATGGTTGAGTTTTTGAGAGTACTTGTTCAAGCTTCTGCTTTTGCTTCTTTCTCATTATTTTGGATAAAAATTAAAAAAGAAAAGCAATTTGATTTTTGATATAACTTTATTTTTTAAGAGTTCACTAATTTGCTTATGAATATTAAGTCTTTAATACTACTAAAGCATCGTTATATAAATATATCTTTTTCACAATTTTTGTATCATCCACTTCATGTGTTATAAGTTTGGTTATATATTAATATTTTATTGAATTGGTAATTCTGTTAAAAGATGATAAAAATATCCATCTTTTATTATTTTATATAGAAAAGTAAGAATAAAAAAATTAACTCAACCATTAGTAAGTTTTGTCGTTGGTCACTTAATTATTCAAAAAACAAGTTTTGATCATAAAGATGATGTGGTAACTTTAAAAATTGATATAATATCAACAGTAATCATTAACATTTATACATTATGTCTATTTAATTTTAATTTTAAAAAATAAATAACTTTCAACATTTATACATTAAAAGATCAAAATAATAATTTTTATTTTTTCTCAATTTTTTTTAAATCAATTTTTAATGTCACAAAAAAAAAAATACATAAATTACATAATATGTAAATATTAAATTTTAATTTTTTATTTTTAATATCAAGATTAAATTAACTTAATACATAAATGTTGGGAGTATTTTATAATTCTTCTTAAAAACAATACAAATATAAATATATATTCGAAAATCATAAATATTAAATTATTACAACACTATCTAAATATAAACTCAAACAATCCAAACTAAAACCAACAATAAATTAAATTAACCGGAACGTGAATCTTATATCTAAATTCTTAAGATTCTAAACTTCTCTCTTTACCGACTGAGCCAAGATATCCTAAGCGAATATCTATGGAATTCTTCAATCAGCAGATGAACCGTGATCGGACACGCCGTGTTTTGAAGTGTCAAACCCAGACATATCCAGAAACTTGGATCACGACATGTTTTTCTAAAGTTTTCTTTCACCACGTGGCTGACATGCATTACGCCATGTACCCCTCAAACCCCATATATACATGTATTTCATAGAGTTGCACCTAGAAACAAGTAGAAGCAAAAGCAGCAATGGCTCAAGCAACTTTCACAGCCGAAGATCAAAAGATCGAGTCTTTTAGGTTACTAAGTGGCCACACAATCCCTGCAATTGGGTTAGGCACTTGGAGATCCGGTTCACAAGCCGATAACTCCGTCAAGACCGCCATTGTTGAGGTACTTGTATATGCTTATACTTTCTTTCAAGTATCTTTGTATATATACGTTTCCTCTTGGCGCCATCCCTGTTCTTTGTATTAACATTTCACAATGGTTGCAGGGTGGTTATAGACATATAGATACAGCTTGGGAATACGGTGTTCACGAAAGTGTATGTATCTCTTTCTCCCCCAACACTATGAAAGTTGTAAATTTAGTTTTTCTAGTTTAATCTTCATTTTATTGATCAGGTTGGCCACGCAATCAAAGCGGCAATCCATGCAGGCCTAGAAAGAAGGGATCTTTTCATTACATCCAAGCTATGGTGCACCGAGTTGAGTCCAGAACGAGTTCGACCTGCTTTGTTGAACACCCTCCAAGAACTCCAACTCGAATACCTTGATCTTTACCTGGTAATCTGATAATGTCATTTACATCAACATGTTCGATGATGAAATGCCTGAAAGACTTTTCATTGCAGATACATTGGCCATTTAGGGTAGCAGATGGAGCAAGCAGACCACCTAAACCAGGTGACGTACAAGAAATGGACATGGAAGGTGTTTGGAGAGAAATGGAGAGACTTGTAAAGGATAAGCTGGTTAGAGACATTGGTGTATGTAATTTTACATTGAAGAAGATGAACAAGTTGCTTGGTTTTGCTGAAACTATGCCATCTGTTTGTCAAATGGAAATGTATCCTGGTTGGAGGAATGATAAGATGTTGGAAGCTTGTAAACAGAATGGCATCCATGTCACTGTTAGATCTTATCTGTCATATCATATATTTGAAATTTTACGATTTGGGATGATGATGATTGATGACGATGATGGATTTGCAGGCATATTCTCCACTTGGTTCACAAGAAGGTGGTAGAGACCTAATCCATGATGAAACAGTGGATAGAATAGCGAAGAAGCTGAACAAAACACCAGGACAGGTGCTGGTAAAATGGGCTATACAAAGGGGAACTAGTGTAATACCCAAGTCAAGCAACCCTGATAGGATCAAAGAAAACATTAAGGTGTATGGGTGGGAATTGCCACAAGAGGATTTTCAAGCTCTCTGTAACATCCCTGATCAGGTAATAATAACAACAATACTTATCAGTTTAGTTTTGTAATAATTAAAACTTGGTTTGAAGGATGATTGATGAAAGGGTTTTGTGTTGTTGTTTTTTTTTTTTTGCAGAAGAGAGTGTTGGATGGAGAAGAATTGTTTGTGAACAAGAATGCAGGGCCTTTAAGAAGTGTGGCTGATGTGTGGGATCATGAAGATTAGTACTAATATAATCCCGTTTTACAATGTTGATGTTCTTATCAATAAATGATGATGATGATGATGATGATGATGATAGTTTTTGTTCCATGTGTGTTTGTAGTGATGATGATATGTTTTTATAAATAAAGTATGCTGTTTTTATATAGTTAATTTTAAAAATATTTTACTATATATTACTGATAATTTGCTTTGTAGTTTGTACTTTTAATTATACATTAAATTATAATTAACCTTGATTTTATATTTTTAGTGTATTTAATATATTCATACATTTTTAAATGTGCATGTATTATTTAAGTTAAATATTATATAAAAAAAAAAGACATTAATATTGTGAACAATAAATATAAATGTTTTTTTTTTAAATTAAATAATGAATTAAATATAGAAATATGTATCTTTTTTAAGGAAGAAACATATATTGTTAATATTGTGGTAGTTCTAAATTTTGCATAATTAACAAATTAAACTCTCATAGTTCCTCTTTGGTTTTGGTTTTAAAATTTTTAACCTTTTATATATTTTATAATTTAATCCTTATTTTATAATTTTATTTTGATTTTAAAATAATATATATAAATATTAAGAATTAAATTTATTATTATATCAATTTTAAAATTATTGCGTCATCTTACCGAAATTGGACCAAATTAATAAATTCTATAATATCTGACCAACGTAAGAATTTCAACTTTAACCTCTCAAAATTTTTCTTAATTCTCTTAGTTTCAAAACGTGAATACCTTGGGATGAAGATGAAAATAAGCGCCAATTTTCTCTTAATTAAATACAAAATATTTTTAAAAAATAGAAAATAAGAATGAAAGATAAAGAAGGAATAATATAATTTTTTATCCCTAAACGTTCACTTTGATGTTTATATTTTTTGACAGAGGTGAATCTAAAAATTATTTTAGCAAGGACCAAAATTAATTGTAATTTTTCATAGATAAAATAATAAATTTATTATATATTAATTTATAATTTTATCATTTTTAAAGACTAAACTGAAATTTTCTTTATATTAATTATAATATTTTTATTTATAAAATGACATTTTCGATGTCGAAATGTATTTTCAATTGGTATTAATTCATAATTTATCTATTTATACGAGGATTAAATTGAAAAAAAAAAAAATTGGGGGACAAGGCTATTCGCCTTTATACATTTGTACACAATTAAATCTATTTTGCTCCGAACTTAAAAATTATTAAAATTTGATAATATGATATTTTAATATGTACCACATCATCACTTTAAAATTAAAAAAAATATATATAAATTTTCAAATAATAAATTAAATTAATTTAATCAATACAATTATCAAACAAACAATAATTAAGTAAATAATTAAAAATCATAAAAACTACGAGTATCATAAAAACACACTCGACATCAATATTCGTTATCGAATACACAAAGCAAGGAATAAAGGAAAACAAAAAGTATACATATATTTTTAGTATCAACTATTATTCTCTTACAATACACTCAAACCCAAACCCACCATTGAAGCAAAGTACCATGGCAAGTTAAAAGAGACTCATTCAAATAAAGATTTGGAATCTCTTCCTTCTAGTTTTCTGCTTTGTTCTGGTTATTCTATTTCAATTTTTTTTTCTCTACCACATCGAAAGAGACAGAGAGGAAGGAGAAATGGAAGAGCTAAAAAACTATGGGCATCAACATCCACTGCTGATGTTAAATGAAGAGCAGTTGATTGGCAATGGCAATGGAGTAGTTGATTGCTCAAGGTGTGGGAAGAAGGTGTCAGCTCCATGTTTTAGCTGTGTGGAGTGCTGTGGGTTTTACCTCCACAAGACATGTGCCGAGGCATTTGGAGCTTAATCATCCTTTTCATCGCCACAACCCTCTCGTGCTTCTGCAGAATCCACCTTACACTTGTGACACAAGGTGCGTTTGCGATTTCTGTGACGAAACATGTGAGAAGTTCATTTAGCATTGCTCTTGTGGCTTGAGCTTTCATATTAAATGTGCTTTGTTTACATTTAATATTGCTGACAGAAATTTGAAAGAGGTTGAGCACGTTGCCCTTGAGGATCCATCGTTTTCCTCTGAACACGATGGTGGAAACCTGGGTAAGTGCTTTGTGTGTTGGGAACGGTTAGCAATGTATACAATCTTCTCTCTTGATTGTGGGTTTAATTTGCATAAGAAATGTGCTGAGCTTCCTTTGAAAATGGATAATTTGTGCCATCGCAAACATCCTCTTGTTTTGCAATTTAATAGTGAACGGTTTTGTTGCAAAGTATGCCAAGTAACTCGACAAGGAGGATTTGTGTATGGTTGTTCACCTTGTGAGTTGGCTATTCACATTGATTGTGCATCGCCATTACCAGTTATAAAAGATAAAAGTCATCAACACCCATTCACCTTGTTTTGGAGACAAAATCCATTCATTTGTGATGCTAGTGGAACTGAAGGACATCATGTTGCCTATACATGTGGTACGTGCAGTATTATGGTCCATAAAAAATGCATTTCATTGCCACGCATTATCCATAACGCGTTCCATGCCCATCGTGTTTTTCACAAGTATTTCATCCACAAGGAATATTTTGAAAGTCTGAATTGCAGATGGTGCCATGAAGTTGTTGATACAGAGTACGGCAGTTACTTCTGTGCAGATTGCAATGCTATACTCTATGTGAATTGTGCATTGAAAGATAAGGATTGGTATTGCATAGTATCACAGGAAAATGAAGATGACAAGTCTCTTGATATACCTGTGAACTCCATCACTAAGGTTCTTGAGAGGAATGACGCTGGAGAAGCCACAGTCATAGAACATTGCAAGCATAAGCACGACTTGATGTTAAGTGAGAAAATGAGAGAGCATGGTGATAAATATTGTGATGGGTGCTTGTTATTGATCTCCGCTAAGTTCTACCATTGCTCGCGGTGTGATTTCTTTCTTCATAAATCTTGTGCTGAATTACCTCAGAAGAAGCTTTTTCCGAATCATCGTCGTGATGGAAAGCCTTATTCTGGATCAGAACCCTTCATCCTTACTTCAGACTGCATGTTCGAATGTGGAGGATGCGGGTGCCTTTCTAATGGATTTTCTTATAAATGTAATGAATGTGGATTTGACTTGTGCCTTCGATGTTTTGATCTATTTCCCCTAGATGCTGTAAAAATTCCAGGGCATAAACACCCTCTTCTTTTATATTATGATTATGAGGGGCAGTGTAGTGGTTGTTGGACGGATATCAATAGTGCATTTCGTTGTAAGGATTGTAATTTTTTGTCCTTAGATTAATCCATGAATAATTATTGTCCTTATATGCTACCTTCCATATTTATATAATTGATTATAGTTAGATACGAAAATTTTGCTTAAATATATTTGTTTCAATTAAAATAATTTTTGGAAAATTACTTATTTTTTTTTAGAAAATTTGATATTTTATAATTTTAGATAAATCAATGTCAAATATTTTCGATTAGTTTAATAAAATTTTTAAAAATGTTTTCAAAAAAAATAAATATACATTTAAATGAATAAAAGGCTGATATATAAGAAGGATATATATCGACCTGGCAGGTAGCAATCTTGGGCTTTTTGATTAAATGGTACAATTTAATTTTAGTCTTTTTAAAATATTAAAAATTCAATTTAATCCTTTTTAATTTTTTGTTAAATGAAATTTTTTTCATTTTTGACTCTTTCAAATGTTTAATATTTATTTTAATGCAACACTTTCAAACCGTGAATACCTTGGGATAAGCGATGAACATGAGCGCCAATTTTCTCTTAATTAAATACCAAAAATTTGATAAAAATAGAAAATAAAAATAAAAGATAAAGAAGGGATAATATAATTTTTGACCCCTCAACACTCACTTTGGTATGTATATTTTATTTTTGTTCACTTTGGTAGGGGCAGATCCAGAAATTTTTTTAGCAAGGGGCGAAATTAATTATAATTTTTTCATAGATAAAAAAAAATAAGTTTATTATGTATTAATTTATAATTTCATCATTTTTTAAGGAATTAAACATATTTCTTTTCATTTTTAAGG
This sequence comes from Kokia cookei, assembly GCA_039519145.1. NCBI lineage: Eukaryota > Viridiplantae > Streptophyta > Magnoliopsida > Malvales > Malvaceae > Kokia > Kokia cookei. The sequence continues at coordinate 890,664 of CM076910.1, forward strand.
GGCTAAAGAGAAATTTTACTATATATTAATTTATAATTTCTTTATTTATAAAAGGATTGAAATGAAATTTTTCATTTGGGGGTCAAAATGTAATTTTATTATATATTAGTTTTCAAAGCATCAAATTCAATGTTTTAATAACCGAACTCGAATAGATCAGATCACTAATTCTCAATTCGATCGATTCGATCAGTACGACCGTTGGACCAACAATAATTAAATAAATAATTAAAATTCATAAAAAGTTCAAGTACCAAGTTTATAGATCAAAATGAATCCAGTTGTCAAATTCAAATACCAAAGTAAAAAAATACAAGTATCAAAGAAAAATTAATTATAAAGTATAAGGGCCAAAAACTATATTATCCCAGTAAAGAAAGGTAGATAGATTCGTCGGCAGATCATATTGGGACCGCGATGACCTTTTTTTACCAAGAAAAATAGGTTTAGACTATTTGCACCAATTTTTTGAGACCTTTTTCTTGGAATGGTCATAAAAAGACTTTGCCCATTCTTGACTTTATTTTTTATTTGGTACAGAAAATTGACTTTGTTTTAATGCAATTCAATATCGAATTATATTAATCGATTGAGTTTTAGTTTAATTAGCGTAAACATTATTCTTAATGTAAGAGAATGTGTGTTCGAGTGCGCTAAAACATATTATTCTCTTATTTACGATTTGGGAAGGGATTATGTGTAGTTCTAGACATCATGTCAAAAAACAGATATGATCAAAACTTATAATGAAATTATTTAAAAAATATTCAAATGAAAATGATCTTTATTTATTGAAACCAAACGAAGCCTAAATTCACACTTAGTGTTTTAGCATTAAGATTTGATGGATCTAAATATAACAAAAACACAAAAAAGTGTACGAGTATTTCAAAAATTATACATGAGGTGTAAAAATTCTATATATTACCTTAAATAATAACAAGTACAACCTTTGGTAATTGTTGTCTGCAAAAATAGTGTGAATACATATCTATTTTTTATTGCTAAAAATAATAAAATTAAAAAATCAGACATCCTATGGTTCTGTAATAATGGTATGTTCGTTATATAACCATAAAAACTAACTGATCTAAAAATTGGGAAAAATATTAATAAAAAAAAACCAAAATCTATACCAAAAAAATGAAGAACAGATTCATGTAAGTGGCTGCTAGTTGTTGATGTCGTTGATTCCACCGTTAGGTGCAGAAGGTGGTATCGGTGCTCCCTTGGGAAGCATGCTGAAGATCATCGGACCATATTTTCCGGAGAGTCTTTGATTCGGAGACTTAAGGATTCCGACGTGGGGTTTCTTCACGGGAACCATATGATCACATGGCTGAGGTTGGTCTTGTTTCGATACGTCGAAAGCGACGTCGATTTTGTGTTCTTCGACTTCGACGAGATCGGCTAAAGCAAGGTCCAAGGTTGTCTCCGTGGTGGACAGCGGTGAGTCGCTCAAGAGCCTGGCGGAAGATGGCGATGTAGAGGTGGTGAAGATGAAGAATAAGAGGAGCACGGCGGCGAGGTGTTGGGATTTATAGAAGGTAGCCATTAATGGAAAGATGTTGGAGGGATAATTTGAATGCTTTTTTGGGGTTGAAGGGTTTCTTTTTGACGATTAATTTGAAGGGTTTTGAGGTTTATATAGCACGTGAAATGGAAACTCGTTGTCTTTAGAGTTGACAAAGTCTGTTTGGCTTTCGAGAAAATTATGGCAAGTTTACGCGCTTAACATTTCTTTCATTTTCTTGGTAAGCAAAGTCACCTAATTTGCTGATTTTTTTCTTTGGTTAATTTACATGGAGGCCCTTGTACTAATAGTTGAATTGTATTTTACCTCGTTTTGCTAAAAAAGGAACAAATTAATCCCTATACGTTAGATAAAAGAGCAAACTAGTCATTCTATCATAATTTTCTTACATTTTTACTATCAAAAATTGATATATGTACATCACCATAAATTACAAATGGCACGTCATGTGTCACTATTCGATTATTCTATCAAAACATTATTTTCTAGCAGTACAAATTGATGAAATTTTTAACATAAAAGATCAATTTTTTTTCAATCTAACGTACAGAGACTAATTTACTCATTTTTTTAATAAAGAGGCAACATGCAATCTAGCTCTTAACGTAGGGGCTTCCATGCTACTTTTACTTTACAAAGTATTAATATCTTGTCACAATCAATTTTTTTCTATTAACTTAGCTATTAGCTTGGGTGTTAATTGCCACCTTAAATTTGCCGTAGAGTTTATATCAAAACATGTGAATCAAAATATAAATATGTTTGTGTCTACTATATAAATAAATTGTATATAATATCTTAAAAAAAATAGCATTGTGAAATTTATTGATATTGCATTTTTTAACTTGTTATATTTAAGTTGCTCACAATAAGTATATTCATTCTTTAAATATATGCTATGCCAAATTTGAATTGGTATTTAACTCTTAAATTGATGATTAGGCTAACAAAAGGACTTAATTGATACTATATCAATATATTGAGAACTCAATTAAAACAATTTGAAGCATAATATGATAGTTTTTGGGACGTTTGCTGGTATTGAGTAATCTAAATGTCAAAAGCCATGAAGGGTAAATTTTTGCCTATTTTGAAGATACATCACACAAGGCAAGTATTACTTCTGTCAGAGTTTTGTCTTCAAATTCTGTAAAAAGCTTTGATGAGTAAACAGAGTAAAAACATCGCAAAATGTTTGAACAAACAAAACTGTAACCATCTAAAAAGTTTTTACACAATATATAATTAAACTAAAACCTCAAGAATAAACAATATCTGACATCTTGAGGATGGTAAAAGTACCATGTAGACTCATGTATTAAGAGTTAGATTGTATTTTATTCTTTTTGTTTAAAAAATAAGCAAATCAGTCCCTGTACCTTAGATTAAAGAGCGAATTGGTCATTTTTATTAAAAATTTCATCCATTTCCATTGTTAAATACTGACGTAGCTAGCAAAATAACCAAATAATTACATATGATATGTCATGTGTATCTCATTCGAACATATAAAAACTCATTTTAATTGAAAATAGACCCTTCAACAAATATAAATTTATTCTAATTTTACCTGAATTTAAATTAAGAGTTCATTAGAATCCCTAATTAAAAGATGTATTAATATTTTTGTAAGGCACCACTTGGATGACATTTATTATGGAGTCAAATGAAGGCAAGTTCAAAGTCATATCGGAAATTCTTGGAAATTAATTGGGGAAGGTACACGGCGCGTGCAAAATTGAGAGTGGGGAAAGTAAGAAGAAGGAGAAGAGATAGGAAGACCGTAAGGGAAGACGTCAGGGGTTGACCGATGGCAAACACGCCAGGTTTGGTCCAACCTTGGACTGTCAACGCTACGCGTTCCCCACTGACTTGTCACCTACGCTATCCGGAACACTTCCTAGTATGTTGCCGCTACTTAGAATATGAATTTCCACCGACAACTATTACTAGAATTCTCCATGGCCGGGTCGAGTTGAGACCCGATTCCAAAAAAATTTCCAGCTCAAGTTTATTTCCGGTTCGACCTGACTTACTTAAAAAGCTTGTTTTAAAATTAATTGGTATTTAATATGTTTTTATAATTAAAACAAAATTTAAAATATTTTTATTATTTAAATTGAATTCGAATTAAGTCGAGTTAGCTTGAGATGTAAAAATATTTATTCAAGTCCAACTCAAGTTGGGTCGGGCTTGAGTTCAAATTATGTATGTTATTAATACATTTTATATTTATTCAAGTTCAATTTGACTTAAAATATTAGTCTAAAATTTATCTAAGTTCACCCATATTTATAAATAACTAATTTAATATTATTTTAGGCTCAAACATATTTTTTTAATTTAATATTTAATATTTTAGATGATATTTATTTTGTTAAATTTTTAAATTTAGACAACTTAATATATTTTATAATGTTCACGTAGTATTGTATTATTAGATATATAATTTTATGTGATATAAATGATATAATATGAAAAATAAAATAAAGGTATAATACAAAAATATAAAAAAGAATAATCGGGCTTGAGTCTTGAATGTTTATGCCCAAGCTTGAATCATATTTTAAACAAGCTTAACTTTTTTACCCAAGTCCATTTCTCAAGCCTCGTATTTTTGTCTAAGCCTTCCCATATTTCAAGTGAGTCATTGGACTTGAGCAGATAGCTCGACCCGTGAATAGGTTCAAGTAAGGCTCAACAACCACAGGCCTTGAAGTCGGATTATTCGTCCAAGTCCAAAGATCGACTTAATATTTGAAATATTTTGGATAAAAATACTAGACTTGAAACTGTATTTGGACAAAAAAAATATTATGCTTGTTTAAAATATAAGTTAGCCTTGGGCTCCAACGTTCAAAACCTAAGTTTGGCTCAAACTGATATATTTTCACGTGTATAATATGTTTTTTTATATATTATGTAATTTGTATTAGATAAAATACTAAATATATTACATTATAATAGTAGTAAAAGGATAAAATTACTAAATACTAATAAAAATAATATATTTTTATAAAAAAAATAACAGGAAGGGTCTACACAAACTCGACTCAATCATTTATAAATATAAGTGTGTTTAGCAAAATTTGAGAAATACATTACTGAGCTTGAAAAACCGAATTAAATATAATTCGACTCTATCTATGAGCACCTCTAATGAATCATGATTTAAAACTTGTTAATCAAAACAATGTCATTTTTTTCATTGAAGTTCTTATTTATTTATTTTCTAATACAATATTAGAGGTAGGAGATAGGTATAAAATAATTTGAACCTGTACCGAATAAGTATCTGACAAAAATTTTAATCACCGCTCCATATAAGTTAAGATAAAATTTTTATTTATTTAAATATTTCAAAAAGATATTCTTTTTCATGAAGAATTTGAAAAGCTCCTTCATATACATTTAGGTAAGTGATCTTTTGGTTTAAATTGAGAGCATTTTGAGTAATTTAAAAGCCTCCACATACATGGCACATATAAATTTTGAGTTGGAAAGCATGATCACTAATTAAATTTAGAGATGACAGTGAAACGAGATGTAACACCCCTATACCCGGTTCACACGTATAAACTCGACATAGAAGCATTACATACAGTATCAAAGATTTTAACACGAGTATAACAAATTTTTTTTTCCAAACGATATGTTTTAGGTTATTCTATTCAAAATACATCATTTCAATTCATCAACTCATAGTAACCCAAAACAATAATTATAACCATCCACTGAAGACACATAATAGTATCATTTGTACATGCCATTTTTGCTAAAAGTAATGTACCTAAAATGAAGCATTTCAATAGTAATGTGATGTGACGAGAGGTCCCCTAGCTTGACTTTCACTTCTCGTAGCTTTTGTACCTACGCGTTAAAATAAACGCGTTAAGCCGGTGAAGGCTTAGTAAGCACTACAAAAGTAATGAATGATCATTTAAGTACTCATGCATATAAACTTCTTGTCTTACTTACATGTAACATGTAACTTACTACAATGATACAATTTACACTTTTATCCACTTTCTGTAGCTTAGCCCATAGTAGACTGTCATAGAACCGTTAGGATATATGGAACAAACAGAGAGTACCAAAGTACTAACAGAGAGCACATAAGTGCTGGGCAACAGAGAGCACACACAGTACTAAACAGAGAGTACACAAAGTACTAATCAAAGAGCACACAAAGTGCTAATCAGAGAGCACACACAGTGCTAATAACAGAGAGCACGAGAAGTGCTAAACAGAGAGCGTGCTAGTGTTCCTTAATGGCATGCTACTAATATCACAATGGTTCTAATTTGTCTACTTGGGCACAATCTCAATTAGCGTCATTTCTCATAAATAATATATCTCACATAAATACATCATCAAATACTTCACATTTATATTTTTAAAGTTGTTCACTTGCGTCGCAGTCACTAAATTATTTATATCTTGAGCTACAGAATTCGAAATCATAATTCGTTTGATGTTTCTGAAACTAGACCCAATCATATTTTTACCATAAAATTTACATAATTTTTTATTTAGCCAATTTGTACAGTAAATTCTTTCAATTTACCCCTTCGCTGCTGCCTGACAGTTTCGACCTTTCTTCACTAAAAATTATTTATCTTTTAGTACAGAGATCAAATGATGTTTCTGTCTGTTTCTACTGAAAATAGACTCATTAAGGAATTACCCATAAAAATTTCAGTCTCTAATAGTTTTTCTATATTTTTCTATGATTTTTCAAAGTCAGAACAGGGGAACTCGAACTTACTTTGATCTTGTTATACAAAAACTAGTATATCATGAAAAATACAATTCCTTTTCTTTCACTGTTTCTTCCATATGAAGCTACACTCAATAAGCTTTAATTACATATATAATTTGACTCTTAACTCATTATATACATTTTTTTTTTTGATTTTTTTAAGTTAATCCCCTGTTCTGTCCAAATTGTTTTCCTAAATCACACATTAATCCCTTCATTTTATCATTGTAAACAATCAAATTATGTACCTATATAACAATTTTTATGCTAATAATTCACATACCATTAGAGAATTAAACTATAATTCAAAACTCTTGTAGTACTTACAACAAAAAGACTGGTTTTCTCCTCTTTTTACTCCTTGCTCTTCTCTTTTCCTTTGTCTTCAATTTGGTCCCTTTCCTTCTTTCCTTTCTCTTCAATTTCACATAAACACATGTAAGCTAAATGCTATAATTCAATGATTTCCGTACTAAATTACAGAAAAATACATGTATATCATGAAAATTGAACCATCTCTTACCTTATTTCATGAAAACCCAAAATTCTAATTCAATCCCTTAACTCATTAACACCTCAAAATAAATTCTATAAGAAGTTTGAGGTGTCTACTAACCCCCTTCTATACTTTTCTTTCAGAAATTTCAAAGAATATAGGAGATTTTGGAGCTTGGAGGGCTTAAAAATGATGAAAGGACCTATTTGGAATAAAATCAAAAGTTGGAAATGGAAGAAAAGGGCATGGACGGCTAACATATGAAAAAGATGATATTTTCATCTTTTTAACCATTTTTTTCTTCTCTCAAATTCTCTTTCTCTAGAATTTTCACTTAAAATATCACACTTAATAAAAATGGTAAAATTACACTCTTAGTCCTTGAGCCTTCCAACTTTACACTTTGGCCCAAAACTTTGCCTCCAAAAATATCTTCCACCAAATTACTCTTTTGCCCCTCCTCAATCAATCTAATTCCCATGATAACTCAAAATTCAATTTGGATAATTCGCTATTTAGTCCCCCATATTTTCTCTCCTTTACTATTTAATCGTTAAATTTTTCTAACCTTCCTTACTTCAACTAAATATTTCTATTTCTCTATTCTATTTTATCACTATTCCAAATCCGATTCAAACACACGGATGTTACACGAGATGAGCTAAATGTTGTTAAATTCATTATCTCTTCATAGTTAGCATGTTTTACTGCATCACTCGTCTTGCTCAACTGTGGATGTATAATTTTGAAAATCACTATCACCCTTTATGACTGTTGGATGTATCCGTACCCATCCCACTCCACTCTTCTTCAATTTAATTTTCGATGCTTACTTATCTTTACTATTTTAAATTTTTTAAAGTTAAGTAAATATCTAAACATAATTTTTTAAAATAAACATAAAATATATTATTTTTTCTATAATGCATTATGTTAGCAATAAAGGGTGTTGTTGAGAGCATAAACAACACAACGAAATTAGTGCCTAAGTTGGTGGGCACTTTTTTAGATACTAAATGAGAAAACAAAAAATACACAGAACACAAGAAGATGATTATGCAGTTTGGTTTTCCTACGTATGCGGAACCTAGCTCAGTAAAGAATATGCACTATCTTCAATAATTACAAAGTGAACCTACTTAATCACACACACCATGATTGTTTCCTTACCCTTGCACTTTAAAAATACAATACTCTCACTACTGTGAACACGCCTTATGATCACAACAAGTAAAACCACACCAACAAGTTTCACTTTAAAATAACACTTTTAAAAATATTATCTTAAGAACATATTAAGTGTCTAATACATAGTACATGTTCCTAGGTAAGTCTCGTCTCAATTATATAGACATTGATTTTGAGACTTGCTCACAAAAGAATATCTAATACAATCCCATTAGAACATTAATATAATCGAAGTAATACAATATAATAAAAACATATAAGATAAATATGGCCTCTTGACAGCTCAACATCAAAATCACAATCCAATCTAAAATATATAATCCAAGGGATTGCTTTGGAGGGTTTTGATTCAAATTAATTACCAATATTCGCATTACCAAGCAAAAAGAACTTCCATAATGAGTTAGATATTCACAATGTCAACATAACCCAGATATAAAGATCAATTAATTTGCCAACATCTAAAAATGAAAATTGTCCCCATACAAATATGGTGACCAAGGAAGTGGGTACTCTCTCTGACACTAAATTGTCAATTTCATATTTTTAAACATATTATTAAATTTTTATCTTTTTAACCGTTATACATATGGATGAATAAAATTGTAATTTCATACGGTGGAATGGAGTGGGGGTAATAAAATAAATCCACTCTACCTCACCCCACATCCATTTAAAAAAAAAATTGCTCCATTTGAAGTGAAGTGGTTCAAAATTTATTGGAAAATTTGAGTTTTATTATCTTTAATTTTTTTGAATAATCTTATTATAGGTTATAATCATATTTGTTCCGTTTCAGTGCACTCGAACCCACATCCTCCTGCATTAACAATAATACCCATATCAATTGAGCTAAGATTCAATCAACTAATTTTATTATCTTTAATTAAATCAAGAATTTGTTGATTAATTTAGAATTACCTAAAAATAGATAATGCAAACACATGAGAACTAAAATGAAGAAAAAAATAAGACATTGGATAAGCTTACCACCAACCTTATTAAATATCCAGTCACTGCCACGTCTACAACTGTGTAAGAAGATAGATTTTTTTATTTATTTATAAAATTAAAACCGCGTTAATGTCAAAGGCTTATTTCCAATTTCTTGCCCATCAAGGAAAAAAAAAAAAAAAGCGCAAAATCCAGTGTAATAACGATAAGAAATTATTACGGGCTAAAAAAAAATCCTTGGAGTCATTGGCTACATCATAACCACAACCATCTAAAAACACACCTAGCCATAACAGTACAAGAATTAATGAAAAGGTTGAGTAAGATAATAATAATAATAATAATAATAATAATAAAGCAATCTTAGCAGTATACATTTTTTTTTTTTTTTTGTCGAAATTAGGTTGTTTATCGTTAATAATATTGACTAATTCACTCGTCGTGGGTGCTCTCTAAAGAGATAATTAGTTGGCAATGAAATATGCTCTAATCTCATGGGTGATGGGGATTGAACCCCAATCTCATAATTCAGGAATGAGGTGAATAATCACCGCACTGTAACTTCGTGATTTATTAGTATAGCTCTCAAGAGTAAACTAAAAATTCTTTTCCCATCTTTTTGTCTGCATTGGTTTTAAATTATTGTTTTTAATTAAAACATTGTCAATTTCAGTATTTGTCTCATTGTTTGATCTTCACATGAAGTTCTAGAAACATAGTATTGTATTTTTGAGGAACTGTGAGCCTTGTTTTGTTAGTCTGGGTTCACACCCAATTTCATTCATGCACTCAGCTCATGGTTTATTTGTGGGTCCTTCTAGTTGTGTGTACATTTTTTAAATTTGTGTGTTTAGCCAAAGGTGAGGGAATCAATGGCATTTGTTACACTTACTTTTAGGGTCTCGCCTTGTTTTGGGGTTAACCCAAAGTTGAAGCGTTGTTCTAGAGCCGAGAGATTAGCCAGTGGTGATGAAAATTATTTTTTTTTTGTCAGTTTATTTAGGTTCGAGCGTTGTTTTTTTTTGTTTTTTTTTTTTTAATTTGTTTAATTTACAAAATTTTAAAAATCAATATTTTTCATTTTACAATTGTTGAGAGTTAAAATCATTGTTTTTTTAGAGCTTGAATTAAAATGATAAATTTTGTAAATATTGAGAACTAAAATTGTTGAATTTTTATATTTAAAACGAAATTGATAGAATGTGTAAATATTAAAGGACTAAATTAATTATTAAACTAATAAAAAAAACTCATGTCAGCACTCCTATCAAATTTCAAATAATTGTTAATGTTCGGTGAGGAAAATATTTGATTTCGTATAGTTTAATAATAATAATAATAATAAAAACACTAAAAGTTTAATTACCAAAATAAAGATGTAGGCAATACTTTAAATTGACCATTTCTGCACTTTACTCTTATTTTATCATAAAAAATATGTATAGATATCAGAGTGATACAACAAAAAACAAGCGTTCAAACTGTAAAAGATTTTTTTGTTTTGACCTTTTGATTTGGTTAGACAATTCATGATTTTAATTAGTAAAAACATTTCATCGGTCCCTTTCAATGTTGATATTGAAAAAATTAATTTTTTTTAAAAAATTGAAGTAATTTATTTTACATCAATTTAAAAAATGAGCAACTAAGGATTAATTTAATTATGATGTTAATATTTTTTGTCGATTGTACATAATTTTAATTGATATGATGATAAATTTAGTCTTTGATGTTTATATAATCTGTGTAAATGTTGACATAATGTGTAAATGTTGTAGGCTAAATTTGTTAAATTATGACCAAATTGACAGAATGTGTAAATATTGTAGACTAAATTTACTAAATCAAGACCAATTGACATAATGTGTAAACTCTGAAAGCTAAATTTACTATTATACCAATAAAAATATGTACAATTAATGAAAAATATTAATAGAAATTAATAATATACTATAGGCCCAATATATTAGACAAGTCCAATACATCATATAAACCTAAAATATAAAAATTAATTAATGTATATTCTTATAAAGGGCTTAAAAGACAATTATGAAAACAAAAATCATTTGGAAAATAAAATAAAACTAGAAATAAACAAAAAGTAAAATAAAAAAAAACATATATAACATTCGTTAATTCAATTAATCACCTGAATTATCACAATTCGATTAACAATTTTAAATTTTAAATTTTAATTAATTCGAATAATAAATAATTAATTCGAGTATTAATTAAATCCACCGTTCGACCAAAAAATTATGAATACTTTTAGAGAGGAGGAATTAGGCCCAAATAAATTGATCGAAAGTCAAATAGAGATGGTGCATTAGTGGATTGTTTATTGTATGCAACTCTATATGGTGATTTGGTGGTCTTGTATCGAGTATTTTCATGGTTTTATGGTGGATTTTTTAATAATAAAGTATCGATTGAGTCTCAATTTGATTAGTATAAGTATTGTTGTTATTGTAGAAATATGTGAGTTTTAGTGTATTAAAACATATTTTTTATTTATTTATGGGTTTAAAAAAATTATAAATATTTCTAGATATCGTGTCTAAAAGAATAATCTATAATAAAATTTTTCACAAAAATTATAAATAAAAAATTAGTTTCGAAAATTTCACTATATACAAAAGTCTATTGATTGGTTATAAATTTTAATAAAATAAAAAAATGTTTTAATAAATGATAACACTATCTTTTAACACAGAAAAATTGATTTAGATGATGGGATAATGACGTTGGTCATTTGTTGTTATTTATTTGAGTTGGTGGTCAATTCGGAAGTCTATTCTTCACCTACCAAAACGGTGACAAACACACTGTCTTAATCAAATTTCGTTAAATTCTTTTCCAAAAAAAATACAAATTATCAAAATAGTTATTTTTTTTTCCCTTAAATTACATTTTAATTATTTATGTTTGAAATGTTACGTTTTAATCACTTACGTTACTGTTTTGTTATGAAATGGTCACTATATCGTTAAGATTTATTAACCCCCAAATGGTAGTGTAACGTGACCGTTAAAATAAATTTTAAATGCCAACGTAAATATCCAACCATGTAAATTAATTAATTTTTTAATTGAATTTTCTAAATTAATTATAGAAAAATATTAATTTGATTTTTTCGAAATAATCAAAATCAATGCATCAGATTTTTCCTTGAACTGAAAAAAAGAACTCTTGACCTCTTTTTTCTTTTAGTTTTTGTTTTCATTTTGACAAAAAAACCATTCATATTTATAGTCGTCTTTTTAAATTAGAGAAAATTTGATTTTAGGGTAAAATTTTATATTATATTTTTATAAAAAAATTTCAACTTTTCTTATCTCATCTAAACATCCATGTTGGTATTTAAAATTTATTTTAATTGTCATATCGAATTATCGTTTGAAAAGTAATAAATCTTAACTGTAAAAGCGATTATTTCGTAACAAAACGATAACGTAAGTGACAAAAATGTAACATTTCAAATATAAATAACTAAAATATAACCCAAAACAAATAAAATGACTATTTTGATAGTTTACTTAAAAGAAAATCAGATTTCGTTAAATTATTAATAATTATAATGAGTCAAGCCTCACTATTAATACCTCTTATTCGCTGCATTAAAGCTCACAATACTTCCTACTTACTGATTAATTTTAAAGCTTTCCTCTTTGCATGTCTTCAACGTACCAATAAAAACGTACCATCGTACCCATTATTTATATACCTATATATAAAAGGAGCAACGTCTTCGTCATCATACACGCGTTCGGTTCTAATTTTTTATTATTATAAAATAACAGTAAAATTTAAATTTGATTATTTTATTATGTTTACGTTCGGAATTTAGTTTTTGTATTTTAATTTTACATAACTGATATAAGAATATTTGTAGCGCAAGTGCAGGTGATGAATCAAGTAATAAAATGATAAGAGAATATCATTTCCACGAGGATCGAATTTTAAGCTGTTAAATACTAATTATTCAATTTTATCTCATCTAGATCAAGAAAATTGAATCTAATTACTACTAAAATTAACTAACAAAGAATGAAAATTTTGTTAAACTAAAACAATGAAAATCTCTAAATTTCTCGATCAATTTTAAGACTTTGGAACTCTAACCACACCTACTCCAGTTAATCAATTATTTCTCGTTCAAATTACAAACACGGGATTCAATGGCATTAACTAGACTTTTCCTGTATCTAAATTAATCCCACGTCCCCACTAGATATATTCCTATGCTAGGCAAGTTGGGGAAGTCACTACAAACAAACCTATTAGGTTGATTAGGTCATCGGGTATATTTCTATCCTAGCCGTAAATTAACTTGTTAGTCTACGCTACTAAAGTTAATCTAATCAATTCAAAACTTTAATTTTCTCTTTCAAGACAACCGAAGATTATTAAATTAATACAACTTGATGATCAGGCAAACAGATTAAACAAGCACAGGAATGTATAAATGATTAACAAAAATCAAAACAATTAATTAACTAAGAAAAAGGATACATAATTGTTCCAAGAGAATGGAATTTAGTTCATAATGATTTGAAAAAGCAACACAAGAAGTTCTTCAAAGAAGTTTTCTGGTCACAAATTTAAGGAGCGTCTTCGCTTCATATTTTTGCATTGTTATAGAGTTCCAAGGCGTAAGAGAGTTGGAGGTTGAAATTTAAGGAGCCAATTTGGATGGCAATGGATAAATGTTGTCAGGAGCTCTTCCTAATATATCTCTTAAAATAGTGTCTGGGCAGCTGTTTTACAAGGGCTCGACTTATATTTTATTAATTAATTATATAATCATGATAACTTTTTAAGATTATTTACAAATAATAAATTAGTATTGCATGTGTTAGAACTTTAAACAAGGTAACCGAAAGGTGCAAAGCATTTGGATTGGAAATCCTGTGGGAGGCAAAAGCCATCTTTTAAGCTTAAGGGGATGAAATTAAAAATATTATGAAAAGCAAAAGTGATTGAAGAAAAAAAAAGATGGTGAATTGGGAAGAGACAAATCAACACAAGGTAATGGTGAGTAGGTGACTCCATGGCCCATGCATTTCCCACTCCCCTTTTGATAACTTTCTTGGTTATCATATTATTATCTGCATGCATGCATGCATGTATGTATGTGTGTGTTTCCTTTGAACTTATCCTTCAATTGCCACCAACTTTTTCAAAGATTGCAATGAATTACTACTATAAATTTTATAATGGCCATGAAGAAGTTACTTCTAATCTTTCTTTAATTAATGGAATGGTAAAAATTTTGAATTTACTAATAAACTTATTATTAGGAGGAGTAATTATGAATCTCGAAACGATTAGTCTTTATGGTGGTAAAATAAACATGAAGGATATTTTGATCATATAAAAATTTATGTTCAAATTTTCAGTTGGCATCGATTTTAATTTCGATATCTAAGTAATTCTTACTTCTTATCCCCAAGGCTTTATCCCCTTAAAATTGAAAAATTATATTTTTACTTTTTAAGATATATCAAAATAAAAGATTCAATAACAGAAAGTCCTTAGTGACTCTCAGAGAATCCACATGGCACTAAATTTTATTAAAAGTAGGGTAATTAATGTTTATAAGATTTGGTATAATTTTAGGGTTGAGATCTCTCTCTCTCTCTCTCTCTTTTTTTTAATCCCTTACTTTTTTAAAGTTTTTAATTTATTATTTTTTTAATATACTAACCACTACCATTCTCACATTATAAGATTCATCTTTAAATTATTTAAATTATGGTAATTAATTTTTATTAAATATTAATGAACAGAAAATAATAAACTAGAGCTTCACCTAATTTTAACTTGATTGAATTGGAAAAGTTTGATTTTTTAAATTTTAAGTTAATTTAATTGAGTTATTCGATTTTTTTTAATAAATTCAAATAAGTAATTTAATTTTTCGAGCTCGAGTCAGTTGAATTTGAATAACTCTAATAATAAATTGATATAAATACTCCTTGGGTCCTTGATAGTTTCAAAAATATGCAAACTAGTCTCTCTAAAAAATTACAAAAATTCAAAATAACCTTCAAAATTTCAAAAACATATATTCCAGAAATGAAAAATCATTAAAAAAATTACTAGAAAATCTTTAAAATATAAAAAAGGCTAAATTATAAATTAAAAAAAAAAATCCAAACAGATCAATTCGAGGCCTTAAATAAGTAAATTATCAAATCAAGTTTATCATACTAATTATCTTGTTTTATTCTCCTATTTTCTTTTAAAGGACTTTTCAAATATACATGGTATTTTGTTTTATTCGACTCAACTTGAATCTCATTTAACTCTACTTGATAGAGATAAAATAAGGTTTGAAATTTAATTTTTGTTATCATGCTAATTTTGTTTCTATTTTGGCTTCCAAAATTGGGTCAAAATGCTTCTTCTACTTAAAAAAATTAATGAGTGTATATTACAAATGTGAGTGATCTATGTCATAAATCATAACATAGTTTATGGTCCTTTAAAACACCATAGATTATGTTTTCCCCCTTTTAACTTTTGCTTAAATTATCCTTTGTCCTTTGTAAGAATTTCAACACAATGACTTTTTTTCTCTCCTACAATTTAGGCTCTTACTTAGGAGTTAGCATTTGCCCATGTTGCCCTTTATTTTATATTTCTCTTGTGATGTTTACAATTTTTTTTTTACAACTACAAAATCAGAATGGGAAAGGATTGTATGAAACAGTGATGTCATGTCATCTGTATCCGTTTTTCAATAGTTTAATGTCATATTAACATTTTCATCTTGAAAATATCAAATTCAAATGAAAATCTTGAAATTCGGGATTAAATTATTGACATGATATTAAACTATTGGAAATGAATAATATTCATGTTCCATAAAATCCTTTCTCTATCATAATTTGAACTCTGATTCTTGAGGTGTTAACTAAAGAGCCTCATTCTCTGCTTTGAAAAGTAATAACGAGTTGTCTACAATGAAGCATCCGAATTTTATGATTGAAATTGAAGATGGATCAACAAAATTCTATTAACAAGCAAGGGCGGCGTCGGGAGGGCTGACAAGGGCTTTGACCCCTGAAAATGAAAAAGTGCACTTTGGTTTTTTAAAATTTATAAAATTATAAGTTAATTCATAGTAAATTTGCATTTTTCTCCTCAAATGATAAATTTTTAATTTAATCCTTTAACAATTATAAAACTATAAGCTAATAGAACTGTTAAATTACATTTCAACCATCATAAAAATATGTAACTTAATTTCGACCCTAATGATCAAGTGATGAAGTTTCTAGTAGTTTGAATCATTCACTTGATTAGCTTTTTAAACCATTTCATTTAGGTAAGTAGATGAGTTTAATTTTTCTAAAGTTCTAATTGAAATATTTGGGATTTTCCTTTGGAAATCATTTTACAATTTCGTATCCTTTTCTTATCTTTGCAAGTGGGAAGGCTCCACTTCTTGAATCCTTTTGGAATGGATGCCATGAATGGAGACTTATGTTTGTAGTAATTGATTGCTTGCTTTTAACTTTTCAAACTTTTGGCCCTTTTTAGAAAATATCACATTGTTCTTCGTCTTTAATTGACTCTTCATATGGTGGTCCTTGATTTTCTACAACTATAATGCTAAGTTCTCTCTCTCTCTCTCTCTCCCTCTCTCTCTCTCTCTCTATATATATATATATATAGTCATCTACATGAGGGATTAGATCTTCAAAAATTGTAGGTATCATGCTTAGGAAAGTATATCAATGAGTCTAGTTCATGCCTTGAATGAACAAATAATCAATTGCAAAGGCTTTAAACCTATCTTTGTGTTATACTATATGTCGATAATGATAGTAGGAATGATCGCAAAGCAATAAGAAGGAAAAATAAGAACATGTAAATTTAACATGGAAAACCTTTATTGGGAAAAATTACAATCAGAGGAGCAAAAATTAACTGATGTTGAAAAACAACCATACAAGAGATTTTTTGCTACACATGTTTTAAGGGTTAAACAATCCTTCTATAATCAACATCTAATAGAAGAAGTATAGTTCTATACGAATTCAACTTGTATGGAAAGGTCCCCACAGATCCCCAATACTTATTTACCTATAAATACCTAGATTTTAGGTTGATCCCAAAATTTTAAAATTTCAAAATGTTCTAATAGGGTCCTCAAAGTATCAATATCATATTAACGAAGTTCTTCCATTAGCCTAGTCATTAGCTTAGACGTTTAATGCTAGCTCAAATTAATGCTAGCTCAAATTTGACATAGAGTATATTTAAAAACATGTAGCTCAAACTATAAACAAATATCTATATACGCATAAATAACTTGAATTTGACCTGTTAAAAAAGTAAAACTCCTAATTTTAATGACATTGCCTTTTCTTTTAACACGTCCTATTAAAATTGTCCATCGGACAAGTGATAACGCACGTGTTTACAATTTGGTACACATGTTTTATAAAAATTTCATGTTGGATTTGAACTGGCATTTAGCACCTTGAATTATCATCTAGACAAATGAAAAAACTTGATTGATATAATACTAATATTTTGAAGACTCAAGTAAAAAGTTTTGAAATTTAAGGGCCAATTTAAAATCTGAATAGGGACCTTTGATGGGATATTATTATTATTTTTTTCAAGTAAATGTGATAATGCAATTGTGCTTTTAGTTTAATTTTTAATTAAAAAACTTCCTTAATTATGTGTTACAAAATAAGTGTTTTTGCTATTCACAACAAGGGACCAACCATATAATAAGTTGCCAAATCATAACTACATATATAGCTTTGATGATTAAGGACATATTCCCTGTCTTAAGTAGTGTTTACAAATTTAGCTTTTAACGTTTATAATTTTTTTATCGATTTAGCTTTTAATATTCTACAAAGAATTAATTTTTATTATCAATTTTTTAAAAAGAGTCGAATTGATTTTTTGTAATAAAAATATTGATTAAAACGTTAAAATTTTAAACATAGCAACCTGCATAGTAATTCACGTGCACTTTATGCTAAAATTTTTTAATTATTATTTTTTATAAATTTTAATGTATTTGTTGACCTGACATATAAGATAAATAGTGTTTGCATATTGGCATGAAATACATGTGAATTGCCATACAGGTTGTTATGCCAACATCTTTTAGTCAATATTTTTCGTTAAAAAAAACAATTTAACTCTTTTTCTGAAAAATTGATTAAGTTTAACTTTAAAAAAAGATTAAATTAAAAATATATAAACATTGTGAGTTAAATTTACCGACGACCAGATTTTGTTCAGATTTTGCTCAATAAACAGAAAGGACTGAAAGACAATTAAACTAAGGAGACATTAGAGATAGATATTATGAGTAGTTTTGTCACGCCTGCAGCCAGTTTTACTCTATTTTGCCGTGAATATCAGCTTTTACGCAGCATATACATACATAATGATGTTATCTATATAGCTTTTTGTGTTTAGTAATAGTTATATATCAAATTTGATGGAAGTTCAAATTTGGATAATTTATAATTAAAAAGGACTAAAATTGTTATTCAACCATTTAGTTAAAGGAGCGCCAATATATATATATATATTGATGGGAAGCGTGCTACTACTTGAGTTAGGTGTAAGTAATGGGATGGATTCAAACTCTTCAATTTATCGCGATTCCTTTTATTTAAACATTGTGAGACGTTTTTATTCCATTAATTCATTAAAATTTTTGGTAAATTTAAAAGATAAAAACTCGATCGAAAATAATACCGAATTATTGAAAGTATGTCAAGTCATTTTTCTCGTGTGTTCTTGAGGTGTACTTATCATGCCATGGATGTGCTGTAGTCAAAAGACAATAAGCGCTCATGAGTCATGATAGTAGGCATATGTAATAATCTTCTTCACATAAATTAAAAAAATACAATTTCACATTTACCAAAAATTAAAAAATAATAATAATAGGGTAAATTACACCTGAAGTTATTAAATTATTAGTAAGTTTACATTTTGATCATTCATCTTCAAAAATTATAAAATAACCATTAAATCATTCAAAAGTTTTATTCAATTTACCGAGTTATTGAGTTTTATTAAAAAAAAAAAAAAAACACCCAGCAAGCAAACTCCAAGCGACGATTCAACAAGTAAAAGAAAATATTTTATATCCAAATTTATCTGATGGCCAATGTTGAATATTGTTGTTTGGATTTTAGTTCACACATTCGTTGTATTTGATGTTGTAATTTCATGAAAAGAAACTGAACTATAGAAGAGAAAAGGAAGGAGAGCTTTCAAGTGATGTATGCAGTGCAAATAAAGAAAGTGATGTAAATGAAAACTTTCAAATAATTCGATGACCAATTTCAAACTTACTAATAATATAATAACTTGAGTGTAATTTACCCGAAAACAAAAAAAAAAAAAAAAAAAAAGCAAAAGTGATACAAAATTCAAGTTCATCTTTTATCATTCCATACTCCGACCCTACTTCTTTTCATGAATTCAAAACAAATACTATTTTATAATCTTCATTAACCATAATCATGAACCTCCCCACCAAGCAATGGTGTGTGCTCCTTATAAAATCACTGAGTTGGGTATATATATCTCAACTTTCTTCAAAAGCTTGTGAAAATTATGGCAATGAAAGAGCTCAACAAACCCAGTTTTTTTCTGGTTTTTGCATTGCTATTGCTTCTATTGATGATGATGATAAGCTCAGAATCCATGGCAGATGCTGAGATGATGAAAGTGAAACCCACAAAAGCAAGAACAAGAAAGGTATTGGAGATGGAACAAGATTACCCAGGTGAAGTGCCAAGCATCCCAAGTGATCATGATTACAATGATTTCTATAGAAGGCAAGGTGATGTTCCAAGCCCAGGAATTGGTCATTGATATATATATATACATATGTATGTATATGTAAAGTCTACTGCCATGCATGATTTTCTTCTAATTCATATATATGGTTTATTTATATATTTTTGTTTCAGTCATGTCATATCAGTGAACATTAGTGAGATTTGAAGATATATATATATTATGTGTATGTATAGAAACTACTGTGACTTGTGAGGGTAAATGGAATAACTTTGTGGTGAATATTGGGTTTATTTAGTTTGTATTTTTGAGTGATTTTGCAAACTAAACATATATGTGTATGTGTGTATGTATATGTATATATATCAATGATTTTTTATAGTTTGATTAAGTTAATCAACTCAAATCAAGCCTGTTGAGTCCTTTTCCTCTTGTTTCAATGGTTTTCTAAAACAAAATTAACCTACATTTATTTGAGTATAACTTTTTTTTAAATTGTTAATATAAGTAAAAATATAATATCCCTTAATTGAAAAATACGAGGATTTTTTTTTTGGGAATATGAAAACAGTTTAAATTCAGCTATTAGTCCCTATATTTTATGAAATTTGTGAATTTAATTTTTATATTTTTCGAATATTGAAATTTTAATCCTAATTCAATCAATAGTCGTTAAATTCAATTCCTAGTATTGTACTGTGTCTATAGTTATAGATTTGGTTCATATTCTTTAATTGGATTGTTCTAAGTCCTTATACTTTTTTTTATTATGAATTTTCAATCTTGAACACAAATCACAGTCGCTAATCCATTAATTGAGTTTTTAATGAGTAATATATGAAAATAACAAATTGACATAGTAGTACACATATGATAGTATATGTTTGGAGCATCATATTTTGGAAATAATAGGACTTAGTGAATTTAATAGTTACTATTCGGTGAGGACTGAAATTTTAAAATTTTATGAAATACATAGATTAAAAATGACCAAACTAAAGTACATTGATTATTACTGGCAAAAAAAAGAGTATATTAATTAAATTTGCAACTTTCAGAAAGTACAGGGACTAATATCTGAATAACCTATGAAAAATAAGAGCAACTTTACCTTTTGTCTCTCGAGGACTATAAAACAAAAGAAAATGAAAAGTTGGGTAGGAATTTGATTTGACTTTAGTGGGAATATAGTCAACATTATTGTAATATAGATTAACGGTTTTGATGCTCAGTTCAAATCAATGTTACATCTGTGCACTTGGTTAGCTGTTGGGTTGTCCCTGGTTGATGTTACTAGTATGCAATATTAATAATTTGACGAGTTATATTGTATTTGTATCCTGTAAATTTATATATATTAGATTAAAAAATAAATTGATTTTTTGTTAAAAATTTCATTTATTTTTACGGTTAAAAATTGATTTTTATACATTGATATGAGGTAGACGTGATATATCATGTGTAATTGTTTCAGTTTTTAACAGTATAAATAAATGAAAATTTTAACTAAAAGGATTGGTTTGTTCTTAGGGACTAATTTACTCATTTTTTAAGTGAAAAGAATAAAATGCAATCTAATTCTTAACACAGGAGCATTCATAATATTTTTACTTGTTTGAAAAGATAAATTATAAAAAATATATGATATATTAAAAAAAAGGAATAAAGTAACATCTAATCTTTAAATTTGATTATTCTATAATATTTATATAATGTCTAAAAGTCAATTAAGCCCTCCTAAAATAATTAAAAAATCTATTAAACTCTTCGTGTCAATCATCACGTCATCTGCCACGACACTGTCATGTCAACATTGACGATCTATTAAGGGCCTTAACGAAAATGACAATTCGAAATACCCTATTTGATTGTTATTTTTGGATTAAAAGATCAAATAATTGTATTTTTCAACCAGAAACCCAATTATTTTTACAAGTTATTTTCAAAAGCTCTTTTTTTAATACTTTAGCCTACAGTATTCTAAAGATCATAATAAAAGCTTTAAAGAACATGTCCTCGTACCGATATTATCTAAGGGTTGGGCCCAACCCAATTTGTCACCCCATTATTTATTATTATCCTTCCACTCACAATGGATATTTTTAATTAATAAAATAATATTTCGAGTTAAATTCCACCAACCAAGATTAATATAGTTATCATTTAATTAAAAATATAGTTTAACCATTTTGTAACATAAATATAAATTTAATGAGATTTAATTATATCATATGCATACACATTTAAGTTTATTATCTTTAATATTTTTTTTTCTATTTTCAATTCAATACATCGTTACTTGTGAACGTAAACACAAATTTATCATTAATTTTAATTTCATTGTTAATATACATAAACACGTTGCTGTAATAATTAAATTGCCTATCTAAATGCATATATAAAACATTGCAAAATCTTATACATGCCAATAGAGAAATACTTAATTGAATTTTGGTGTTATAAAGTTGAAGGAGAATATTAAAAAATAATAATTTGTGACTAACAATTTTTCTATAATTATTCGCAAATTTTGAAATTCTCCGATATGTTTATCCAACAAGAGAATTTATTTTTAGAAATTGAAAACTTTGATACAAATGAAATCATTCTTATAAGTTCCTCACCCAAACACACCCTAAGTAACTAAAATTAGATTAAACCAAAATATTTAATATAGAAATCATAGGATCATAAACTCGTAAAACATGCATAAATTTTGTTTCGAAAACAAGTTTCAAGATGTGAAATAAACGGATAAAGTTCAAAATATAATTTTGTAATCGAAAATCTAAAAACTCAAAACGTCTTGAAAGCTTTAAAAAAATATATTAAGATCTAAAATCATCACTCTCCAGATTTTTCACATTCAAGATATTCCATTAAAAAATACGCAATTATAAAATTTATGGATAATAGATATAGAATGAATTAAAAAATCAATTGAATTGATGGTTTAATTGAATTTGTAATTTTTAATATATTTAAAAAATAATAATATTTTAATCGAACCGATGCATAGGTTTGGATCTAGAAACATTGTTGAAAATTAAAAACATTTGAATCTCCTCCAGCCCATCTTCCTTCTTCATTACGTGGGCCAAGCTCCACCGATATTTAGACTGCTATATACATGGTTTCCTCAGGCCCTCACTTGTCGAAATGGCGGGAAGAACTGGCGGGAAAACCCACCTACCTTCTCCCTTTTAACGCGGGAACCGAGTATCCCTCAAGCAAATCGACCAATCAGAGAGAGTGAGAGATAGAGAGATGGGAGGTCCACCGTACGATTGCTTGGCGAATCCACTAGGAGTCGTCCGATTAACATTCGAGAAGGCGATAGGGTCAGAATTGGAGACTCCTCCGACCCATCCCTCCGCCTTTAACGGCAAAGATTGGGGTGCCCTTGAACTCTTCCGCCACTTCCTCTTCCAAGAATCAGGTCTTTCCCAGGTTCCCATCCTTAGTCCCAAAACATTAAGATGGGTTCAACCCAACAGTCTTGTACGTTACCGTGGTATGATCCAAGACATGTTGGGAAATGAATTCTATGCCGGCGCTTATAAGGATGGGAATTTATGGCGGACCAACAAATTCATGGATGTTTCTCAATACCCAATGGGTTCCCCTCCTGATATGTGTATTTGGGAACGCCGCTTGCTCTACTGTGTTCCTGTTAGTTCTCTTCAACTTATTAACTTTTTTAGGGTTCAGGGTTTTAGGGATTAGTGTTTAAATGTTGATCAATTGATGGAAAAATCATGGTTTTAAGTGGTTTTATACTCTATTGTTGTTTTGTTCATTAGTTGCGAATTTATTCCTTTCTTCAGGTTCCAGGACAGAGTTCATGGACTGAACCTTCTAGTGAAATGGAACCCAATTGGGCATCTCAAGCCAGGGAGAAGCGGAGTAGGATGGATGATGAAGATGATGATCCCATGGATTTGGTTGGTCTTGCTCCCTCTACTGTATATGTGTGTGTGTTCTTTTCATTGTTTCTCATTGTTTTAACTTATGTTACTTGGACTTGGTTGTGAGTGTCGTGTTCAGGTATGTATATGGTCATAGACGAAGCAGGAAGTTTATCTTTGGAGGTTCAAAATTAGATTATAAAATTTTAAAGGGGCCAAAGGACAATTTTATCTTTGTATATGCTTGTTATTTTAGAATTTTTAAGGGATTAAGCTATAAAACTTTCATCTTTGGAGAGGCTTGAAGTGTATTTTTACCATTAAACTAACTTATAATTTTAAAAGCTTCAAGGGACTAAAATAATAATTTGCTATTTGAGAGGAGGGGCAGGGCTCCTGCCTCCCCCCCCTTTGGCGCTGTCCCTATATCAGGCACATGCATAATTAGACTTTTCTAAGGTTTTCCATGTTTGGAAATCCTCGGAGTACATATCTCAATGTCAATGTTTCGGACAATGGAGTCTAACCACCATAGTTTGACACAATCATAAAAATAGGTTAGTATCTATACTATGTGTTCTGAAAATGAGGTGATGATCTTGCCTACAATTGGTGTTTGTTTTTGCCCTAAACTAGTTAGCATTTTGTTTTTATACTTGGTTAGGCGAAAATGTTTCTAGTGAAGGGTACGGTATTTAGAACTCCTCAAGAACAATGCCTAGTTATTAGTACTGGGTTTTAATGTATTTGTAGTTTGCCTAACTAAACTTGGATGCTGTATATTTCAGGTTCCTGATGATGAGATTAAAAGCTCTCCAGTTACCAAGAAGATGGTAAGAAACCCAAATTTTTAGTTTCATTGTTGTCAATATCCAAGAAATATTTTAGCTTTTATGATTGAAGACTGTGGGATGATTGAGTTTTGATTGATCATATGAGCTTAAAGATCACTGCATTTAACGGTATACTGTGTTGTCATTATCGTTGTAGTTGGAGCAGTATGTCTTCTTGGTCCCTTGGTAGTTGCCATGGATGACCCCATGATATTCACATGTTTTTACTGAAGCCATTTCTTGAAAAGTTTAGGAGCATTTGAGAACGTTCTCAATCCTTAGTGAATATTTCCTTATCTTAACATGTTTTTCACATTGTTACACAATTTGCTTTTAGGGATTTGTGCAATGTTGAAACATACAAATTTCTTTTACCGCAGTTGAGTGATTGAAAGAAAATGGAATAAAATATTAGGTTTTGCCTTTTTGTCTTGTACTTGACATTAGTTTGTGACATCAGCATATTAAGTGTCTTTGAATTTGTGACTTCAATTACCACATTTAGTAAAACCCACATTTAGTAAAACTATAACCGGAGGCCGAATTTCACATTGCTCAAGAGTATGAGGAGTGTTTTGGAATTGTCAGTTGAATGTTGCTTCATGTCCCTTTTTCTTTCTTAATGTTATCTTACATGCTATTTCAGAAGGAAGATTGTACTAACCTGGTTTTTTCTCCATTTTTGTTAAGAGAGAGGATGGACTTCCTTCCCCTTCACAATCTATGGACACTAAAACTACAAGTTCTTCTTCTATCACAAGTACATTTCAATCTGTTGACAAAGATAACCTTCCTTGCCTAATCAAGGTAAACCACTTCATGTCATATTTTTCCATTATACATCCAGATCTACCGAAATGGTCTATAAATGAGTGTTTTTATTCTTCCCTTTTCAACCAAGTTTGATTATTTTCTGTTTTGATAATGCAGATATATGATTCGCCAGAGTCAGAATTGAAGCTGAATGATGTTTTTGAGTTTATTGGGGTCCTCACTTTTGATTCAGAGCTTGCAGTTGAGAAAGATGACAATGATGAGTTATCAAATAGTTTCTATGATGATGCCCTGGTCCATTTGCCTCCTAATAAGGTATTTATCTGCTTCTAGCTGTTAAATATTTGTGGCTTCATTATCAGCACAGATTGTTTTAGGATCAGTTAAATTTTTTGGTAATGAAACTGATGTATTTTGGACGAATTTATTGCATAAAATGACTACTCAAATGACAATTGTTAGGATATTTGTATCTTGACATGCTGTACAAGTTAATGATGTCTTTTTGTAATAAATTGGTTTGATTTGTGGTCTTGTTCAATCTTCCCACTCGTTCCTGTTGCAGGTCCCTCGCTTGCACTGTCTTATACATAGGAAGCTTGCAGTGCAGGACTTTCTGCCAGGTTCCCCAATAATAGAGGTAAATTATAGGAGAAATTTATCGATCATGCAGTTCCCTCACGCCGACTAGTTGTAGTTTTGTTGTCTATTGGTTTCTCATGCGCTTTAATCTTCATTCTTACAGCCAAAGCCACATTGGGTGAAAGAGACAAGGGAAGCTCTGTTCAGGCATCTTACGGTTGTTCTTGGAAATGATGAGGTTGCTGCTCATTTTGTGTTGTTGCATCTTCTGTCCAAGGTAAAATTCTTATTATGTCAACAAAACATTACTTTCAACTCCCATCTTAGATTGCGAGAAAGTGATTAGATTGGTTGTGCAGGTTCATGCTCGAGCAGATGACGTTGCAGTGGGGAAGCTGTCACTCAATCTAACAGGTTTAAACAAGGAAAGTGTATCTGTGTTTGGTACTCGACTTAGCGATACGTTCAAAAACCTCCTACCATTCACGAATTGCATGCCTCTCACACTGGAATATCTGAACACTGCCTTGCTTGCCCCGAAAAAGGATTATCAAGCCAACAGGTATCCCTTTTATTCATATCCCTGCAACTAGGGAAAGTTAATGCCTTCAAGCATTAAGAAAGCAACTAGTAACCATCAAAATTTCAATATTTATAATAGCTTCACTTTGTGTTTCAGATTGGTTCCTGGAGTTCTTCAGCTACCCGAGGGCTCACACTTAATGGTAGACGAGACCCGACTAGAATCAGGAAGCCTCAACTCTACTGGAATCGAGAATACAAAGTTGCTGAAAAATCTTATCGAGTTTCAAAAAGTAAGTTGCGCTTTGTTTATTGGAAAATGTGTGCATATTAGGTTTTGATTTTGTTCTATATATTGCAAATATACCGGAATAATACTGGTCTGATCTCAGTTTGAAGTGACTCAAAATCGAAATATGCGTGTTTCAGGTGGAGTACGACTTTCAGTACTATAAAGTGGAAATAGCAACGGATGTCCAGTTACTTATCTTCTCCGAGGGGAAATCTAATATTGTTCCTGCCGATGTAATCATACCTTTTCAACCTTCTTGTCTTGAATCCAGTGAAATGCCAGTCACCGAGGCACTAGAAGCTTGGAGATGGTACTTGGCTACTGTTAGATCATTACCACATTCCATTGGATCAGAAATACAGAAGGTATGACTTGGTTATGTGCATTTGTTGGCTGAACACTTGCATTGCCCTTTCTTATGGATGTTTGGGTCGCAGGTGGTAGAAGATGATTTGGTTGCAGCAAGACAAGCGGATCGAAGCTTGGGAAGTCGAGATTTTAGCAGGTAAGAAACAAAGCATTGATCAGCAGACATTATACGTTTTGATGTTGCATTGAACTTAAAATTGGATGAATATATTTGTGATGATATGTAGATGGTTGACGATGGCTCGGCTCATATCATCAAGTTTTGGAGAAACCAGTCTGTCGAAGGAACATTGGGAAATGGTAAAAGAAATGGAGAGGCTAAGGAGGGAGAGACTGAGGTAGAATCAAAAGTCCACAAGATTTTGAAGCTTTGGTATTTGGTAAACGATTGTTGCCCCAAAGGTGATGAAAAGAGCAAAAACCAAAATAGCAAACATGGGATTGTGATGTGTGAATGTTGCCCGTCGCCATTCTTAAATATAATATATCATTGAATTTATTATGTAATCTAATTGCTGCCAAAGTTGAACTCAACTTCTTGTGGAAATACAATGCAGTCTGAGTCTAAAGCCAGTTCTTTTTACTGGCAACTGCAGACAAGTAATTCTAAAATTTAAAAACTCAGATTTAATTAACTCATAAAAAAAAATTACATGCAGAAGATGAAATGATAAAAAAATATATATATTTATCTTTGAATAGCTCATTTTAAAAATAATAATAATAATAATAATAATAATCAATTTTACATGAGATGAGGTGATAAAAGGTTGATTTTATTTGAATTTGTGGCCTTCCTTTCACAGCTTTGCAGTTGCGGCCAACTGTCCTCTGGGGGTTTGCAAAAGCAGTATCCCATTCTGTACGTTACTTATTGTACAAGTTTGGGACTAATAATTCGGCTCATCTTTTCAATTCTATCCATTACCAACAAGTATATGTCGTTTGTCTTGTCTCATGTCAGATCAAAGGCAACCCATGGTTTTGATTTCATCCAACCCCATTGGTATATATGTATATATGTATTGAAAATCAAGTTCGAGTGGGTCGAGTGGGTTTTCAATTGAATTTTGTTAGTGTTTTGGCATGAATTGGATAATAGTTGAAGAATTCTCTTCAATGTCAGATTCGGGTATTAAAATTTAATAATTAAAAAAATAAACCTCATGTCATAATTAAAAAAAAGTGTAAATCAACATTAAACTATTAGTAAATTTAACTTCAAATGGTTATAAAATAATCATTGGATCATTCGAACGTTTTTAACAATATCGATTTTAAGACTTAAATAAAAATTTTCAAATAACTCAGTAAATATTTTGTAACCTTTTGAAGTCTAGTGATCAAAGCGTAAATTTATTAAGAGTTTAATGATCTTGGGTGTAATTTACCTTACGTAAAATAAAAATAATTACATGTTATTATTTATTATTGTAAAATATTAACTCAAATTTAAAGTGATCCAATACAATCAAAATTAATCGAGCTTCAATTATGAAATTAAGTATGAGTTAAATACGTATAAATAGTTAAATAATTAAATACAAAAACATACTTAAATCCATTAATATTAAAATCCTTAAGCCTTATAATTTTGATCTTTCCAATTTAAACACATTTATCATTAAAAATATTGTAACAACGCTTACCTAAAGTTTTATAGATATAAAATAATTAAACACGATTATAATACCAAAAACAAAACATGAACACAACATAAATACACAAATTTCGATGGATACTTATCCATAATCCTATTCTCATTTTCTTTGAATTTGTGGCTTACCTCCCTCTACGTACGTACGTTCTTTTTTCAACTTTTTTGAATGGTTAAAATATTTTTTTAGTTCCTTTATTTTGATAAAATTTGAGATTTAGTCCCTATACTTAAAAAGTTGAAAAGTAAGTCCTACAACTACTTCGATTTAAAAATCTTAATCTAACCATTAAAATAATAATATTTTATATTAAAATTTGTCAATTTATCATGTTGATTAAGCTGCTCTCATGTGACGTGTCATGTGATTGACGAAAAATAAACTTGCTAAGTTGACAAATTTTAACAAAAAACTATCAATGACAATAATGATTATATTATGATTTTTTAATTAAAAAGATAAAAAAATTATTTTTTAACTTGTAAAATATAGTGATTAAATCTCAAATTTTATAAAAATACAGTAATTAATAAGCATATTTCAACTTTTTTGAATTCACATCAACTTGCAAAATTCATTTAATTCATTCAATTATTATCTACATTTGTATTACGAACAATTAAAATTTTTGAAATATAATTAGAATAAGAGATATAAAAATCAAGTCCAAATCGGAAGAAGAAAAAAACCTGACCCTATCGGTTGTCATGTTGATTTGGGTAGAGAAAGAATTGTATGAAACATGAATATTATCTCTTTCCAATAGTTTAATGTCACATAAAAAATTTCATCTTGAATTTCAAGATTTTCATTTGGATTTGCTTTTTTTCAAGATGAAAATGCTGATGTGGCATTAAACTACTGGAAAAGGGATATAGATGATGTGGTCACTATTTCATATAATCCTTTTCCTATATACAATTATCTAATTGAAGTATTAGAGCAACATTAAAAAAAAATCATTCATCATTTGATTAGTACATCGAATCTTCAGCCATGATCCAAGTAAATTCAGGATTGACCTCTATATTTACAAAGTCAAGATCTTCGTCAAATTCGACAGGTACAAGACCCAATGTAACTTCAATAAGAATACCTCTAGTTAAACCTCCACCTCTACCTCGAGCTTAACCTATGCCTCGACCTTGACCACATTGCTCAACTTCAATAGCTTCACTTACACCTCCACCTCTGCCACAACAAGGTAGTAGATTTCTTCCTCCTTTGGCTTGGCATCCTAAGGCAAGCTGGACCGACACTTCTATCTTCTTCCTCTGACGATGCAAAATTGGACGTTAAATTTTATTTACAAGAGTCTGTCTTAATGAATACATATATGGGTTACTGTTGGCCTCAACCCATTTTTCAAAAATCGTGGATGCTATAAAATTACCATCGTCAATCAATGCATCCTATGGCTTATGTTCAAGACAATTGACCCAATTGCTAGGCCTGGAAATACCAAGAGGTGGGGTGTATTGGGATTTTGAAATTCCTTGCAAAACTTTTCTAAATGATGAGCAAAGAGAAAAAAAAGCTCGGACAATTCGATTTGACTCCAATTGCTTACTTTTACTACCTTTATATACTTCAGCCAAGGATTTTTCAATTCACTATACTTAAATTGTTATCTTTCAAGGAAAAAGTAAAACTTTTACAATCCTTATCTTTTTTCACAAAGCTAAGATAGAAACTTCCCCCTAAATTTTTTATGGCTTAACTAAAACCCTTTAGCTTTTACAAGGCTCAACAAGCAACCCTTCTAATCCCTTTAAGGTTTTATACCTCAAAAACTTTAAGTATACGTTTTACAACAAAGAGAGGATGAGCAAACTGACAATGAATCTCAAGTAGGTTTGTTTTGCAGATTGAAGTTCTAAATATAAAGATTTGTAAGTAAAAAAAAAATATTACAATAAACTCTTAGTGACTATGTCCAAGAGAAAATGAAGAAACTAAAGAAAGGAAGGTTTTTCTATTGATTTTTATGCTTGAATGTTAATCTTTTGTGTCTAGAAGTGTTCTTGATTTGTATGTAGAATGAGAAAAAAGTTTGAGGCCGTTTATAGCCGTTGGGGATAATTTCTAATCATTGAAAGCATTGTAGGCAGACTTGTATCGATACATTGCACATGATGTATGGGTAGAAGTCCCCAAAGTTTCACAATTTTGCTTATTGACTTAGTTGCACCGATACAACTAGATCAAGGTGTTGATACTATGTCTTAGACTTATATAAAATAAGTTTAAAACATTTAAAAACATTTTGGATTGACTCAAAAGAATTTAGACAAATTAAAATACATTTGAAACATGTTACTAAGTACTTTTACAAGTCTATGAAATGCTTTAAAAATGTTTAATAAAAAATTTCAATAATTATTTTCACCAAATGACTTGAGAAATATAAATAAAAAAATTATCTTAAATGTTGTTATATCAAAAGCTTGAGACATCAAAGCTAACATCAACGTGCAATATGATCGACATGTCTAATTGCTAAATTACGCTCCCAATATATAATATGATAGCCATCCATATTCTCTGAATATATCAGAGTTTCATCAGTGTGAAATGTGAAAATACTCTAATCATACCATAATAATTACATTGATTCCAATCTAGTGCAAAAAAAAAAAAAAAAAACTTGACAACATAATTCATTCATTGAACTCGAGACTTATAAATGTCGAGATATCTCTAAAATCACATTATAAAAAAATAATTTAAGAGGGGCTCATGTTAATAAATAATAATAATAAAATAGAAAAACTATACTCAAAGTCACTAAACAATTAATAAATTTACGTTTTGATCACTCAAATTCAAAAAATTACAAAATAATCAATAAACTATTTGAAAGTTTTTATTCAAATCATGAGATGTTAATGAAAATTTTTGAACAATTCAAAAACATTTTATAACTTTTGACGTTGATTGACAACAATATAAATTTACTAATAATTTCACAACCTTAAATGTAATTCATCTTTAAAAAAAATCTATCAAATAAAAAAACCCAAAAATGAAATACAAAAACACGAACTCCCATGAGATGATCATTTCCCTTAAACTTGTGGCTTTCCTTTCACAGCGTTCAATGATTTCCTCATTCACCTTTTTCATACGTTCCTTTCGGAAAATATTTAGGAAAGCACTATCCTATTCTTTTGGCTACTTTTGTTTAAAGTTTTGAGGATTTTTTACTTAAATAATATAAAAAAATAAATTAATAATTAAAATGGTATCCCCAAATTATTATTTACCAAAATGGTATGTTTAGTTAAGTAGAAGAACTCTAAATGGCGGCACTAAGGGGTATTTTTGACACGTGTTTTTTTAAAATTTTTTATTATTTTTATATATTTAAAAATAAAAAATATTATTTTATTAGTGGAGGGATTTAAAGTGACAGTATTCAGAGGTTTTTTTCAAAAAAATACGAGAAAAATACGACAAAAAAATACCTGACACCCAGTGGAGGAACACAAAGTGGCGGCACCAATGGAGGAGTATCAAGTGGCGGCACTCAGGGGTGTTTTGCCACTTGGCAGCACCCCATTGTGTCGTGTGTGTGTGTGTTTATTTTATTTTATTTGTGAAAATAAATTTGGGTGGTTGGGAATTTTTAGTGTTTATGATAAAAATTAAATGAAATAAAATTTTTGTTATAAAATAGGAGTGAGGGAAGCAAATAAACGGGAAAGAAAGAAAGGAAAGAAAGAAAGGAAGGAAGAAGGAGAGGAAAGAAAGAAGAAGGAGAGGAAAGAAAGAAGAAGGAAAGAAATGTAATGTGTTTAATTTTAATTTTATTTGAGTATGATATAAATGAGTAAAATCATATTTTATTTAATAAATTTTATTTAATTTTTAACAGATTTATTGAAGATGGATAATCAATTTTTTGTATGCATTTATTTTGATGGAGTAATTTCGAGAACATCGGTTGGATGTATATTTGATTGTCGGGAACAAATAGGAATGAGATTTAGTCGAAATATCTCGGTTGATGATATGAAAGCAAGGATTAGTGCAAAAAATTTTAG
This sequence comes from Kokia cookei, assembly GCA_039519145.1. NCBI lineage: Eukaryota > Viridiplantae > Streptophyta > Magnoliopsida > Malvales > Malvaceae > Kokia > Kokia cookei. Next base: position 923,382 of record CM076910.1, read on the forward strand.
ACGTTATGGAAGAAGGATCTCAAAACTTTTCTACAAGTTTCCAGTTTCGATAGATCCCATCAAATTCACCAAGATGGAACTTGTAGACGACGAAGACGTGGAGACAATGATCGCTCTTTATTGTTCGAATCAAAGTGACCCAAATGCACCGGTTCAATTGTTTGCTGAGTTAGTTGATGTGGAACCTGTACAAAATGAAGATTCAACTCCGTGTATGGTGGTTCCAATATCGTACATTGAAAGTCAATCAATCGTACGTGGGCTACACATCGATCTTAATGCTGCTGCACCCGAGAATGATGCAGATCAAGATGGTGGATATGATAGTAGTATTCCTTATGATAATGAAGTCAATATTGATAGTGATCCGGATGTGGATGAGGTCCCAGATGATATTGACGAAGAAGGGGCGAATGGCGATGAAAATCCAGTTACACATATTGTGATGCACAATAATCCTCCTGGGGCACACATGTCGCTTATAAACCCCGATGCGACACATGCCGAGTTCGAGGAATACCCTGAAATAGTACCTGCTCACCGATTGGCCGTCGCAGTAGATTGTGAAGAGTTGTTTGTGGGCCAAAAATTTGAATCCAAGGAAGAATGCATATTTGCTATTAAGCGATATAGCATGAATGTGTCGATAGACTACAAAGTCGCAGTGTCTAAACCGACATTGTATATTGGAGAGTGTTGGAAGTCGCGGAAGGTTGCAAGTGGCGGATGCGAGCTGCATTTATCCAGAAGTCGCAGATGTGGGAGATAAGAAAAATTGATGGGCCTCACACATGCAGTTCAACACGTTTGTCAGAAGATCACCGGAAACTTGATTCCAGAATCATCTGTACACATATCATGTCAATGGTTAAGGACGACCCGACCATCAAGGTTTCTACATTGATTGTGGACATGCAATCACGATTCCATTATCGGGTTTCATATAAAAAAGCATGGATTGCGAAACAGATGGCAATGGAACAATTGTTCGGTGATTGGGATGCATCATACAATGAACTGCAATGATGGATAGTCGTAATGCGACAGTACGTACCGGGGACTGCGATTGAGTTGGTGACACGACCTTATTATGGCTCAGATAACAACATGCAATCGGGAAGAAGAATTTTTCAGTATATATTTTGGATGTTTGATCCCTGCGTTCGAGCATTTCCTCACTGCAAGCCATTTGTCCAGGTAGATGGAACGTGGCTATACGGGAAATATACGCAGATCTTACTAATTGCGGTGGCTCAAGACGGGAATCAAAACGTGCTCCCAATAGCATTCGCTATTGTGGACAAAGAAGACATGGAATCTTGGGAATTCTTCTTGAGAAACCTGCGGATGCATGTGATTCATAACGATAATATTTGCATCATCTCTGATAGAGCGAAGGGTATTATTGTGGCTATTAGGCGTACTGGTGTACCATGGAAATCGATTTACTGCAGCCGACACATTGCGACTAACTTCCAACGAGAATATAAGAATGCAGACAGGCGAAGACAACATGTGAAAATGGGTAAAAAAATAAAGTTCCAAATTATATTTTTAAGGTTTTAATTTTAGACTGTAACTTATGTTTTTTTAATATTCTTACAGCGTACGAGCTAGAGCCACACCGATTCCGGCAAAGAATGACCAGACTTGAGAGTGACATGGAAGGTCAAACGAATAAGCCTCTACGCGAGTGGTTGGGTACCATGGAGTCGTGGCAATGGTCTCAAAGTTTTGATAAGGGGTATCGATATGGTCAAATGACGACCAACCTGGCAGAATCGATTAACGGCGTGTTCAAGAAAATACGACATCTTTCGATTTCATCCGTGTTCTCCGCTACGTTCTATAGGCTAGCTACCTTGATGCCAGTAATGGGAACGCGACAAATCGATCAGATGAACGCTGGTCACGTGTTTGTCGAAGCTGTCAGGAATGCAATAGATGTAAACCGTCAGAGTGCGAAGACGATGAACGTTGAAATATATTCACGACAGTTTCAACGATTTCAAGTTACTGAGACTATTGGTCGTCGACCTGGTATCCCACCTAGGTCATACGGGGTTGATCTCCAAAACAGACACTGCGATTGCAGGAGGTTCGATACACTTCGTTATCCCTGTGCGCATGTCGTTGCAGCTTGTGCTAAAGTGTCACTCAATGTTGAACAGTTCATCGACCCCGTTTACACTCTCCATCGTACGTTACGTATTTGGGAAAATGAGTTCCCCGTCCTGCCTGACTTGTCCACATGGGAGGTACCTCCGATAACTTTCGAGCTTATCCCGAACAAAGGTTTACAGAGGAATCCAAAAGGTCGTCCTCATATCACCAGAATCCACAACGAAATGGACATTATGGAGAAAACAGACGGGGGTAAACTGTGTGGACTGTGTAGGCTAGCTGGGCATACTCGACGTAATTGCCCTCAACGAACCTATCATATTGGGCAGTCATCCAGATCGAGTAGGGCCTAAACCCGGTTCATCATCATATACCTCTTAATTTTATTTTTACATTAATTTTCAATGTTGTCCACTTGCGTCCCAGTCACTAAATTATTTATATCTTGAGGTAAAGAATTCAAAATTATAATTCGTTTGATGTTTATGAAATTAGACTAAAATATCATTTTAGCATAAAAATTATATATCTTCTAATTTTTCATCTCTCGAATTCTCTACACTTTTCTTCAAAAATATCTCACTTAATAAAAATGGTAAAATTACGCTTTAAGTCCTTAACCTTTTCAATTTTACGGTTTAAGGTTTCAAGTAACAGGTTTAATGTTATGAAATTTAAATAAATGATCAAATAGGTTAAAATATATGTACATTATGGAGGAAAAATTCATCATTATAATTCATCAACAGTCAAATTTAAACACTATTAGATACAACCCTAGTATCCATGATTAGATGGTGTGGTTCTCGGGGTATATCTTCGTGGTGGCCGGCGTCTACGTCGAGGTTGCCCGGAGGAGTAGAGTATTGCCCGGGAGGAATAGTGTATCGCGATGCCTCGTCAAACTCATCCTGATATCCTTCCCTATAGTATTGCGGTAGCTCGTCAAATTGAGGCTGATATCCTTGGCTTGAGCATTGCGGTGGCTCGTCAAATTGAGGCTGATATCCTTGGCTTGAGCATTGCGGTGGCTCGTCAAATTGAGGCTAATATCCTTGGCTTGAGCATTGCGATGGCTCGTCAAACTGAGGCTGATATTCTTGGCTTGATGAGCTATGCATATGTGATGATCCCGCAAAATCAGGACAATAAGAATCATCGTCATTCAATGGCTCTTCATCCTCCTCTTCTTGTTGCTCTGGAACTGGCTGTGGCTCTGGGGCAAGAGCTACATGATAGGGGCGATCTTGTCGAGACATGTATGGGGGAATTATCGTCGATGAAGCACCAATCAAATATGGTTGGCCAAACTCAATGATCCATTGCATGTACTGCACCGATGGCTGTAAATCCGGAGTGTACTCCATCGGAGGTACTCGAGTCATTCAGTTGTTCCACACATAAACATATTGTCCATGCACACTCCCCCAATCACAATTTGCTTTCCCCTTCTTATCCATCCCATGGATATACCCTAATTGGAATGGCGACTGCGGGATAGGCTGTTTACAACCAAACTGTCGGAGTACTCGATCCTCGGCATACCACTCCACTGTTTGAAAATTGATTATCGGTGCGTTAATGCACCATTGATCTGAGTGGAGGAATGTTGAGGCGGGAATAACAGCGGTAATTTCTGGCTGTATATATGAGGTCCAGATGAACTGCACAATTAATAACATGTCAAAATATTAATAAGATTAAAGTAATATAATTTACTAACATGCAACCATATTAACACGAGTCAAGTAATATAATTTAACATGTTAATGAATAACATACCCCTTCCCCAGCATATTGCTCTAGCATCAAACGATACATGGGAACTGTGTACTGCCTCCCGATCCCCGGTTTTGTTTTTCATCTAAGAAAACAAAAAATAACTTGTTAGATTAATATAATTAATAAAATATGTCAAATTATTAAAATTTAGGGTATATGGTAATCACCTGTTAACGAGTGGAAAAACATATGTTTGGTGCCTAACGGATGCCAAGAATGGCATCCGATATAGTGCCCAAGATTGCAGGCATCCACCTATATCCCGGGAAGAAGGGTTTGTGGCGCGACAAAGTTCTCGGTATAGCATGGCAAGCACCGCAGATCCCCAACTATATTCAAGAATCTTTCGCAAATCTCTTAGCAAAGGCAAATACATCAAGTGGATCTTATTGTTATTTGCGTCCGGCATGAGTATGCCTCCTATCATTAGCAAAATATAGGCTCGAACGGCCCAAGAAACCTCCATTTCAGTTGCGTGTTCGGGTAAGTGCTGAAAATTGCTCTTCAACCATGTAAATAACAACGACGTGAAGTCATTGTTATTACTAGGTGAGCGACCTAGTAACTAGATGCACATCGTTGCCGGCTCTTGAAACGAACTAACACCGGTGACTGGTACACCATTGATTGGTAGCCCTAGTTGGACCGCAACATCCTCCAATGTCACAGTGCACTCTCCACAAGGCAGATGAAATGTGTGGGTCCCCGGATGCCAACGCTCCACCAATGCACTGATTAAATCATATCTTAACTCAAATTTTTGGATCAATGCTGCAGATGCAAATCCGGCATCCCGCAAGTACGGAAGCAGACGTTCATGAGGGGGGAATTTAAGGCCCTGTGCACGACCCCTCAATGAACGATACGCGAGCTCTTCCTGTTAATTTACAAAAATAGTTAGTATAACCAAAATTAATTTTGTAAACAAATAATAATATCGTGAATGACATAATGAACAAATAATTATTTTTTTACTTTCATATTGCCTTGGTGTGTATCTGCATTCACTGATTTGGCTATGTGATAACGTTCCGAGTTAATTAATGAAGTCATTCTGTAACTTGAAAAAAAATTATCAATTAGTTCAATACATAAGTTTACCAATATAATACAAAAATAATAATTAAATACCAAAATGTGTTATTTACTAAAACTGTACAAAATATATATTTATAAACCAAAATAGTATCCACACACCATTATTTACCAAAATGGTACAAAATTTATTTTGTACCATTTTGGTAAATAATATGATGGGGATATTATTTTGATAATTAATTATTTTTTATATTATATTTTGGTCAATAATATGATGAGAATATTATTTTGATAATTAATTATTTTGTATATTATATTTTGAAAATTAATTAGCCAAGTTTAATTTTTTGTGAATTATTAAAACTCTCTTATTTTTATAAAATAATAAATTTTTTAATTTCATAATTGTAACTAATTTTAATTATAACTTAAAAATAGATTATTGTTAATTTTATTAAACACTTGTAATAGTTTTCTTTCACATTTTATTAAACAATCTTATGACTTGTATAATAAAGTTACTAACTAACAAAATTAAAACATTATTAAATTTTAAATCAATAAATATGAACAATATTTTTTACTTACTACTACTAACAACAAAATTAAATTACTAACTAGCAAAATTAAATTAAAGTAAATTAATAATAACATAATAACAAGTTTACATTTCTTCTTCTCCTCTTAATTTACTCACCAACTATAACAACATTAAATAACAAATCAATTAAAAATTAAATTAAAGAAAACAAAAAACTTAAAATAATCAAATTAACTAACAAATTAAAATATTTTAAAATTAACCATACTTAAAATATTAATTAAACTTACCTTTCTTCCACTCCTCTTAATTTACTCTTTTAATCAATCTATTAAACAAATAAAATTATAATAACAAATCAAACACATTACCACTACTAATTAACAAATTAAAATATTTTAAAATTAAATTTAAAAATAAACACCTTACCTTTTTTTTTCCCCTCCTTCTTCCCCTTCCTTCTTCTTTCTTTCTTTCTTTCTTTCTTTCTTTCTCTTTTTTCTTTCTTTTTTCCTTCATTTTTCGTTGGTCCCTCCCTCCCACCTATTTTATAATAAAAAATTTTATTTTATTTAATTTTTATCACCAACAAAAAAATTTCCAACCACTCAAATTAATTTTCACCTTTTAAAAAACCCACACAAACACACACCCACGGCACAATGGGGTGCTGTCAAGTGGCAAAACACCCCTGAGTGCCGCCACTTGATACTCCTCCATTGGTGCCGCCACTTTGTGTTCCTCCACTGGGTGTCAGGTATTTTTTTGTCGTATTTTTCTCGTATTTTTTTGAAAAAAAACTCTTGAGTGCTGCCACTTTAAATCCCTCCACTAATAAAATAATATTTTTTTATTTTTAAATATATAAAAATAATAATAATAATTAAAAAAACACGTGTCAAAAATACCCCTTAGTGCTGTCATTTACAGTTCCTCCACTTAACTAAATATATCATTTTGGTAAATAATAATTTGAGGATACCATTTTGGTTATTAATTTATTTTTTTGTATTATTTAAGTAAAAAATCCAAAGTTTGAGCATGCTTTCGTTAGATTCGATGTAAGAGAACTTTTTATTTTTAGGGGTCGCAGCTCTTGTTAGCATCTCCGGCTCTGCCTCTGGGTCCACCCATATGGTTGATAGGGTCTGTTTTTCTAAAATGAAAATTTATACTTTTAATTTTTTGAAATTGATAAAATTATACTTTTATCTCCAAATGATATAATTTTAATTTAGTCATTTAAAATTTTAAAGATACAAGTTAAAAATATGGTGAAATTATATTTTAACTCTCATAAAAATATATAACTTAATAATTATCCCTCCCAAAAAAAATTCAAGTTCCAACCATGCCCGTATTACCATTTTTTCAAATAAATATTAATTTTATTTAGTAATTTTAAATTGTATATGGCCAATTCTTTTCATTATTCATATATATTATTAAATTTATAAATATAAATAACTTAATATATATTTTTAATATTTACATTCTACACATTATATTTAATTTACACATAATGTAAATTACATAATACATAATATTTAAAAAAATATTACTTTTAAAAGAAATCATATTATAAAATTTAAAAACAAATCAATTTGAAATTAGTTCAAGCTTTGAATATTAGAGATACATGTATGAAGCGTAGCCAAGAGATCCGGTCCCCTCTAAATTGAAAAGTTTTTTATTTAGGCCGTTTAATTTTTTTAATTTTAAATTAATAAAAGTAAAATTACATTTTAACTCCTTAAAAATGATAAAAATTTAATTTAATCCTTTTAAAATTATAAATATATAGGTTATTCAAATGGTGAAATTACATTTTTATTATCGTTAAAACTAAAATTGAATTTTGACCCCAAAAAAGTTTCTTCCTTTGCCCCTGATCCATGTCAACTTAAACAAATATTCACATCTTTTCACATATCTGACAAATTAATTTGAACTCAGACGGGTGGACCGATCTTTAAACCGGCCTAATTTAGCCATCCTCCATCAACATGCAGACAATGCTTGATTTGTTCTGTTCATCCCAAGCTGATCCTTCATTGTTTTTTAAGGCAGTTTCAGGAGGTTGGTGTTTTTCTGCTAGTCCATGTTGATGATACAATTGTGACTAGAAGTTCGAATGAGGCCATTGATCAAGTCATAAAATGTTTACATAAGCAGTTTTCTTTGAAGGATTTAGGTGATCTGAATTATTTCTTGGGGCTTGAAGTTACTCGCAAGGGGGACTGTGTTCACATGTCTCAGTGTAAATATGCTCATGAGCTGTTGGAAAAGGCAAATATGTCCAATGCTAATGCTGTCCCTACGCCTATGGTGAGTTCTCCTACCTTGACTTCCTTGGTTGGTGTGGTCCTTGATGATGCTAAGTTGTATAGGCAGGTAGTTGGTAGTTTGCAGTATTTGTGCCTTACCAGGCCTGATATTACCTTTGCTGTAAATAAGGTAAGCCAATATATGCACCAACCTCATGACTGCCACTGGAGTGCAGTCAAACGGATACTCAGATATGTCAAGGGTACCCTGGATTATGGATTGGTGTTTCAACCTTCCAAAGTCTCCTTGACTGGTTTCTCTGATGCTGATTGGGCCAGTTGTCTTGAAGATAGGAAATCAACCTCAGGGTTCTGTGTTTATCTTGGCATCAATCTTGTTAGTTGGACATCAAAGAAACAAGGGGTGGTATCTCGTTCGACAACAAAAGCTGAATATCGAAGTCTAGCAAATGTGGTGTCTAAAGTAACATGGTTTAGCTCATTGCTGAGTGAAATTGGAGTTGCGAGTACAGGAGTACCAGTTATCTGGTGTGATAATTTGAGTACTGTATCTTTAGTAGCAAATCCAGTGCTGCACGGACGTGTGAAGCATGTGGAGCTTGATATTCACTTTGTTCGAGACAAATTTCTCAGTGGGGTACTTCAGGTGAATCATGTTCCTGGAAAAGATCAGGTTGCTGATATTTTTACCAAGCCATTGACTCAGACTAGTTTTACTTCTTGTTGTGGGAAACTGAATGTCATTTCTTTAACTCATTTTTTGGGATGAGCAGGGGGAATATTAGTCAGTAGTAAACAGTTAGTAGTTAGTCTGTTATTAACTGCTAACTGACAGTAGTTATCTAAGGTAGTTAGTGTGTTGAAGAGTCTGCATAAATGTATGTACAGCTGATGAGTTTTAATCAAGTGAAAGTGTTATCAAGATTATTCTAATATCGGTTTCTTATGAACAATTAATTTATCTATTGTCTTGTCCCTTTGAACTTGTAATGCCAAATGAACACTGAATCAATGCATTTAGCAAACCTCTGACCCACATCTTTTATTTCTCCATTAATTTTCTTGCACATTAAAGTTTTGAAGTTCATGTTTGTCGGGCAACAGCTTTAATTAAATTCCAGCATTTTTGTGGTTCTTCGAATCCAACATGTGATGTTTCAATTGGAAAATCTTTCTCTAAGTTTGGTAGTTATTAGAGTTGTGTGACTTAAATTCCATTTGATCCGGTTTGAAAAGCTTGAAGTATAACTTATTTGTTAAAAAGTAAAATAGAGAGACAAAATTAGAGACTATGCCGCACAAGTTGAATTCGTACAGGACTATACTTCTTCTATTAAATATTAATTATAACAGGATTGTTTAATCCTTAAAATGTGTGCAGTCGAAAACCTTTGTATTGTGATCTTTCAACATTAGTGAATTCTTTTTCTCTCCTGTTGTTTTTTTTCTCAATAAGAGTTTTTCACGTAAAATTTATGTATTCTTATTTTTCTTTCTTATTGCTTTTTGATCAATTCTACTACCATTATCGGTGTATAGTATAACAATATCATTTTTAATATCACCACAATAAAATAAAATAAAAGTTGTTGAGGTAAAAAAAATCACGATTCATACGATGATAAAGTATTAAAAAGTCAGTTAAATCAAGCGGTAGGGTACAGTCTTACACCTTATCAAGCACAAACATTCACATTTCTTTGGTAGGTAGTCATGCACTAGACACAAACACTCCTATTCTATTAAATTCGTTGCTAGGGATAAAGCTAAAAAATTGTTTTATATAGGACTAAAAATGAATAAAAAATTTGAGGATAAAAGTATAATTTTATCATTATATTAATTTGCGATTACCTAAATATTAAGATTATATAGTGAATTTTACATTTTTTTGTTGACGGGTGGAGAGATAAGACCATTGCCTCCCCTCCTTCTGTTCGGGCTCTCATCAGAGTCGGGAGACAAACTACATTTTGAGTCAAAAATTCGGAAATGATCTTTTGTTTGATTACATGGAATAGGAAAATAGTCATAGTTACAACACACACTCATCACTTCCATCAAATTCAAACCCATTCACAAAATCCATTTCGAAATTCCGAAGCTTAATTCCAGTGCAAGAATACACATTCGAGATCATCACATCAGGCTCCGAGCAGTATTCAAGCTCCATAAAATCCTTCCACATGGCCGAATCCAAGTCCGTAACATCGCTCGGCATCCCTGACGTCTCTTCCTTCATTTCCCGCTTTACGACCGAAGTTGTCGGGGCCAGATTCGAACCCCGATCATCGTGTTGTTCGATCGGGGCCATGCAAGTTCCCCCAGATTCGGAATCTGAGATGATCCCGGGAGCCTTGAACGAGTGGTTGGTGCAAGTGTGGGCTCCGATGTAAGTGGTTCGATACATTTGGGAACCATCATCTTCTAATCTTTGAACTTGTTTGGTGGCTCGACAACCTTGATCATACTTGCGAGTGCATCTAAAGTAACTCCTGTTTATAATTGGACCAGAAGGAGTTAGTGAACTTCATTTAATGTGGGATGTGCTTTGTCTCTTGATTAAAACATGTCACATGATATTTCCACAAACATTGAGTTTTTGCCACTTTTCTATATCTTTTCTAACTAAAAACTGTTTCTTTCACCCCATTTATTTACTTACAAGACAGGATATATTGAGACTTTGTTTACAATCTGTAGAGGTAAAGACAATTATGACTAACAATAATAAAATGTTACCCTCAAAGCATCAATCATAAATTTCATCATTGCAATTTACAAATCCTATCTTTATAAACTGTCGGTGCATTTGTTTCATTATTTACAAAACAAAACAGAGAAATAAAATGAAATAAAAATAGAAATAAAATAATATATTACCTTGGGTGTTTAGAATTGAGGATCCCTTTTTGTCCATATTTCCTCCAACTATGACCATCTTGCGTTGTAGCTGAAACGACTGTCCATGCTTGTTCTGCCCTCCTGCAATAAGCCCCATTTCCATTAAAATCCATGTAAGAAATTACAACCCAACATTTAAAAACACTAACAAAGGAAACTAATGTATACTTTCTCTTGTAACAGCCTCTCTTATCCTTGGGTCTCAGCCGGCGGTTCTCGCTACAATCTCCAGACTTTATCAGTTGTTCATCGTTATTATGACAACATGGGGAACCATCGTTAGAACCTGTTTGGTTGTGGGAAGAAGAAACATCAGCTGATGTTAACACAGCAAGTGTTTGGTTGAAAGATGACAAGATCTTGTCTACAAGCTGTTCTTTAGTTGATGAGAGATGATGTTCAGTTTGTTGTTGTTGAGAAGGGGGGTTGTTCTTGTGGAGAAGGATTTGAAGCTGGTTGGCACAGTCTAGACCTTCAACAAGTTGTTTCATTACCTTTTTCTTCTTCTTGGTTGATAGATTTTCAGACCAAGCTGAAAGTGTACCCATGGTTTGGTCTTTTTTGCTGCTATTAATGCAGTAAATGTATGTGTTTATGTATATATGTAAGATGCAAAGAAAATGGAGATAAGGAAGGAAAGGAAAATGTGAGGAAAGGGGGGGAGAAATTGATGAAAACTCACTTTAAATGGTGACAAAAACTAAAGGTGACGTTTATGCATGATGTCAACATCTCCCCCACTTTTCTTTTGTTAATTTTGGTGTAGGGATTTTTTTTTTAGAGAAAATAATCAGCGATTACATAATTAACTATAAGAAATATTAAAAAGGTTTTATCGATCCTCCTCAAGAAAATTCAGAATCGAAAATGGTGGCATTCTAAAAAATTTTAGCAAAGCATTTGTTGAGCATATTAATTTGGTCGTATGGTTCGCCACTTTGTTGATTTCCCTTGAGATATGACGAAGTCGAATTTCCCATTTACGACGTAAAAATTATTGTAATAATCTCAAAAATTGAGGGATTTTTAAGATAAAATTAGAGAATTTTTCTCATAAAATATTAAAAGTTACGATGATGATTTAATTAATTAAAAGTTTTTATTTAAATTTTTTGATTGTTAAAATTATTGTTGGATGGTATTTTGTTCACATTATCTGCACCAATTGAAAGTTTTCATTCCCTTTTTCTTCTACATTAATTCAATTTTACTTTCATGAAACAACATTGAACATTACGAACTTGTGAACCAAAATCCAAACAACATTATTCTCTAATTTTCGATACTGATCGTCAGATCAACTTGGATTTAAGGCATATTTTTTTCTCATCGATGAGTACTAATCAATCGTAACGATTATCGAATAGTCTTAGGGCTTGCTAGTCAAACTTCAAAAAAAAAAATTAACAAACCAATGACTTAAATGAAAATTTTCACATAATTCAATGATCATTTTGTAACTTTTGAAGTTGAGTAACCAAAAGATAAACTTATTAATAGTTTAGTGACTTTGGGTGCAGTTTATCCTTAATATATAAACTATTAAATAATTTAATTTAATTTTTGTACTATTAAAATGAGTAAAATAAGATCAAATTTAAATATAATTAACATTTATTGTTTAAGAAATGTCATTGTTTAACAAAGTTAAATGCTTTTCAAATTTTTTTTTTTATGATTCTGCGATTGAAAATTTTCTTTTGGAGTTGAATTCAAAATTTAATAATAGAGAGATTAATCTGATTCGGTTTATATAATAGAAGAACTTGACAGATCCAAATTCGTTTTCAATATCAACTCTTGACGACTTTTGAATCATCAAATTCTCAAGCAAACATTTGACCTTCAAAATTAAGTCTCAATGACCTTTGAAACAAATCACTTCCTTCCAATATCAAGTATAAGCGGCCCTTAGGTTGAAACTCAACCGAAGAGAAGAATCAAAAGAATTTTCTTTATAATCAAAAAAATACCTAGAGATTGTAATTTTTCAAAATTGAAAAATAAAATTTGCTAAATTTCCAAGTCAATATTGTACAAAATGAAATTTTGATTTCTCTCCAAATAAAAATATTTCATATTTTATTTTTTTTAAAATAAATATTTAATTTCTCCGTATTCAATGAACTAAAACTATAATTCGAGTTTAATATAATTTGTAAATACTATTAAACTTACCAATAAGTGTCGAGTACAATGACAGTACATATTATATTCTCAAGGGAAGACATAGTTTTAAATATTGGAGATAACATTGTTGAGAGAAATAATCACGAACTCCGACCATAAACCATAAAACAACCATGAAAAATATCAGAAAAAAAAATACTTCCAAACTTTAAAAAGGAAAACGACGTGCTTGTTTTATGATTGCAACCCATCATTTCTCAACTGATCAAAGATTCTTCCTTTATTTTCTATTTTAAAACCTTATCGTAAAAACAATTGTTTTTCCAAAGAAAAAAAGAAGACAGAGTGACCAATGAATGAGATTGGTCGTGCATCTCGTTGTAGTAAAATATTGGAAAAATAAAAGCATCTCCAACTAATATTTTAATTAATTTTTTTATAATAAAAAAACATTAAAAATATTTTTATTTCATCTCAATACATCAATTGAAAGATATTTTTATTAAATACAAGCTTGTAATAATAATAATAATAAATAATATAAGCATCACATCAATGATTCAATACAGAATCGTGTTAAATGTATAATAACTTGATAACTCTTTGACTCAATAATAAAAATATTATCTTATAGCCATCGGTTACAATGAATCGATAAACATTGATTTAAATTGTTATTTATTATATAATATATTATTTATTGGAAATGTGAATCCTAACTAGTTGTGATAACATATTTTTCATAACTATTATTAGTCATTGTCACTATTATTTGTAAAACAGTAGATGGATACCATCTTGAGGAAATCAATTATTTAATAAATTTTAAGAGAATTATTTATACCAAAAAATTATTAAAATAATAATTGGTAAATCGGTTTAGCCTACCCACAAATAAAGTAATAATATTTAGAATAAGAGTTAGAATTTCTAGTTGACTGATACTCTTCAATATATTTTTAGGTCTAAAAGGTACAATTTTAACTTATTTCTATTTAAATTTAATTCTATTCAAATTTACTTTAATTTAATTTTAAAATATAACCAAATAAATCGAATACCAATAATCCTTAATCAAATCGATATTTGAATATAATTTAATTTTAAAATTAAATCAATATAAAAAAAACAAGCATATCCTTAATTAAATCTAAACATAAATTGAATTCTTTAAATTTAAAATATTTTATTCAGTATCTAAATTTTTACAAAATCATTTCGATTATTCATTTCATTTTCTTTTATTTTCTGACGAATAAAATTAAGCAAATAATAAAATTGATCTAAATCTTCTTGGATTTTTCTAAACAAGCTTGATTAGAAGCTAAGCATAAATGAACCGAAGAGAGAAAAGGAGCATGGAACTAAATTGATTTGGGTAAAGTTGAGGGTAAGTTTCGTATGGTAGTCGTTTTAGTGATTGAGAGTGTAGAACTCGTTTGAAAAATTCGTGAAACAACGTAGCCACGAAAATGAATACCCTAATTACGATAAAAAAAAATCTGCTAGCCACGAAGATGCTAGAGTTGAGTTAGGTTCGACCAGTTTTATAAAATTTTAAACAGTTCGTAATAATTTTTATATGATTTTTGGTTTTGGGTTTTTGAAGTTTCTTTCCATAAAATGAGATTTGTTTTATATTTCTGTTTTATATTATTTAGTAAAGTTTTAATTCTTTTTATAATTTTTTTTTAAAAATAAAATAAAATAAATCTTATATTAATATTTTCAAATTAGTTATTATTTTTACCTTGTAGAAAATTAAAATTAATTATAAATTAAATAAAAAATTGATTGAATTCAATTCGAGTAGAGGTGTTCATGGGTCGAACTAAGACCCAATTTCAAAAAATCCCAAGACCAACACAGATTCGAGCCGTCCGAATAACCCATTTATTTAAATTTAATATGAAATATATTAATATTAATATAAAATTTTTATATCTTTTATTACCTCGAAATAGTAAAACAGGCCAATCCGATATTTAAAATATTTAAATTCAAGTCCGACTCAAAGTGGATCAAACCGATTGAGTCGGTAAATTATTCGAACCATGAATACTTTTAAGTTTAAGTAACCGCACTTTTTATGTTTTTTTTCTTGTCAAATATTTTTATTTTTATTATTTTCATAATTGAGGAAGGGGATAGAGTTATTTGATATTCAATTCAAACTCCTATGAAATATCTATATACATAAATTCTGAAAATAAAAACTAGAAATATAGATTTGATGCGGAAAAACGTATAATTCTAAATTCCATCCTTCTATTTTTCAAAAATTGAAGTCTTTCTATTTTAAATTTTTAGAATTTGATCCTTGTACTTTATAAAATTTGAATAATTATTTCAATTAAGTAACATTGTTAAACCTTGTTATAAAATCCTGATTAAAAAAAATCAACATTTCAACAATTTATATGCAATAAGTTAACAAAACTCAGCAATTCAACTTCATGTATTTACCCAACAATTACAAGGACTAAATTTTGATAAATTAAAAGTAAACGGAGTAGCATTTCAACTTTAATAAAGTAAAGGGGCAAAATGCAGAATTAAACCCCAAAAAATGATTGAAGTGGTGAGGACAGCTAATATCGACCGTGGATGAGAAGTGAGAAACAATCGGAGGGTTCCAAATAATTGCTTATATATAGAAAGAGAATAAAAAAACATTGAAAATGGCGCATTAAATCAATCAAGAACATTCCACGTTTTAGATAGCAAAAGAATCGAAAGTACGAGAATTCTGTCACAATTTGTTCTTTAAAGGGTTTGAAATCGGATTTGACAGGGATCAAAGAAATGGCAGGGGAAGGTTCCATGTTCAAGTTTCTCAAGCCTAGGCTCCGTCCACAGCCTATTGACATCCAGGCCGCCGCCGCGTGGGGCGTCGCTGCCACCACCACCGCTCTTTGGCTCATACAGGTATAGATTTCTTTCTTTTAAACGGTTATTATTGTATTACTATTAGATCCATAAGAAAATCTTTTTGATTTTTTATTTTAAAAATTCTGCTTTGGATTAGATCTTTGATTCAATTGATGTGATTGAAATGTTGATGTTAATGATATGTTATTTAGTTTTCGGGATTGAAATTTTGATGTTAATGATATGTTATTTAGTTTTTGGCCTATTAACCTTTAACTTCTAAGACTAGTATCATCTTTGAATTTAGGGTTCGAATCATTATTATGGCTATGCTGATATATAAATTGTTTAATTATGATTTTAGTCTCTTTGCTATGTTGAAATTTAAATTTTAGTGCTCTATTTTGGTAGAATTTTATCCTTCTACTTTTAGATGTTATTTGTAGCTCTATACTGATAGCACTATTAGTTGCCGCCGTTATAGTGATCATGTGAAAGTAGAGGGATTGAATCTTAATCTTCAACATAATTAGGACACTAAAACCATAATCATACCTTATTAATAAAAAAAATTGGATTTTCATGTGGAACATAGACTCAAAAACTTGCATGAAAGAGTTGGTGCTTGGAAATGGTTCTAAAATTTGGGCTTTCATGTAGGATAATATTTAATCAAATTAGGGGCGAAATCAAAATTTTTTTTAAAGAGGGTCGGAATTACGTTTTATACTTTTATAGTAGCTAAAATGCAATTTCACAATGTTAATAGTTTATATCTTTATAAAATTTCAAAGATTAATTCAAAATTTTATCATTTTTTGGGGACCAAATATAATTTTACCATTTACTAAATTAAAATCTTGTAAAACTTAAAAGGATCAGAAGTAAAATTTTATATTTTTGAGGCAGGCCCCTGTCAGCAGCGCCGCCTCTGAATCAAATGATAAGAAAATAAAATCAACTTTGTATTTTTGGAGTATTTAAAACATTGACAGGAACTTGTGAAGCTTTGAATGTGGATATGGTTTTTTATTAGGGTGTTATTGCAATTGATTAGAGCACAGATTCTCCTTTATGATCATGTTTTGATTTAACATCATCATTTACGTATTGCTAAAAATTATTGTTTTTTTAAAGGACTGAACTGCTTTTGATTATCAATAAATGGATTCTTATAGGAATAATATGATTTTGGCCCCTAAACTTGGCAATTAGATTCATTTTAGTCCCTAAACTTGGGTTTCGTTAAGATTTGATAATGTGATCAGTGTTCTTGAAACATGATTGGATAGTTGGTTGGATCGATTGGATTAAGAACCAGTCGGTATATTAGTCTAAACAAAGGGATTGAATCGATTGAATTGAAAACTTCTCAAATTTGGTAAAAATAAAAAACTAAGACAAAAGCCAATAGTTCATCATGTTGAACCGGTTTAATAATTTTTTTAAAAGCACTTTTTATGAATTTTAATTATTTATTTAATTATTATTGGTCTAGCAGTTGAATCGATTGAAATGATTGAATCTGGAACTATTAGTTTGATTGGTTCAACCAATGATTCATTTATTAGAACATTGCATGTGAGAGTCTAAGATCGTACCGGTTTATCTCTTGAAAATTTATATAAAATTATTGAATGATCAGCTAATGTATTTGAATTTTTTTTTTCCCTTTTGCCAGCCATTTGATTGGTTGAAGAGGACCTTTTTGGAGAAACCAGAGTCGGAATAGAGGTGAATGTGTCATTGCTTTGAGATTTTGTTTATATTGTCTATGGGAGAATGATGAAAAGAGTGAAATTTGAATGATGATAATAAGTAGTATAACTTTGTGGTTTATTGATATGAGAATGTTCTCTCTTCTGGCATTAATTCCTTGAAAATGAGCTTTATAGTTTTCCAGTGCAACACTCGGATTTCAAGCTCAACAATTTTTATTATAGGTTCACATTAATCTCTAAATTTGATAGCTTTTTTAATTATAATTCATTCGTCATTCTGAATTTATATCATGTTATCACTTAATTTTTTTATTAAAAAAATATAATTTTTAGGTGATAATCCTCATCATCACATTGGCCAAAGTTGGATAAAGTTACCATTCAGAGATTAAATTAAAATAAATTGTCAAGGATTAAATTTTATTTAAATCTGAATTTATTATACGTAAAAATAAAATTTTTTTATATATTTATTAATTGCCTTCGGTATTTACATATTTGCTTGAAATTTGTTGTGATAATTAAAATATTCGAATACAAATAATATTTGAAATTTTGATATCTGAATCCTTATGTGATTCCTATTTGTTCTCACTATATAAACCTACACAATAATGCAGTAACGCATAAACTTTGAAAGTGGTTCAAATCCAATGGACGCATACGTTTATATTTTTTTTGTCAATTTAATTTTATTATTTTTAATTAAATTTAATCTTTAATCTTTAAAAAAGTTCAAATTGTTCTTTTTAATGAAAATATTGATTAAAATATTATTTTTAATACCATATTGACATGACGGATCGCATGACCATTTATATGTACTTCATGCTAATAAAATTGAAATATATATGTTTTATATGTTATGTTGAAAAAAAATTGAAATATATATAAAATTGATAAAAATTCAAAAAAAGTCATATAAATACAAGTGAATTGTAATGCGAATTATCATATTTAAAATTTTAATGATTTTAATAGACATTTCCGTTAAAAAATTAATTCTTTTTAGAAGGTTGATAGTTAAATTAATTGTTTTTAAAAAGTTTATTATCAAAATTAGTTTTAAAAAAATAAAAATGTTAATGTTAAGGGAAAAAGCAAATCAAACAAAAGCAATATTTAGAAACCTTAAAAAGGGCAGCAAAAGACCAAAACTTTTGTCTTCAACATGGTCAAAACCATTATGCAAGTGCTGTCTGTAAGGGGATCATCCAATCTCTGTTTCTAACAATAAAAAGAAACAACGATTCATTTTCTGTCTCTATGTTGGTATCTATCTATCTATCTATCTATCTATGTCTTGATGTTTGAGATTTTCATTACAGAAGCAACCCACACTGGTTGTTTTGGAACACAAATCTGTTCTTGGATGACCACGGTTTTCAACATGCTGGCCACATCTCTGCAGGCCTCGATTTCACTCGGTCGACATTCCTGCTACTGACTGGTTCGTAAGGAATGATATGAATTCCATTTCTAAGTGAAAACTGAAGTACCTTTAAACAAGCACCACATCTTAGCTGATGGAATCTCTTTTCGAAAAGTTGAAAATCAGTAGGTAACTCCAATGGTTTGAAGCAATGATAACATGTTACGAAAGGTGCTCCACCGGCCATGGCCTGACAATGTCGCTTAACTAAATTATGTTTCTCCTTCGGGTACCTCTTCGACATGTGATCACCGGATATAAATTTGTGGCTCCAATGAGAAAAATCAGACTCGAAATATCTTTGGGGACTAGAGGGGTAATAGTTGTTGCAATTATAACAACTATGACCGGAGTGATGTCTATAAAATCCCTGGTTATGTCGAAACATCGGAGGAGGCAACTGTTCTGATCTTGGCCATGCTCGAGGATAAAAATATTCTTCCTCAGGATAGTAATATGTAGGAAAATGATTTTGCCTACAAGGAATATCAATGGAAGCCCTTCCCCGAGATATTCTTCTGTTTAGATTGCATGTTCTGCTAACTTGATCCTGCAGTTCGTGCACCATTCGTAACAATTTCATGTTCTCGTGTTCACGGTACTCGTGGAACTTATTGTGTGAAGGGCCAGCATTTTCGTAAGCCCTTTGAGAGAAAGGTATTCGAGAGGTCTGATTTCTGGGAAGACGCTGATGCATTGCAGGTTCTAAGGCTTCATCTCGATGCCATTTACTGGATTTCGTAGTGCCATAGCGGTTTCTTGCATTACAAGTCATAAAGCCTTTGGAAAGCAATTTATCCTTTTTTTGAATTTCTTCCGAAACAAGGAATTGATCATCCATCCCATCATATGAAGATATACTACCATCATAAGCATGAGAGGTTCTTGTGGCAGTGGATTCAAGATCCGGATCACTGAGCTCCGAACTAGGGCTGAAATAATCAGGGGTTCCGAGAGAATCAATAGACCTTACACGGTCAAAACCTCGATGTTCACTTCCCCAAGGTTGCTCCATATGTTCATTAGGAGAAGAGAAAAAATTATCTGATGAAATGACTTCCCCTGCTGCTTCTTGTGCAGCACACGGGTCGTCAAAGCTCGATCCTCGAATGTTGGAATCGATCTCGTTATTAGTCTTCAATTCCAAATATGCACCTTCTAACTGCAATGTCTTGTTGTTTTCCTCTGCTTCAATAGAACAATGTTCCGAAGGTTCCAACTGCAACCGCCTGCTTCCATTTTGCAGCCCTTCATTCGATCCATTTTCATCGAGCTTTTCACATTTATAATCGGTATCACCGGACTCATCAAGTTTCCCACTTCGAGAGCCAATTTCACAACTCAAGTGAACCTCTTGAGGAGCCGAGCTGCTAGATTCTCCATCTTCAGACACTTGAACCAATTTATCCGAACCAGCAACTGGTGTTTCTTGCAAGACGGACGTGTTTTCAACAATGGCTTTTCGTTTTTTGGCTGCAAACACCAAGAAACCGAAATAAGGAGCAAAATCAGGAAGGTAATCTTCCATTATCCATGAAAGATAGCCTAGCGATATAAGCCTCTCATTAATGTTTAACCATTGTGCATAAGTGACATATATCAAAGCTAAAGTTGAACCTCGTGATTCTGAAAGATACTTACCTACAAGAATCGTATCGCATCCTCCGCACTTGTATACGGGAACATCTTCGACTTCTGGAAGAAGCAACCGACATTTTGGACATCTAACTACTCGAACTCTAGGAGCTGTTCCTCTAGCCATATTGCTCCAGATAACTACTACTTCTGCAACTATCAACTGTGCTTTTGCAATAAAACAACAATCTCCTACAGTCTGCAAACAGAAGACAACAATAAAACAATAACATGTATGCCGACCAGATGAAGAACATAATGGAACATGTTCAAAGTCATTTCTCAAAGGGTTTTAGTTGTAATTGCCATACAAATGAGGAGAAGAACAAAATGGACATAAAATCATGGATCCATGACCTTAATGATTAACCAAAAAGGAAAAACAAAACAAAACACTCACCAATTCCAACATGCATAGTATAATGCTCAAACAACAGCAGCTAGAAAAAAAATCATGAAAGAGATAAAAAGATGGAGATTGAGAGAGTCAACAATAATAACCTTTAGATTCAGATGAAAAGGGCTAAGCCAAAATGGATAGAAAGAGTGTTAGTTTGAAGACATTAAAGGAAGAAGGTGGGAAGGAAATGAGAAGGGAAATGGAAACAGTGTGTGTTTGTATGTCTGTACGTATGGAGGTGGTCTTTGAGGTCTTTAGTTTTACATGGAAGGAAAAGGAAAAAAGAAAGTTAAAAGTCTTTGGTGTTTGGGTCTTAATTTCTTGCTGTTTACGGCAAAGGCTTTTAGATTGAGGGTGAGAGCACCATTTATGGTTGTGTCTGGTTTTTTTCACTGGTCTGAACAATGAAGATGGAAGGGAAAGTGACACTGAACGTGGGTGGTGGGTGTTGGTTTTGTCTTTATACGTGGCTACTTTTCATACCTCTCTTGTCTTTAGTATATTTGAAAGACAAAAAACACTCCCGTTTAATTACTAACGCGTAATTATTTTTTTGATAAATTGCAACAAAGTCACTGAACTATTAGTAAGTTTATGTTTTGGCCATTCACCTTTAAAAAATTACAAATTAATCATTGAATTATTCGAAAGTTTTTTTATTTAAGTCATTGGGCTGTTAAGGTTTTCTTTTTTTAATCCAGCAAGCAAGCTTCAAGTGACGATTTGAAGAAGGTGGATCAATACCCAACGACAAGTAAAATATACCTTAGATTCAAGTTGATCTAACATTTTTATATTAGAGGTTTGATAAGAAAATTGTTTGAATTTTGGTTTGCAAGTTTGTGATATTCAAAACTATTTCAAGAAAAAAAAAACCCAAAATATAAAAGAGAAAAGAAATAAGAGTTTTCGGTTGGTGCAAGTGGTGCGAACGGAAAGGGCCATACAACATCAATTTTAATAATCCAGTAAATTAAATGAAAACTTCTGGATAATTTAATGATCATTTTTAATTTTTTTGAAATTTAGTGACCAAAATATAAACTTAATAATAATAATTTTGTAACCTTGAGTATAGTTTATTTTAATTAATAATACCCCTTAAATAGGAGGATAAACATACTTTAGTACACTCAAATCTATATTCTCCTGTAATACTAATACCAACTAAATCAAGACTCAATCAAATATATAATTAAATTTTTAATTGAATTGATTTGAATAAAATTAATATATATTAACACAATATCATCATTTCATCCAATTTTTTTCTAATTCAAAAGATAGAGTCATCTTCATAGTGATATTTGTTATCCTAATTTAAGCATTGTTTAACCTTTTTATTTTAATCGCTTAATGTTGTTTTTTATTTACTCAAAAAAAATTAGTCATAATTATATTTACAATTACAAAAGATAAACCTTCAATTGGGTCCATTTGGTCAAATTGAAAAGTATTAATTTTAATTCATTTCAAAAAAAAATTGCATAATTTTTGAAGCATGAATTTTTCGAATCAACGTTATAAATTCAAATTATTTTCGATTTAAATTATTTTTATTTTATGTGAATTCAAATTTGCATTAAATATATTTGAATTATTATTTTTTATAATTAAATAAATTAAAAATTTGAAGTCAGGTCAAATTGACCGACCAAATTTATTATTGCATTATTTTCCTTTTTTTTTTCTTTGTGGTAGTATTCTTTTTTGGTTTATGAATTCCTTCCGAAATTTGCGGCTTGCGTTCTCACATTAAATGTATAAACGAATTGCCGTTTTAAAAGTCAAATTTAATTTTAATTTTTATATTTTTTTCATGTTCATTTTGCTGTTTATGTTAAAAGTTTGTAGCTGTACCTTTCAATAATGTCATCTTCAAGATTCGAATTTAATTTTTTTTTTGAAAATATAATGCGTTTTATCATTACATCCAACTATTTGTTAGGAAAAAGTACCATAAATAACTCATAAAATAAATAAATTAATCAATATACATTAGATCAAAGAGTAAATTGATCATTCTATTAAAATTTCTATTAATTTCTAATACTAAAAATTAGTCTTTGTATATCAAAATGAAGCATACATGGCACGCCACGTATAACAGTTTGGCTATTAAGTCAATAACATCAGTTTTTACTAATAGAAATGAATGAAATTTTTAAGAAAAATGATTAGTTTGCTTTTAGATTTAATGTACATGAATTAATTTACCCATTTTTTTTGGTTAAAAGAGACAAAATGCAATTTTAGTCTTAGTATAAAAGTTTTTATGATACTTTTACTCCTCCAGAACAATAAATTGAAACATTATATGGGTGTTCATCATCTCAGGTGTAGCTTTGATTCGAATCGCGCTAATTACGTTTGTTGTTCGGACTTTGTCTGTTATTGTAATTAAAAAAAAATGAAACATAATGTGATATCCAAAAAATAAATGTTTAACAATTTATATAAGGTAGTTAACAATAATTGTCAAGAAGATTACTTCATATCATTTAGTATATATCATATCATAAAATATTGATTAAAATCTCGAGAAAATTACATTAATACATTTATTTTAAAATTTATGAAATTATTTTTATTAAATAAATATAATATTTATGTATTATAATAACTTTTTAATATTAACAATTTTTATTAAATAGTTAATAATAATATTTTAAAATATCATTTTAATCAACAACAAAAACATTTAAATTGTTAGAGTCTCTTTCAACATTTTCTTCATTTTCTTTCATTTTTCTTTCATGTAAAACTTTTTTAGAAAGTTTAAAATTTCAAATTTTCTTAAAAAAAAGTAATTAATAAAATATACTTTTTCTATCATACTCAATTCATGTTTCACGTTATATTTATATTATTTTCTTGAATTATTATCTTATGCACTCATAGTTATAGTGCAGCTTTTTAAAAAAATTCATATATTTTATTTATTATTAAATATAAATTAAGGAATTTTGAGAAAATTTAAATTTTATCCATTCATGAAATTAAAAAATATATATTATCAAAAAATAAATTGATGATTTTTGTTAAAAAATTTATCTATTTGTATGGTTAAAAACCAACATGGTTGACAGAACAACAACAAAGTAACGTGTAGCATGTCATATGTACTTCATGTTAACGTATAAGGACCATTTAACAAAAGAAATGGATGTAAATTTTAACAGAAATATTACTTTACTTTTTTATCTAAGGTACAAAGAATATTTTGCCCTTCTTTTAGTAAATGATATAAAATGCAATCTAGTTTCTAGTATAAAAACCTCCATGATACTTTTACCTTTTATAGGATTTGAATCGGACTAGACCAATCAAAGTACCTGTTTGAAGAATGGCTTTAAATTTATTAGAGTAGGAATTGACGCAAACTAATTAACTAGCTAAAAAACTAATCGAATCGAATTATTTATTTTTAAATATTTTTTCAAATTTTTAAATTTTTTTAATTAAATTGATCAAATCGAATAGATCAATAATCTAATCAATTCAACCACCGATTGAATTCATTTGTTACCGTTGGGCATCCATTCCCCACCAATTCTCATCATGATGTAACACATAATTTAAATTTAAAAATTAAATAATCACAATAAATTATGAAACTTGTGAGAGATTATTTGAGATATAATTAAAAATATATGAAAAAACAATTAAAACATGCCATGTCTCAAAATAATATATGTACACACTAAAAAGAACACATTATTAGCATGTAAAATTTTATATAAATTTACAAATTTGATTATTTTAGATTCTTTTATTCAAAATTTTGAAATAATAATTTTTTTATAATTTTTTTAGGTATATTTTATATTCATTTTACGGTCTATGTTTAGGATTCGTGATTATCTCTCTCAATAATGTCGACCCCAAATTTCGAACCTAAATTCTCTCATTGAAAGTGTAATTTACTTTACTATTACACTCAACCATTTGTTAATTTCTTTTAAAAATATCTCTCAAGTTATTCTCCATTTTTCAATTAAACAAATTTATCCCTTTTGGAAAAAAAATTAATCCTCATACTTATTTAGACTTTTATAATATTATAGAATTTTTATTTTTTAAAAATTAAAAAAATCAACCAATCATAATTTTACATGTGTCATGTATTAACAAAAAATAGTTAAAACCTCACTTTTGAATTGTATTTTTTTTTTTTACTTTTCAACTAGAATTAATAATTACAAGTACTAAAATTAAGCAACAAGTTAAAAGAATTAACTTAATTATGTGGATTGAGCTAAAGTTGCTATGAGAGTGAAAGTAGAAATTTTTTTAGAGGGTTTAGATTAAATTATATATTTTTATAAGGATTAAAATATAATTTTATCATTATATTAATTAATATCTTGACAGTTTTCAAAAGAATTAAATTAAAATTTTAACATTTGTAAGAGGTCAAATTATAATTTTATCATATATTAATTTAATATTTTATAAAATTTGGAAGACTAAAGCAATAATTAGAAAGATATAAATTCTAACCTGTTGAAGCAAATATTTTTTTTTTAATTAAAAATTTGAAAAATTATAGATAAAAGTTAATTATATCATACTTTAAGTCTATCCTTTGTCATAACTTACTCAACTTTTGCAGCCGACAATATTAAGAAAAAAACTGTTCCTCCAACAATCACCTTATTTTATAAATTGAATTTTGATTTTCAGAGCCTTTAATATTTCAAACAATTTGGTGGAAATTTCCAAAATCGTGAATATACATGAGAGATCATTTTATTATAAAGATTTGTTGGAATTAATTTTTATATTATTAAATGAATCGATTTAATTTATATATTATTAAAAAAATCATACAAGATAAAATTGGAAAATAATTAACATTTACCATATAAAAAATATCATTTACTGTTTCATAAATTTAATATTTTTAAAGTTTTATGGTTTTATAAATGAAATATTGTGTTTTGAGAAAAAATACTTTTTTTATACGGTTAATTTTATTACAAAAACTTTGTTTTTTAATAATATAAATAATAAATTTATCTATTTAATAATAAAAAAATTAATTTAATCCGATTCTTATAATACAAGAATCTCACGAAACAAACATAACAAATTTGATGTTAATCTATGAAGTTTTGAAAATTAAAGTATGCAATTACAAAATGATACATGCCTAGTTGACTGTGTAAATAGGAAATAGATTGATTAAATTTTTAATTGAATTCCACCTCTCTTTTGAGCTTATTTATTATAATCTATTCATGGAGCTTCACAAAAAAAGCATAATCGTAATCAAAATCAAGATTATGGAGTTTAAAACAAACATTAAATTAAATATAAATTGAGATAAGTATACAGAATTTTGTTAAATTGATAAAGTTTTTTGAAAATCGAAATATTTTAGATTTAAATTTCATCATAAATAAGTTTGATGATTTTAATCAATTGATTTATGGTATCAATTCAATTAAAAAAATTTAGTTGTAACAATTTGTCTGCTTCAATTGAACAAATATTTTAAAAAATCATAAAATTTAAATATATATTCAATCATAAGTTAATCACTCCAACCCCTTATTCTGAATTGATATCTCAACTAGAGGTGTCTATGGGTCGGACCCTAACCAAAATTTAGGCCCGATCCGAAAAATGATCCTAAATTTTTTTCCAAGCTTGCCCAGATAAAATATTAAAACTCAAGTCCAGTCCGCTCGTATTAAAAAATTTATTTTATTTTTTTATAAAAAATTTTAAATCATATAATACATCAAATACATTAAAAACATTAAAATAAATGTTTCCTAACAAAATTAAAATAAATTTTTAAAAAATCTTTATATTTAAATAACACTAAGAAAATAAGTAAATGCCTTTAAAAAGTAACAAAATTAACTATAAAACAAGAGTCGTACAATATTCAAATAATAACAATAAAATAGCAGCAACATAATAGTAAAATGTCAGCAAAACAATGAGAAAACAAAGCGAAATAACAAGTTTTTTTTTTTTTTTTTTTTTTTTTTACAAATTCAGATCAGGTCGGACCAAAAACCTAATTTAAGTTGTGATCCTTTTTCTAAACAAGTCTTTTTTCTAAACCCATTTTTCGAGCCTATATTTTTGTTGAAACTCTCCTACTCTTCAAGCGGGCCTTCGGATTGGGCCACCATGGACACCTTTGAGAACAAAGTTTTCAAAACTGAACTGATGGTAGAACCAATCAAACCCCAAATTATTGGTTCGATCAGTCAATTCGATTTGATTAAATAAATAATTAAAAAATCATTAAAAATAAAAACATTATTAATCAGTCTAATGCCTTTCTCCAAACCGGTAATCTGATCGATCTAATTTGATTCAAACAATCATGGTTTAGACTTGAACTACAATTAAAAAATAAATTTCAAGATATTTTTTATACCATAAATATTAAATCTATTACAGTTTGACTTGATTTAATTTTTTTAAACAGTACAAAACTAAATTGATCCATTTGAGTAAATAAACTAATTTGATCATGTCTCTATAATTTAAAAAGTAAACATGCATGGGGTATCTGCACAGCTCACTCCCGAAGAAGCAAGTTTAGTAAGGAGGCATTTTTTCGAAGTGAGGCATAAGAACATTGGGATTCTTCGTGGTTCCTCAAATCTCCATGCAAGCAACCATAACGGATCATGTTGGTTCTCCTTAGTTCGTTCTATGCACTCTTAATAGTGAAGTCACCATTAGCGGACCACTTCCATGAAAATCTATCTGGACGGCGGAATCCCTCCTGTTAACTTCACCATCTCATCCATCAAATTATTGCCCCAATTCCATGGGTTGTCACCCATCACATATTGTGCACAACACCGCTAAGTTATTAGCTTCATGAAGCGGGGAAAGCGCTATCGAGGGCGGAACTTGAAGGTGTTCTGGTTTTTGTTTCATGTCAATGGGACCTTATCCAATTGGCAATGGTGGAAAAAGAAAGCTTGCGATTTTGATCCATTTGTAAGGTAGTTGTAGGGGTTTTAGCCTTTGAAGCAGATTGGTATTTATGTTGTTACTTGGCAGTGGAAATGGCAATCGCAATGGGGGTTTCACAGTTGTGTGGTATTAAGAAGTGAATTTGTTTCAAATTGTTTAAGTCAGCTTCAACCTTCGATATTGAGAATTTTCTAAGACACTAAGATTGAAAATACAAATGAACAAAGTAAGCAAAGTTATCTTTGTAAGTAAATGTTCATCTGTATTGAATAACTTGTGTGACGAATGACGAATGATACAAATAAGGTGAATAAAGTTTTATATTATCTATAACATTGATCCCTAAGAAATTTAAACTTTCTACTATCTTATCCTTAGGATTATAAAATTACATTAGTAAGCGTCTATAAATGCACCAGATTTCAAATAAGACGAGCTTTCAAAATGTTTCAAAAATAGGGTCAATCTTGATGGGTTAAATAAGTCCAATTTAATCAAATTATCTCTTTAAGTTGTTATGCGCACTTTGGTCACAAGCCTTTGTGATTAGCTATGATCTATATGCATGGAAACCGTATATTTAAAATGCAAGTGTGCATTTAAAAATAAAATCCAATAAATAATTAAACATAGGGTTTTAAACTAATACTAATAATAAAAAATATGTAATATATATGAAATTAAAACAAATCAAATTAATTTAAATAAATAAAATACATTTTATTAAGAATATTTATATTTCGTTTAAAGTTTAATTTTTTTTTTTTTTTTTTCAAATAAATTTTATAAAAAAGAATGAGATACAAAAGCATCCTATAATAATGTTTAATAATTTTTTAAATTTGATATTTTAATACTTTCCTAATTAAATTGATGTCGAGTTGATTCGTGATACAACTTAATCACACAGTTAGATACTAGTTATAAATTTTTATAAATTTATTATCGCATATTTTAATCTAATATTATATAAAAATGGTTAGTTTGGCAATTACGGGACAATTTTTTTCTAAATAGAAAAGTGACCTTATTAATTGAAGAATTAAATCCATCCCACCTATTTGGACATGTAATTTTTTTAAAGAAAATACGATATTATTAAATTAAAGAACAAATAAGTAATTCATATCAAGATTATATGAAAATGTGATTTCACGTCATTTTTATCATTTTTAATACGAGGATGATAAATTAGATTTTTCCTCCTGACTTTTAACATTTTCAGTTTGATTTGAATTTTTTCAGGAGGAAAAATTGAAAATCGAGTGGAAAAATCTGATTTGTCATTCTCCTATTAAAAATGATAAGAATGACGTGAAAACACTGTTTTCTACAATCTTTTATTATTCATATAAATTTTATCATCATATATTTACACAAATAAGCAATTCAAACCACTAAAAACAATTCATTATTTAAACCTACAATTGAAAAGCCAAATAAAGTTAACATATATAAAAATAGTAAGCATTAAGAATATAAGTGTCAATTTAAGAATATCATCCCAAAATTAAATCAACGATTAAGATTTAAAATATAATTAGATATAGAAAAAGAGTGGCGCGGAGCAAATTTTTTGCCCACCCCAACCTGATCTACTTCTAAAAATTAAAATATGTTATTAGTTTTTGTACTTATTCAGAATTTAAGATTTAATCCATATATTTTAAAAGTTAAAATTTCGATTCACTTACTTCTACAATTTAAAAATTTTAGTCCAATAATTATTATTTGTAATTTTTTTGTCAAAAATTTTAACTAACATGTTTATTTTTTATCAATCACTTGAAATGTTATACGATGACAGTCTAATCAACATATAGAATTGGAAGATTTTGACGGAAATTATTAACCATGTTAAAGATTAGAATGAGATTTTTAAATAAGAAAAGTAAGATGATTAAATTTCAAATTTTATATAAGTCAAGGGACTAACAGCATATTTTCACAAAAGAAATCGATAGACTAAGCAAAGTTTTCGTATCCAGCTATATTCAACTTATATAAATATGGAAGCTAGCATATAAGGATAACAATTATTCAATAAAAAAAAAAGACCATTTTCGTTTTCATTTTCTTGAAAAACTAGTTTTTCAAATAAAAAAAATATTTTCAAAAACAAAATAAAATCATTAATATAATTTGAATATTTTTTTAACAATATCATTGTAGGTTCTGATCATATTTGTTTTTCTTTAACATAATGTCTAGAACTACCCATAACCCCTTTTCAATCCATAAGTAGGAGGATAATACGTTTCAGTGCACTCGAACCCACATTTTCTTACATTGGAAATAATATTCATACTAATCAGACTAAGACTCAATCGTTAATAGAATTCGAATATTGAAGATGCATTAAAATAAAGTAAATTTTCTATACCAAACAAAAAATAAAGTCAATTTTATTTGAATTGGGCAAAGTCTTTTTATGACCATTCCACCAAAAAGGTCTCAAAAAAATTGATGCAAATACTCTAAACCTATTTTTGTAAAAAAAAGTCATTGCGGTCCCAATAAGATCCTCCCACGAATCTATCTACCTTTCTTTATTGGGATAATATAGTTTTTGGCCCTTATACTTAATAATTAAATTTTCTTTTATATTTGTATTTTTTTTTACTTTGGTCTTTGAATTTGACAACTAAATTTATTTTGATCCTTAAATTTGATACTTGAACTTTTTATGAATTTTAATTATTATTGATCTAACGATTGTACCGGTCGAATCGGTGATCTGACCTATTCAAGTTCGATTATTAAAACACTAAATTTGACACTCTAAAAATTGATGTATAGTAAAACTACATTTTGACCCCTAAAATGAAAAAAAATATTTCAATCCATTTATAAAAAAAGAAATTATAAATTAATATATAGTAAAATTTCTCTTTAGCCCCCTAAAAAGTTATGTTTAGTTCCTTCAAAAAAGATTAAATTATAAATTAATACATAATAACTTATTTTTTATCTATGAAAAAAATATAATTAATTTCTAAAAGAATTTCTAAATTCGCCCTTGCCAAAGTTAACAAAAAAAAAATAAAAAAATTACATATACCAAAGTCAACGTTTAGGGGTTAAAAATTATATTATCCCTTCTTTATCTTTTATTTTTATTTTCTATTTTTAACAAATTTTTGGTATTTAATTAAGAGAAAATTGGCGCTCATTTTCATCTCTTATCCCAAGGTATTCACGGTTTGAAATTGTTGCATTAAAATAAATATTAAACATTTGAAAGAGTCAAAAATAAAAAAAAATTCATTTAACAAAAAATTAAAAAGGATTAAATTGAATTTTTAATATTTTAAAAAGACTAAAATTAAATTGTACCATTTAATAAAAAAGCCCAAGATTGCTACCTGCCAGGTCGATATATATCCTTCTTATATATCAGCCTTTTATTCATTTAAATGTATATTTATTTTTTTTGAAAATATTTTTAAAAATTTTATTAAACTAATCGAAAATATTTTACATTGAACAAAAAAAATTAAAAAGGATTAAAGTGAATTTTTAATATTTTAGAAAGACTAAAATTAAATTCTACTATTTAATCAAAAACCCCAAGACTGCTACCTCCCAGGTCCATATCCTTCTATAAATCAACCCTTTATTCATTTAAATGTAATTTATTTCTTTGGAAACAATTTTTATCAAATATTTTCAAAGAATTTATTAAATTAATCGAAAATATTTTACATCGAGTCATTCAAATATATCAAAAAAATATTAAACAAATGGATCTAAGCAAAATTTTCATATCTAACTATAATCAATTATATAAATATGGAAAGTAGCATATAAGGACAATGATTATTCATAGAATCTACGGAAAAGAATAATTAACATACTATTATTATGATTTTAGTTGGCATGCAACAATAACACTCCCATAATATATGGAAATAGAAGAAGAAATAAGGAAATCATAGAAATTTTATTATCATATATTTACAGTTCAAACCTCACCATTTTCAACCTAAAAACATTACATTGCTTAAACACACAATTGATAAGTAGCAACCACACACTGTTTTCTTTGTGAAACTTAAACAGCACTTTTCAGCACCTACCACAGCTTCATTCGTTTTATGCATCCCCAATGTGCAATATAATTGCATCCTGGTTCTCCACATTCAAGGGAAAGATCTTCGCAAGGCTCACCACAATCAACACATTCAGGATAGTAATGAATTTTCTTGACAAAAGTGAGAGGGTGTGGATGGTCTTCATGGTTGGAGGTGCTCCCGAGTTTGATGAATGGATATTCTCCAAGCACGCAATCCGCGTGAGCACAAGTGTCACAAGTTTCGCAATGGTAAAACCAGTGCTTTGGATCCCTTTTTCCCTCACAAATGTCACAATAATGATGTTTTGCATAATCATTAATCTTGTGATAAGTGAGTTCAAGAAGATGTTCATCACATTTGTGTCTAACTCTTGTTGGTCGCAGAACACACCGAGTGCATGCACCAAAATTACAATCCTTACAACGAAATGTAGAAACGACATTCCTCCCACAACCACTACACTGCTCCTCAGAATCATAATAGAAATGAAGAGGGTGTTTATGCCCTGGAATTTTTACAACAGCATCTTGGAGAAATAGATTAAAACATCGAAGGCACGCGTGACTTCCACATTCATTACATTTATAAGAAAATGCATTAGAAAGGCACCCGCATCCTCCACATTCGAACATGCAGTCTGAAGTAAGGATTACGGGTTTTGATCCAGAATAAAATTGCATTTCTCCACAAGTATGACCCCAAAAAAGCATCTTCTGAGGTAATTCAGCACAAGATTTATGAAGAAAGAAATCACACCGCGAGCAATGGTAGAACTTAGCGGAGATCAATAACAAGCACCCATCACAACATTTATCACCATGCTCTCTGATTTCATCACATAACATCAAGTAGTGCTGATGCGTGAAATGTTTTATGAGTTTGGCTTCTCCAGCATCATTCCCCTCAAGAACCTTAGTGATGGAGTTCACAGGTATATCAAGAGACTTGTCATCTTCATTTTCCTGTGATACTATGCAATACCAATCCTTATCTTTCAATGCACAATTCACATAGAGTATAGCATTGCAATCTGCACAGAAGTAACTGCCGTACTCTGTATCAACAACTTCATGGCACCATCTGCAATTCAGACTTTCAAAATATTCCTTGTGGATGAAATACTTGTGAAAAACACGATGCCTATGCCACCCGTGTTGGATAATGCGTGGCAATGAAATGCATTTTTTATGGACCATAATACTGCACGTTCCACATGTATAGGCAACATGATGTCCTTCAGTTCCACAAGCATCACAAATGAATGGATTTTGTCTCCAAAACAAGGTGAATGGGTGTTGATGACTTTTATCTTCGATAACTTGTAATGGCGATGCACAATCAATGTGAATAGCCAACTCACAAGGTGAACAACCATACACAAATCCTCCTTGTCGAGTTACTTGGCATACTTTGCAAGAAAGCCGTTCACTATTAAATTGCAAAACAAGAGGATGTTTGCGATGGCACAAATTATCCATTTTCAAAGGAAGCTCAGCACATTTCTTATGCAATCAAACCCACAATCAAGACAGAAGTATGTATACATTGCTAACGGTTCCCAACACACAAAGCACTTACCCAGGTTTCCACCATCGTGTTCAGATGAAAACGATGGATCCTCAAGGGCAACATGCTCAACCTTTTTCAAATTTCCTTCAGCAATACTAAATGTAAACAAAGCACATTTAATATGAAAGCTCAAGCCACAAGAGCAATGGTAAATGAACTTCTCACATGTTTCATCACAGAAATCGCAAACGCACCTTGTGTCAGAAGTGTAAGGTGGATTCTGCAGAAGCACGAGAGGATGGTGGCGATGAAAAGGATGGTTAAGCTCCAAAGGTGCCTCGGCACATGTCTTGTGGAGGTAAAACCCACAGCACTCCACACAGCTAAAACATGGAGCTGACACCTTCTCCCCACACCTTGAGCAATCAACTACTCCATTGCCATTGCCAATCAACTGCTCTTCATTTAACATCAACAGTGGATGTTGATGCCCATAGTTCTTTAGCTCTTCCATTTCTCCTTCCTCTCTGTCTCTTTCGATATGGTAGAGAAAAAAAAATCGAAATAGAATAACTAAGACAAAGCAGAAAATTAGAATCCAAATCTTTAGTTGCATGAGTCTCTTTTAACTTGTAATGGTAGGTTGCCTACACCTATATATGTTTCTTCTTAATCTATAAATTATCAAATTCGAGAAAAAAAAATTCCTTTATTCTTTGCTTTGTGGATTAGATAATGAATATTGTTAGGAAAAGGGTTTTGTTATTGTTTGTGTATAAAAATAAGAAAACATGAAAGTTATTTTTACACGTTACGAATTTTTCAATTAAGAATGATATAAAACAATCAAATTATTCTAAAAAAAATTGAATTAAATTATTTATCTAATCGAAAATTAAAAACCTATTTAATTTATTATGGTGATTTGAGTAAAAAATTTACTGTACTAGTAAAATATTGATTTTAGATTATTTTATTAGTTGTTTCTCAATTTTTTTAAAATATTGATTTCTTTGAAAAAAAAAATTAGTTAACTTGAAGAAAGAACAAAGCTAGATAAGAGTAATTATACAATTATAGAGCCACAAATCGGTTCTCTTAAGATAACCTGTTACAAAAATGGCTCTAACTCCCTCGGCATTTGCTCAACCACTTCAATCTCAATGGGGCCATCATTCATGTCTCTGAGAGACATCTCTATTATAGGAATCATCCACATTCACTATCCTGCAGTACAAACTGAATCTACAAGCTAATGATAGAAACATAAACCAAAATATATAGTACATTGTTTGATTACAACTGAAAACATGGTTCATATTTGTCCATTGCAATGTTCAAATGTTCAATAACATGCAAAAGATACATATATATATTTAGTCTAATGACAGCTTCAAGTTTATCTAAGCAAATACACATACATCACCCAAAACTTCCCACAGAAACTAAAATTTAAGTACTAACAAGTTCATAAAACAGGTTACGCGAAAGCTTACATCAAGGGAAAAAGATGATCAAGACAAGTAACTATACCAATACTCGTATTTAATCGAACTCACAAAGCGATAACCGCGTGTCGTTTGTGCTTGAGGAATGTCTGAAACTCTTTATAACCACTCCTGTAATGGTCCAGACTGAAAGTAAGCTGCCGTATTACCTCTCTTTTCTCTTCAGATATATCTAAGATCATGTTCCTTTGCTTATCCACTTCCTTCTCAAGGTCCTTTATCTTCAATTTCAACTCATCTTCTAGATTCTTTGTTAGCTGCATATGTTCCCTGCTTAATTGTTGTAGATGGTCCTCCATTTGTCTGATCTGTAAATCACGAGAACGAACCTCGGCTACGAGATTGTTTACTGTTGCAGTAACACAATCTTTGTCTGTCATAAGCATATCATATTTCAATTTCATATTGTCAAGGCTCTTATTCAAAGCTTCTATATGTATACCTTTCTCATTAAGTTCCGTCCTCAATTGATTCATCTGACCTTGTAAGTTGGTTTCTTGTACAACAAGCAAGCTTTCGATTTCCGATTTTTCGGTCTCACATTGCCTTATTTTTTCCTCCAATACACTTACATGTAATTCCCATTCCTTGACTCTTGCTTCTAAGAGAATCTCTTTTTCTAACAAACCAAAAATTTCGGATTGAAAACTTGCTTTCTGTATAGAGAAATTATCTCGTGCATCACATAATGCACCCTTCAGTTCTTCAACTTCGTGACCACGGTTCGATAGATCGTTTTCGTACCTCAAAATTTGTGCATTTAACATTACAATCTCTTCTTCTGATGCTTTGATCTTTTCTTTACTTGTATAAAGCTCCTCCATCAACCTCATAACGTCAGAGTTGGAGTTTGAAAAACAAGCTTCGAGCTCAACTATCTGTTTTTTCAACTCCAATTCAAGTGACTCACTCTTCTTGAGCTTTGTATTCAACTTCACAATTTCTTCTTCTGCAAGTAAGAGTTTTAGGTTCGAATCCCTTAACTCTTCTTCATACTTAGTGAGCTTTTCGTTCAATTCTTCATACCTTCGGTTTTCCCTCGTCTTCGACTTATCAGTACCCATCGCCGAACTCAAGTAAACATTCACAGATGAGATGAAAGATTCAGAGTCAGAATCTGATGAAAACGAAGAAGATTCGGTCCCTTCTTTCTCAGAACTACCACCAACAGAACTGAAAGATGAAGCTTGTTGAACAGGCTTATCAGGTGTGACCATTGGGGAGCTTTGATCCAAACCACTACCAAGGCTTTGAGTTTTACGCAGTTCCCCGGTCAAATGATCATACCGCTCGGCCAAAGTTCGATAAATACGGTAGAGTTCTTGAACTTGGACAATCACCTCGGATTTAGTCACATCTTCACTGTTGTCTTCCATCAATTTCATTATTTGTTTAACATTCAGGTCCATTTCTGCAAGTCAAGAATCGTTTTATCATTTACAAGATACCAACAAGAATCCATAACAACAAGAATGGTGAAACATGGCAAAAGTACCAAGACCCCTAGGAGTCAAATTGCATTTTGCCCTTTTTACTCAAAAAATAGGCAAATTAATCCCTATACATTAGATCAAAGAGCAAATTAATCCTTTCTATTAAAAATTTCACACATAGTGTGTCAAGTGTACCTCATGTTGACATATAAGAACCATAATTTAATAGTAAAAATGTATAATATTTTTAACAAAAGGATCAATTTACTTTTTGATCTAACATGCAAGAATTAATTTGCCCAAATTTTTCAATAGAAAGGACAAAATGCAATCCAACTCGTGATACAAAAGCCTCCATTATACTTTTACCGGTGAAACATAAATGCAAGAACTTCAAAAGTAAATAGTTTTACCTTTTGAATTTTCAGCTAGCCATTCAGAATTTTCAGGATTGAGATGACTATCCCACCAACATGATTTCAAGTTCTTCGAATCAACTTTGTTCATCATATCTACTTCCATTTTTGTCTTCAAAACAATATAAACATCATTGTATAAGATTTCCCAAAAATAAACTTAGGGAAGAACAATTCCAAAAGATGATAGATTAATTATGTTCTCGGTGTCACATTATTCAAACAACAAGCACATCTGACAAACTATAAAATGCCTCGGTCTAAAGAATACTCTAAACAAGGAAGAAAAAAGCAAGTTCGAACCTTTGAAACTTCGAAACATTGTAGCAATAATACTCCGTAAAAACAACCAAGCTTAATAAGAGAGTAAAAACAAAATAATAACAACGAAAATCAGAAATCGAGCACACTCTTAGCATCACAAAACATCAGATCCTGTATTTTTTTTCATAACACTAAATAGAAATTGCAGAATGCACACAATACAGTTCAGATGCTTGAGCTGACCATTGCCCACAGTATATAAACATGAACAAAAAGCTCAAGGGTTTAGAAGAAAACACCCCCACGATAGTAAATTAGACACCCAACATGCAATCTAAATTACAAACTTAAACTTTCATAGAAAAAAAAAAAGCTGTAAAGGATTTGTTTACAGTGCTTCACTTCATTATGGTCTGATATTAGTTTCAAATCATTGAAAATAACGAAGCTACTTCAATTCATAGATAGAAAAGAAATCTAAGAGAAACCCAGTTTTTGTTTCGGGATTCTCTATATCAACTTCCATAAAAATCAATCGAAGTAACACAAATAACATGAAATCTAAACTACAATTAGAAAGAAAAAGGAAAACTACTAAGTGTATCATATACGGAATAGATACCTTAGTGAAAAGAATGAAAGTAAGAGCAGAGCAGAGCAGAGCAAAAGTGAAAGATAGGCTTAGAACATAGCTTTTGAATTAATTTTGAGATAATTATAATTATAAAGAAACAAATAAATAAGATAAAATGGAGAAAGAGGACAAGGAGATGAAGAGTGTGAGAGGGAACAAAGGCTATTGAAATTGAAAATTGAAAGACAAGCAATTTTGGACTTTTCTTATTTTCCTGTCCTTCACTTTTCAAATTTCCCTCTTCTTTTCCTTTCATTTCGCTCTCTCTTACTTTCCCAAATTTCAAAACTTCCAATTTTACTATAATTATAATTTAAGTGCGTTAAAATGAATTATTCAAAATTATGAATAATTTTATATATTGTTTAAAAAAAACAATATGATAAGAATCTTGTGACTCGTATCTTTCAATCTAATATAATAAAAAAAAAAGTAGTTAATGAAGCTTTGTCAATACTAACAAAAGTTGAGGTCTTGAGATTTTAAGCAAATTCGAGTTTCGTACACAAATTTCATATGCGAGTACCCCATTCATATTATTTTGGATTTAACTCTTACCGTGTATAAGTGCTCTCTAAATTTATTTCGATTTAATACATAATATTTTATATTGAATAATTGATTTTTAATTGTTAATTTGTCGAACAAGTATTATTTAAAGATTATAATAATTTTACAATAAGGGTAATTATATTTTTGGGGTTTGAGAATTTGCAATATCGAATAATCATAGTAATTTTAAAATGAATTTAAAATTCAATTGAATTTTTAAACCTGATAAACTCTTCCAACGTTATTTTTTCCTTTTACAATCTAACATGATTATGAAATTTTTAATTGAATTTAATATCGCAAATTAAATTTTAAATAGAATTTTTTAAATAAATTAAATTAAGTAATAGCTACTAAAATAATTCAAAATTGAAATAATTGGAAGTATATATTCAGCCAACTAACCCACCACCCAATAAGTTGATTAGAAAAGAGGCGGGAAAGTGTAGGGCCCATGTGTTTGATATTTAGCATTTGGAAATATAATAATTACAACTGTGAATGGGCAAAAGGACAAATATCCCCATCATCGGCCATACAATTAGAATCCTAGGCCTTGCTTTGAAATTTTCAACTTGACTTTATTACAAAGAAATAGTGTATCTCAGCCATCCTTATACATTTAATATTTGGATGATTAAAATAAAATTTTTCTTTAATAATATTGATAAAATTATAAAAGTGGGTCAAATCATTAATTTTCAGTTCAAATAATTTAAAAAATAAAATTTAAATAATAGTTAAAATCACGAGATTAGCAAGAATTTTAATCCCCTTAAAATAGAAAATTGCATGTTTAACTTTTTAAATTTTATAAAATTATAAGTTAGTATAGTAAAATGGTAATTTACCCTTTAAATAATGAATTTTTAATTTAATCTTTTAAAAATTACAAAGCTATAAGTTAATAAAATAGTGAAATTGCAATTCAGCTCTCATAAAAATATGTGACTCGAATTTGCCCCCTCCAAGAAATTTTTTTTCTAGCTTCATCTTGAAACCAAGAGCAAGATATTAAAATAGATAACATGTTGTGAATTGAAAATCGAGAGAATAGATAATCCCAAAATCAAATCCTGGATTTTAGGCAACTGTAAAATTATATTCATTTGGAGTGTAATTAAATTCAATGAGTTAAAAATGCAAATGGTAGCAACTAATGATGAGGACAATTAATAGCACGAGGACTATTGTAATAGACATAAGCTTAGTGTTTTATAGTACATGAACTCAAGGATTGATAAACATGTCATTAGAATCTATATAGGTTGTAACTTCTGTATAATTGAGGATGTAACCTTGATCTTTCTTTCTTTTTTCGTACATTTGATTACTAGTATAAAATTTTATTATTGTTTGAGAGAATAATAAAAATAAATTTTCAAAATCTAAATCTCGTATTTCACTTTTTCTTTTTTTTTTCTCACGACATCAATCAAGCTTCCCTTCTCTCATGATAACAAGCAAATTTCTCATCTCTTTCTTTCAACCTTTCTTTTATTTTTTAATTAACATGGTATCAGAGTTTATTTACTCACATCGCCTATTTCATTAAAAAATCCAATCTTATCGACTTATTTGGAACTTCTTCGTTGGAAGTTGTGCATGTGACTCACACACATTACCAACAACTTTTGGCCTCTCTTATGTTCTGATGTGTGAATACTTTTTTACCCACTTTCTTCTATCAATTTTTTTTTGACGTCTTACGCAATGATTTCAACTCTAACATGACCCTCAATCTGATGTTTTAACTCTTCTTAATTTTTGGGCGTTTCTTCTTCCTCACAACATGCTCAAAATTTTAAGTTCTCTTGGACAAGGTAGCAATAGTTATGCTTGTTGGATCACTTTTGTTGACATGTGGTTTATAGGGCAAGGATGCAAGGATCATTTAGAAGTAAGATGCTAGTAAAAAAAAAAGATGATTAGGCCGAAATTGATGTACTAGTATGTTTTTTTATTATGGAATTCTCTTGAGCTAAACTTACTTCGTTTTAATCTAACACAACCTACAACGAAGTTTAGGTTAAGTCCAAGACTTTATACATCGATTTTATTCAACGAATTTATCAAATCTTGTTCATTTGCAGCAAAATTATTTGGGTCATGTTGAAACTTTGAAAGTTGAATTCAATGTTGTCAAGGGCGAATCTAGAAAATTTTTTAAAACGGATTGAGATTGAATCATAAACTTTTGAGAGGTCAATATATAATTTTATCATGTACTAGTTTATGATTAAGTCAAATTTTAAAATAATTAAATATATATATATATATATTCATTTTGACGACAAAATACAATTTTATCATATATAAACTTAATTATTATTTAATAATTATAAGAGGACTGAAATGTAATTTTTCATTTTTAAAAAAGCAATTGTTCTTCAATCGAAGTGGAACCATTTAAAATTCATCAAATTGCCACCCTCAGAAAAGAAATAAAAGCCGAGAATGCAAATTGCAAATTGCAAATTGCAAAAGTACCAGTCTCGGACTCATGTATACTACCAAACATGGCTTCACTCCTTCCTTTGCTGCACACTTTACAACGTATTATATACATACACCTCAATTTGAGCAATGAAACATGCAACATGGTCCACCAGCAAGATGTCGAAACCCAAAGTACGGATACAAACATGTAATACAATATCTAGAATTAAGTACAATCTTTCCCTAACTTTAAAATAAAAGAATGATCACATTTCAATATACTCGGATTCACATTTTATTATATTGATAACAATATTGATACCGAATCAAAACTCGATCACCTTACAAAATTATTTTTATACATTATAGCACTCTTACAATAAAATGTAACAATTTTTTTTTATAATAGATGTGACATGATTTGAACGGAAGTAATAAATATTGGTGTTACAGAACCCGACCGACATGCAACCTCAACAAGTTGCCACAGTCTCACATCAAAGGCATTAGGACCCTCTTTACAGTTGAAAAAAGAAAGCAGTTGGCTTGAATATTACCAAATCAGTAGCTTTAACATTTAGTGCATGGAAGGCTTCAATGTCCAATCCAATTTTCAGCTTCTATCTTTTTGTTTGTTGGCTTTTCATTTGGATTATTAATTTAACAGAATCATGCATGGCCTGCCTTCCCTTTTGATAAACACCCTAATCTTTATCACTTGCATTTTCAGCCATATATACTTAGGTTTGTAAATTAAATATATATTCTACCAAAAGAACCACACAACAATTTTAACATAGTTCATAACTATGAGGTAAAATTGAATAAATTGATCTCTCTCAAAAAATATTAGACCAATTTAAAACAATTAATCACAATATTAATACTTTTAATCAACTTACATAATTTTAATTTGTATAATTACAAATTTAACTCTCAAAACTTAAACATTTTATCAAATTGGTAATAATTTATCAAACGTAGCCTAAAACATTTACATAAAATGTGTAAATGATGAAGCTAAATTAGTTGACTTTTTTAAAAACTAGATGAAATTGACAAATAATTCAAACATCAACGACTAAATTTATTATTATACCAATCAAAATAAGATACAATTAACTAAAAACCTTATTGTCATCCTTAATTGCTCACTTTCAAAAATAACATGGATTAAATTACTCCAATATTCTTAAAAGGGACCAAAATTTCTCAATTTTCAAAATTGAGAAGGATAAGAGAGGTCTATTTTTACCCATGTATTTCATTATGAAAAACTTCTAAAAAATTCAAAACTCACACCCGAATCCAAATATCAATAAAAAACTGACATGAATATAGAAAACATTGATATTCATAACCTATGCTAAGGAGGTTAGGAGGCGAACAATGAGGTTTCTTTTCTTTGCTCACTCGCCTCCGGCGATGCAAGATGTGATCGTACAAAGCAAGTCTATTTTTAGACTTTCTGTTGAACCTTGCAGTTCAATTTCATTTTTGTAACCAAAAAAAAAAAAAAAGTTTCCTTCCTTTCTTCTCACTTTCCTTTCTACCAAACAGAAAGATGGTCAGACTGGATACAGCATGCATGCAATTGAAAGGCTCAACAAATTTATTTTACCGAAAAATGAAGACACTGTTCCAAATTCATTTATTCCATATGAATAACAAAACACCAATTCAAACAGTCAGATACTAATGAAATCCCAAACAAAAAACATGGTTCATCATTGGACCGAACCACAATAAATTTGCATCTAAAATGTAAAAGCTCAGAGTTACTCCGATAAAAGGGAGGCTTCCTGAAGTTTTTAATACCTATGTTCCATTTTCTCCTTTTCTTTGAAGTTCTGGACATATCTGCACCCAGTTGCATAGAACATGTAAATTGACTGAGAAGATAAGCGAAAGCAGTTATTGTGATTAACAAAATGTGAATGCTATGCATGTAAGCCGGCTCCAACAGAGCTCAACAATCATCATTAAGTATTCTCAGGTCATGCAGAAAATACACGTAAAATGATGCTAAAACCGTTGCCATGCGTAAGCAAGAGCAATCCGTTCCATACTACTCAAGAAGACAGAATGGTCCCTACAAACTATAACAAGATGTCATCCCATGCATGAAGACATGTTCCAAATAATGCAGATGGAATTAGAAACAACAAACTAGAAAGTTATTGCTCCACTCTGAAACAACAGCTCTAAAACCATTTCTTTCTTCTTTCTTTAGTTTGAAGATATCAATGCCTCAAATATAAACAATTATTCACTATAATTAGTAGCAAGGACTAAGTTAAAAATTACTTTTGGTTGCAGTTAAATTAGATATATCTACAATTACATCATCATTAACTACCTTTTAGTTTTTCCTCCACTTTAGTTCCTCCAATAAGAAGACCAACAGCCAAAGAATGTAAAAGCACTTAACACCTTAAGCATGAAAATAATATTTCAAAGGAAACTGCCAAAGTTGTCTGTACGAAAGGCATGTAACCAAGTTCCAAAAACAAGTGCAATGGCCTCTGATTGGGTAGAAACTCAGTATACCCCATCTAACTCTTCTCCTGTCCAAAGTCTAAACCCTAGACCAAATGAGAAGCAAACCAAGCAACAAAGTCTAGTTATCTTCTCCATCAAATAAAACCCTAAAATCAGAAGTCCAAAAATAGACTTTGTACCAACTCCGGATGTTAGCCGAACAAGAATAGAGACAATCTTCTACACATATAAATAAAGTAAGTAGGTAGACAGCACTAAACCAAATAGAAAGAACATTAAGTTGATAGTTATATTCTTCTATAAATAGGTTTGTTGAGCATTACAAACCGTCAACATATCAAGTATTATCCCTTATCGGGGTTGGTTTTATCTCTCAATTCTGTCAAAAGCCCTAGTGGATTCACAGAGTAAGACCCCATGACTTATGCCATATAGGGGAGCATGCTACCACTGGTGTGCCTCGGGTTCACAGGCCAAGGAATACATCAACAGGTTCATATTTAACTACGACCTTTTTTCATGAATAATAGCAATTGGGTATGTTCGAATTTCAAATATAAGAAATCATGAGAGGCGAAATCAACAAATAAATCCATAAAACTAATAGATAGATGACAGATCCATAAAGCGATTAGATGAAATGAACCCTAACTGCAATTAAACAAAACGAAAGATATGTAAAAAACCCTAAATTAAAAAAAGGGAGAA
This sequence comes from Kokia cookei, assembly GCA_039519145.1. NCBI lineage: Eukaryota > Viridiplantae > Streptophyta > Magnoliopsida > Malvales > Malvaceae > Kokia > Kokia cookei. The sequence goes on from CM076910.1 coordinate 967,243, forward strand.
TGATTATATTACGCTAGTATTCACTCAATAGCAATAGAAAAAGGGAAATTACGTGTAGGTTCCAACGATAGGAGCAAGGAGAAGAGTAGCGCTGATCCAATTCTCGGAAACCTTGTGAGAGATCTTCCCAGGCAGATCCTTCCACAGCCCACTCATAATCTTCTGTTGGAACGGCGACAAAGCGTATACCACAGCCCTCATCTTCACCGGCTGTTTCCCCATTTTCCTTCGGCTTTTTCCTCTCAAAGTAATTTCCTTATTCGATTATGATCTTATCGAAGGCAAAAGTACAGTGGCTCGCAATAAATTCTAGGGAAAATTTGTAAAGGCGTGTGGTACCTGCTTGTTCTTGGACTTGGTTAATTAGCCTAACAAATCATGGGCTTTGGTCTTTGGGTCCAAACCTAAACTAAGGCCGCTGTAAAAGGGGTTTATAACGATGTTGCTGGTTTTTTGGGATAAAATAAAAATTAGTTACTGAATTTGGTAATTTAAAAAAAAATATATTCTCTTTTAATTTCGAAATTAAGTAAATTGGTCTTTCTAAAAATATTGGAGTAATTTATTTTCTATTAATTTTAAAATTTTAGTAATTAAATATAATTAATCATGGTGTTAATATTTTCCGTCAATTGTATAAAATTTTGATTGTTATAACAACAAATTTAACTATTAACATTTACATGTTGTTTTTGGTCTTAGTTTTAAAAAGTTCAACATATTTAGCCTCGACATTTACACATTTACACAAATGTTATAGGTAAAATTTGTTAAATTAGGACCTTATAGACAAAATATCTAAACTTTGAGAGCTAAATTTGTTATTATACAAATCAAAACTATGTATCATTGAAGAAAATCATTAACAGCAAGACTAATTGCCCTTAACTACTTATTTTCGAAATAAGTAAGTATTAAATTGCTTCAGTTTTTTTAGATAAATCAATTTGCTCATTATTGAAATTGAGAAAAACTAAAGAATTTTTTATCATAATTTTTTAATTTCGTCTTTGATTTTTTTTTTGGTGCACATTAATCTTGGAATTTGACTGTATTTCCAAATTTGATCCCTGCACTTATAATATTCTATATAATATTTATAAGTTTAATCAAAATGACACAATGGATTGGAATAAGTGGATGACTAAAAGCAAACCATTTGCCTTTCCCTCACCCCCATCATCACACCTCTTTTCTTGGTGATTTCTTAAAAGTAAAAAAAATGATTCTTTTTCCACCAATATGATAGCATAAATTATTTAGTTTGTCATTGTTGCAGCTAATTTGTTCTTCCCTGTAAAGCCATTGCCCGTCTTACTTTGCAATGATCATGAAGACGAATTTCAGCAGCTACTTTCCGATGATCACACTTTTGATTCTCCTCCTCACTCCGTCGTCATAACTTAGTGACGCTGAAATCATAGGTTATCCATCATTTGTTAATGGCTCGAATTCATGGAGAAACACTCCTTCATCCGACTTTAGTTTCTGGGAATCAGCCGGTGTGAGACCGATCCTTGTTAATGGGATGTTTGCCTTTAGTTTCCAATGCAGCTTTAAGGGTGACAACTGTCTAATTGTTGTCTCCATATTCAAGACCAGTTCTGATGGCAATTCTAGATTTTCTCCACAAGTGGTATGGGCCGCTAATCGGAACAATCCAGTTGAGATTCAAGCACTGTTGGAGCTTACTTCTCAAGGCCAACTTATCTTGAAAGATGTTAATGATACTTTGGTTTGGTCTCCAAGCACTGCAAGCAAGTCCATTTCAAGGTTAACCTTGGGTTCTGAGGGAAACCTCAAGTTGTTAGACAAAACCAACCTCACGGTTTGGCGGTCATTTTACCACCCTACGGATGATTTTGTTCTTGGTCAAAAGTTAGCATCAGGGCAGAAGTTGAGGTCAAGTGTATCGCCATTCGATTCTAGTGAAGGCTTGTTTGCATTTGGAATCATTGATGGTGTATTCACTACTTACATAGATTCAGATCTTTCTCAATTATTATTGTATTACAGATCGTTTGTCTCCAAAGATCAATCCTATGCTGAACTCCAAACTGGAGGCTTCGGGAGTTTGATAATGGCAGCCTCAGCTAATTTTATGCAGTTGGGAAGTGATGGCCACTTGAAGGCATATGAGTTCAAAGAACAAGGATTGAAGTGAGTGGGGACTGATATGCTCGACATTGATGAATGCAGTTATCCATTGGCATGTGAAAAATGGTTTCCAAGAATTTGAGGAAGATTATCTAGACAACATGCTGGGAATGCCAACTAGATTCTCTTACGAAGAGTTGAAGAACGTCACCAACAACTTTAGCAACAAGCTTGGCGAAGGTGGATTAGGGTCTGTTTTTTGTGGAATCCTACCTTCAGGGAAGTTCAGACAATTGGAAGCATCCACCATTTCAATTTGGTATCTTTGGTTGGATTTTGTGCTGAAAAATCCAACAGGCTTTTAGTTTAAGTTTACATGGCAAATGGCTCCCTAGATCAATGGATCTTCAACAAAAACCAAGAACCTGCTCTTGGATGGCAAATTAGAAAGAAGATAATCTTAGATATAACCAAGGGATTGGCTTATCTTCATGAAGAATGCAACCAGAAGATACTTCACTTGGACATCAAATCTCAGAATATTCTTTTAGACGAGAATTTTAATGCTAAAGATTCGGTTTTCGGGTTATCTAAGTTAATTGGAAGAGACCAAAGTCGAGTTGTAACAACTATGAGGGGAACCCCTGGTTACATGGCTCCTGAATGGTTAAGCTCGGTCATAGCTTTGGTATAGTTCTGTGTGGGCGTCAAAACTTTGACAGCTCTCAACAAGAGGAAGATAGACATTTAGCGGACAAGAGCAGTGATGATATGCAATCGAATGCAGCAGAAGTTGTAGAGATGATGAAGGTTGCTGCAGGGTGTTTACAAACTGAATATGCCAGGAGACCTTCTATGTCCATAGTTGTGAAGCTTTTTGAGGGCTCAGTTGATGTTGTAGGTAACATGAATGAAGAAGAATTTTTAAATGGATTAACAGATGAAGCTATGGAGACCTTTGCTTCAACAGTTCTACCCTCAATGTTATCTGGGCCAAGGTCATGATCATGGAGATGGACATCAATCTTCAAATATTTTCAGCTTAGTAAATAAAATTACAGAAAAAAAAAAGGACAAATATGATCATTAATCAGCTTCTTGTAAACCACCCAATACAACTGACCCCACAAACAAACCAGCAGCACCGAGGACAAGTGCTCCAGCCACCACCGCTTGCACCGCCACTAACCCCACCGAATCATCTGGTATGATCACAATCGCTGCCAACGCCGCCACTAAAGCCGGCAGTGCGGCAGAAGCCAACGTCGAAGGCGATACACCAGCCACCTTCTCCAACAAGCTGAGCAACCCAAGCTCCTCCGCTTTAGAGAAAACACCGAGTTTCTCTATCGATGAAAGGGTGAAACCAAGCTCCTCCGCCTTCGATAAAAGCCCAGCTTTTTCAACGTTGCTTAGAACTTTTCTCTTCTCAAGTTTCTTAAACACATCCACTTCGATTTCTTCACTTCCTTCGTAAAAAATCCCTGCTCCGAACCATTGTTTTTCCCATTCTGCGTCGTATTTGTTTACCTGAAAATGAATAAATAAAAGCAAATAAAAAATAAATGATGGAAAATTTTCTTTCTGTTTTTTCTTGGGAACCAAACAGGGGGTACCTTGTTTTTGGGAGCCATGGAGACGATTGTTAATGGCTTTTTGGCAGGAGAAAAGGGGTTAAATTGGGGTTTTTTGGAAGGAAACAGATTGGTGTGTTCGATTCTTGTCAGGTAAGAGACTGGGGATGGTATAGAGACCGCCATTGATGAATCAAAGGTGACCTGAGCACGGAAATTTTTTTCTTTATTTTTTATTGGTGATGCTGATTGCCACGTTGGATGATATATGTAATCTCCACTTATGTCATGTCGGATTCTCGGCCAATCAAAATAGTGTTTGTTTTATCTGGGAAATAAAGAGTTTGTCAATTAGGTTAAATATGTCATAGATCCCTATATTCTTCATAAATTTGAAATTTAGTCCCTGTATTTTTATTTCTAGGACTTTAGCCTTAGTTTTTAAATTTCAAAATTCAACTCAAATTGTCAAGACTGTTAAATTTGTTGGTATGATATTCTGAAATAAAAAATAATTTGGGGATAGTTGTGACCAACAATAAATTTAACAAAATCATTTTAATAGTATTAATAGTTGGACTTGAATTTTAAAAATTCAAAAGTAGAGGGACTAATTTTGATATGTACATTAGATTAGGGATGTAAAAAAATTATTAAAAACCCTCTCAGACCCCTCGCAATTTTGATATTGAGAAAATTGGTCCCTTTCAAAAAAATTAAAAGAATAATCATTATCAATTTCGAAAATGAGCAAGGGCAGTTAATCACAATCAATTGTGCATATTTTTTTATTGATAAAATAATAAAGTTAGCCCTCAAAATTTATATATTCTATCAATTTAGTCTTGATTTAACAAATTTAATCCACAATATTTGCACATTCTCTCAACAATTACACAAAATACATAAACGCCAAATACTAAATTTATTTTTTTATACCAATCAGAATTATGTACAATTGACAAATAAACATAAATATTGTGCTTAACTGCGCTCACTTTCGAAATTGACAATTTTTTTACATCGAGTCTCAAAACGGGTTTAATTGTAAAACTAACCAAGCCCCATCATAATTGTTAGAACACCTTGTATATATTATTAGTTTATAATATATGATGACAAAATGTATTAATATTTGCTCTAGTATAATTATATTTAGAAAACAATTAATAGTATTATTAAAAAGATAATAACTTAAAGAAACTCATATATTGATTTGATGGTCAGAGTGTTCATCGTCCCAAGTGTTTTGGTTCAAGTCGTGTTAGTCGCATTATTATTAGGATTTTTTCTTCTTCTTGTAATTCATAAAAAAAAAAAACAACTTCTTGAAGTGACATCATATCAAAGTTTTACATTTAAAGCTTAGATCTTACATTTCCCAATTCATCAAATACAATCATAACTTTCCCCATTGCTTTTCTATCTTTAATTGCAGAGAATGCAAGGTTGGCCTGTCATACACAAGTAATCCATAAGCTTTTGATATTTCGACCTCAAAGTAGAATACTTGAAACTACGCCTCTTGAAACACTAGTAAATGCATATTCTCTGGGTGATGTTTGGTTCAAGTTAGTTTCGAGAAATCATCACAATCTATGTTGCTTAGACTCTTCATTCCTGTTGAAGTATTTGTGTCCCACTCATGGATATGGAAAAATATAAAAGAATCTAATGATACCATGTTGGACACAAATTAGTGTATGATACTCGCACCTGAATCCGAGTAACATAGATTAGGACACTCGAAACAACATTGATCCATCTGCCCAAAAATGAACACAAACGAATGCTACTTCAATTGGATCAAGCTGTAACTCTAATGTGATGAATAGTACTCGGTTGGTCCCAAGGCTCTAAGTCACTACGTGCAACTCAGCTAGTGTCAGCTTCTTTCACCAAAGAACGAAAGAATAATTCATAAAGGAGGAAAAGGAGAAGACCGGTGGGAGCACCTCACCTCTGATAGACTGCATGTATGAGAAACGTGAACGGTAATCAAGCCCTTTTCCATCCAGGAGAATAACTCCCGGACCGAATCCTCAAGCACAGCCTGTTGATGTATTATATAGCTACCCCAATAGAACCCATGGACTGTCCAATTCTGCAGAAGAATAAGATAGACGCTTGAGAAGGCTATCCAAGACAAGCAACAATTGATGAGTGAATGCATTGTACTACTAACTCGTTTAACACATTTGCCACCAAGATCTGCTGCATTAAAGCTATAGACTCGTTGCTGGTACTCACGTCTGAATAAGTATCAGGCACAGGTAAAGATTTAAGAAAACAGGTGACGTGACTTGCCTAAACATTGGCAGATCTATCTTCCTCGGTACCAAATAATATATTAAACCTTTGAAATATGATGCATCGATTTGAGAAAAAAGAGAAAAGGTGAAGTACCTTAACAAGAATGATATTAGTTGGGATGATAGGAATTTCGCCACTGGCGAATCCAATGACAAGAACCTGAGCACCCCAATGCAAGAGCTTCATAGTTTCTTTAGCAAGGTTGCCACCAACAGGATCATAGAGAACGTCAACCCCTTTGAGGTTCCTTGACTTGAGGAACTCCTTTACACTTGCGGTTACATTTTGATTCATCAAGTCTACCACATGATCAACACCCAAGGACTTTAACAACTGCACCTTTTCAGCTCCCCTGAAAAAAATATGTAGTTTTGATGTACGCTTGGCCTATAAATCCGTAAGGCTCTCAGCCAAGCCGAAGCACATTAACTTAAGTGATAGCAGGCTCCTCCATCAATAACCTCTATGCCATTGGGTTAGGGATCAAGTCAAACCACGTGCAAACTCTTCAGTTTGCCATGGTTCTGCTTCCTCAAGCACTACAAAACATTTATGGGGGTCCTATCTCTAAACAGATACCAATGCAGCTAGTAATCTACGGGAGAAAGAAAGAGAAAGAGGCACCTGGCAACAGCAATGACAACTGCACCGCAAATCTTGCCAATTTGAACAGCAGCAAGGCCAACGCCTCCTGCAGCACCAAGAACCAGCAATACCTGCAATAGTTGCTATCTCCTTTAGCAATAAAACCCAGAATTCTTTTTCGAAGTTACAGTTACATTATAGCGTCAATTAAAATCAATCATTAAAAGCACTGAACTATCTCTTTCAACAATAAATCCCATAACTTTTTCAAGTTGTAACATATCTATAGTTTCAATCAAAATCATTACAAGCAAGTAAGAAAAAGGGGGCCATGCCTGAGAAGATGTCAAGTTAGCCCTATGAACAACGGCTAAATGCGAGGTCAAGAAGGCAATAGGGACTCCAGCAGCAGCCACCAGATCACACCCTTTCGGCACTTCAAACCTAATCAACAATCTACTTTAATTAACCATTTTCATTTTTTTTCACATTAGAAATGAAGCATAGAAGGACCGAGACTGACAGTTGGGATTGGTCTTGGACGATGAAGGTGGCGTAGGAGCCTACAGGGACAAAGGCGCAGACGTAGTCTCCAACCTTGAACTTGGTGATGGAAGGGCCAACAGCATCAACAATGCCGGCATAATCAGAGCCTGGGATGAAAGGCAACGAATGCTTCTCCTGGTACTTGCCTTATATCTGAAGGTAAGTACCGTAGTTCAAGCTGGTGGCCTTAACTTTGACTCTCACTGCTGTGGGTGAGTCCAATTCGGGGATCGGATGGTTCCTGCTTAACTCAATAGGCGACTCAAATGAGGATGTCGGATCACTCAATCTCTTGCACAACAGAGCTTCCATTTTTTTCTTTTTCTTTTTTTCTGTTTATTACAGGTATTTTATAAACACAATCAAACACAAGGAAGCAAATAAAATACTCTAAAAGTATCTCCACTGAATCCAGTTAGTATCTATCTCATCGCCATCAACCTCGGTATATCAGGAATTGTTCCAATGCAAAAAAAAAAAAAAAAAGTTAAAATGACCATAACAGTCCTTGTACTACACCTTAGACTACATTTTGCTCTCTCTATTGAAAAATAATGGCTAATTCATCCTTATATACTTAAAAAAAATGAGCAAAATGGTTATTAATAATCTAAGAACAAAAAAAAAAAGGGAGTGTCATGCTTGTCTTGATGAATATGAAATGGACAGTGGTTCATGGATGGTAAGCTGAATCTTTTCATGATAAAAGATTTTAAGGATGAAATTGAAACTATTTATAATTTTTGAGGGTTAATTTTTTAAAATCATTACTAAATTGATATAATATGTAAAAGTTGAAAGGTAAATTTTTTTATTATACCGATTTTTAACTACCACATCACCTTTCCGGTGATTTAATGACTTTTAATCGAGATGGATAAAAAAATAATCTCGATTAGTTGGGTGAATAAATTAAAAAAAAATTAATAATTGAGTGATAAAAAAAGTAAAGAGGTAATAATTGGGTGACCTATGGTGTAGTTTATTCAAATATTTTCTTATACCAAAAACATATGAAAATGTTTTTATATATACACAAGCGTTTATATTCAAAACATGTGATAATTCCTATAAAAAATGATAACTTCAATATTTGAACCTTTGAAAATACAATAGTCACGTTATTGCATTCAACACTTATTGATAATGCTATAGAACGGAATCATTTTACTTCTTCGTACACGTAGAAGATTAATCTATCCATTTTTAGTAAAAGGACTAAAATGCGATTCATAATATAATGTAGAGATTACTATGTACTTTTATTGAAATTGTTTAATATTATTATAATTTTACCGCTAGAATGAGAGATAAATGAGGTGTGTATTATTAGAGGAGTTGTTCATAGGTTGGGCAGCCTATTCCAAACTCAATGGTAGCAACTAAGCATGTGGGTTGCGCTCGTTGCGAGACTTAACCCAACACCTTATGGCACGAGTTGACGACAGTCATGCACCACCTGTGTCCACGTTCTTGAAGGCATCCCTCTCTTTCAAGAGGATTCGTATCATGTCAAGTCTGGTAAGGTTCTTTGCTTTGCATCGAGTTAAACCACATGCTCCATTGCTTGTGCAAGCTCTCGACAATTCTTTGAGTTTCATTTTTACGAACATACTCCCTAGACACGATACTTAACACGTTAGCTACAACACTGCACGGCTCGATACGCACAGCACCTAGTATCCATTGTTTACGAGTAAAATTACCATTGAATTTGAATAATGATTTTTATATTTTTGTTCGATTTGACTTGATTCAAATTTGGGGCTAATGAGGTTGTTCTCGCTCTATGAACTTAGAGGTGAATATGAGACAAAGCAAGCAAAGCCCTTAACTCCCAAAAATTCAATCTTTCAATTCAATCCTTTTATAAGTAGATAAAATAAATTAAAATTATACTTTTAACTTTCTAAAATGAAAAACTTTCAATCCAATCCAATTATAAATAAAAAATTTATAAATTAAAATATAATAAAATTACACTTTTAACTCTCTTAAAAAAATATATTTAGTCTTTTAAAAATGATGAAATTATAAATTAATACATAATAAATATATATTTTAATTTATAAAAAATTATAATTAAATTTCGACTATGCTAAATATTTCTAGATTCGCCGCTCGACGAAAATCTTAACCAGAAACAATATTGACCAATGGAGAGATTCATCCGCTCCTAAAATATCACACTTCAAACCCTTCTTACAGAATTCAATGAAAGGAAGTAAAAAATGGGGAGCATGCCTGAGAAGAAATCAAGTTAGCCCTATGACAAAGGGCTAAATGCGAGGTCCAAAAGGCAACAGGAACACCAGCAGCTGCCACCAGATCACACCCTTTGGGCACTTCAAACCTAATCAACAAATCAACATTAATTACCTTTTCTTTTTTTTTTTTTTTTTGAATTCACATTAGGAATGAAGCAAGGAAGGGCAGAGACTGTCGGGACTGGTCTTGGACAATGAAGGTAGCGAAGGAGCCTATGGGGGAAACGGCGCAAACATAGTCACCAACCTTAAACTTAGTGATGGAAGGGCCAACGGCATCGACAGTGCCGGCATAATCGGAGCCTGGGATGAAAGGCAAGGGATGCTTCCCCTGGTAATTTGCCAAGTATCTTAAGCTAAGTAGCGAAGGTCAAGCTGGTGGCTTTAATTTTGATTCTTACTGCTGTGGCCCGTGGGTGAATCCACCAACTCGAGGATCGGATGGTTCTGAGTTAACTTAATTGGTGACTCAGATGAGGATGTTGGATCACTCAATCTCTTGCACAACAGAGCTTCCATGTATGTATCTGAAAATGGACTCAACTTTTCTTATTAATTTCAATTATTGCACGGTAAAAAATTAGAGTACTTATTGAATCTTACCTAGACATCGACGTTATTATATTATCAGTGTAGTAGATTGTGGATTCAAGTGAGCCGAAGCCCATGAGTATAATAACTCTAGGCATAATGGATATTAAATAAAAAGGACACACTCACTGGTAGTTGTGTTCAATTCTGGTTGGTTTTATCAATTATTAGACATCGACGGGTGTTGTTTCGGATTTGGCTCCAGTTTTTTCAGACCTTTCAGTTCAGACAACAACAATGGTGGACATGGCTTTCATCGTTTGAATCTTTCTAAAAAAATCGGCTTTAAATTGAATTGAAGAACTCAGAATTATGAGTGTAGCAGTGTTGGTGTTTCAGTACCAGTTTCAACATATACCAACTGGAATCGCCATTAGCAGAAACACCCAAAGTCGTCAAACACAGAATGTTTTATCCCATCTCAGTTCCGGTCACCGGAATCTAACTCTAGCGACCACTGTCCCCCATGCTTTTTCTCTTTCCGGCTCCGGCGCCGGTGCCCAATACTCTTCAGCAGGTACGGTTAATATCCTTTGTTTTCCTCTTTTTTGCCTTAAAACATGTTGTGATGATACACAGGGAGTGGTTTAGGATTGTTTAAGACAGTTGAGAGGATTTGCAGATGGAGTAAACAGTAGGGTATCTTGAGAGTGCTTTCCCATTTTTAGGTTAATTAAAGGTTGAATGTACTTCAACGTCCCTCTATTATAGAGACTTGATCCAATTAGTCCCTCTATTATTGAAAGGATCAATTTAGTCCCTTCACTATTAAAAAGAATTAAATAATTTAATAATTTTAAAGTTTTTATGGTTTTTGTAAATGATATCTTTTGTTTGAAATTGAACTGCAACCAGAAAAACTATTTTTCATTACATAACTCTGTCAGAATTTGGTATAAAGAATAAATTAATCTATTTAATAATAGAGGGACTACTTTGATCGAGTATCTATAATACAGGGACCTTCACGGTACTTTAACCTTAATTAAAGGTACTTAGTTCTTCATATGGCTCCTATGAAGCTAGTTGACTTACTAAGTAGGAGATTTGTTGAGTTATGGTAGTCTTTTGACCTGGGGAAGCTGGAAAGGTTTCTTAGAGGGGCTAGAAGTAAAATATAAATGTTTGGAGGGGTCAAAATGAAAATTTATCACTGTATTAACTTATATTCTTAAAATTTCTAAAAGGGTTCTAAAGCAATTTTACTAATTTTGGGGGAGGCCAAGGCGACTATCAGCCCCGCTCTAGCTTCACCACTTCTTTTAACACTTGCGTTTGAGAGCTATGGAGAGTATTGTCTTCGTAGATTATTGACTATTGTGTGTGTGTGTGTGTGTGTGTGTGTGTGTGTGTGTGTGTGTGTGTGTGTGTGTGTGTGTGTGTGTGTGTGTGTGTGTGTGTGTGTGTGTGTGTGTGTGTGTGTGCGTGTGTGTGTGTGTGTGTGTGTGTGTGTGTGTGTGTGTGTGTGTGTGTGTGTGTGTGTGTGTGTGTGTGTGTGTGTGTGTGTGTGTGTGTGTGTGTGTGTGTGTGTGTGTGTGTGTGTGTGTGTGTGTGTGTGTGTGTGTGTGTGTGTGTGTGTGTGTGTGTGTGTGTGTGTGTGTGTGTGTGTGTGTGTGTGTGTGTGTGTGTGTGTGTGTGTGTGTGTGTGTGTGTGTGTGTGTGTGTGTGTGTGTGTGTGTGTGTGTGTGTGTGTGTGTTCGTTGGAGCTCGGTCTTCCTATGATTCTTCTACACGGTTTTGGAGCTTCTGTTTTCTCGTGGAACAAAGTTATGAAGCGTTTGGCAAGCCTCACAGGGTCCAAAGTTCTCGCCTTTGATAGACCGGCATTCGGCTTAACTTCGAGACACAACATTTTCGAGACTCAATCTAGTGATGCAAAACCTTTGAATCCTTACTCCATGGCATTTTCAGTGTTGGCTACCTTATACTACCTCGATTTCTTGGCTGCTCAAAAGGCAATCCTGGTGGGGTATGTATCATTCTTGTTTGATTGTATCTGTTTTTCAGTTCAACTTTCGTGAACACTAATACCCTTCGGCATACCAGGCATTCTGCTGGTTCTCTTGTAGCAGTTGATGCATATTTTGAAGCTCCCGAACGTATTGCTGCTTTGATACTCGTTGCCCCAGCAATATTAGCTCCCCGTGCTATTCCTAAGGTGGTTGACACTAAAGGAGACGGATTGGACTCGACCAATCAAGGGAAGCCGCGGTTCAAACTTTTCGAAAGTTTGCACAAGTTCATCAAATATGTCACACAAGCGATAATAAAAATGATGAAAAGGATGGCAGATATGCTCAATTCTCTTTATAAGAAAGCGCTTTTGTCCGTTCTTCGATCCTCCTTCGCTGTAATGCTGGTATTATGCACCGTGCTCGAATCACTTACAGGCTTTTGGCTAATTAAAGTGCAATGAAGCTAACTATATATATTTTCTTTCTAGGTAAGGATGATAATTGACAAATTCGGTGTAGCTGCTGTAAGGACTGCATGGTATGATTCTAAACAAGTCGATGAACACATCATAGATGGCTATACGAAGGTGATTTATTCTTTATCCCGGGAAGATGGAATGAATGCTTAGATGATTGGTATTATTATTTGCTGTTACGGTCGTTGAATCATAGCAGTTAAATCTCGATTTTTGTTTATGCAGCCATTGAGAACCAAGGGTTGGGATAAAGCTCTCGTAGAATTCACTGCAGCAATGCTTACGAAAGGCGAGTCTGAAACGAAGCCACCATTGTCGAAAAGACTGCACGAAATCTCCTGCCCTGGTAATATTACTCGAAACCATAAACTCATATCTTACTAATTGTTTCTGTAGTTCGACACAAATGTCCGAATATTACCGGTTTCACTCTTTTACTGTCTGAATGAAACATAGTTCTGATTGTTACGGGCGACTCCGATCGAATAGTTCCTTCTTGGAATGCCGAGAGACTTTCACAAGCGATTCCTCATTCTAAGCTCGAAGTAATTAAGAATTGCGGTCACTTGCCTCATGAGGAAAAGGTCGACGAGTTCATTAGAGTGGTTGAGAAGTTTCTGCAACGAGCTTTCGGTAGTTTAGAGGAACCATCTCTACAAGCAGTAACCTGAAATCTGTATCAGGATAACATCATGTATCTTAGAATTAGACATTATTGTGTTCTGGTTGTAGAATAACATCATGTATGTAGATGCTGAACATTTTGTAAACAATGGCGGATGGCCATTGAATGAATTCTCTTAACGATATCACTGTAAAACATAGTAATGGAGGGAAGTATTGTCCCCTCCCCATGGATGCCTAAAATAAACTCGAAAAATGCGTGATACACACCGGCGACTACATCCGGTACATTCACACTCAGATATAATTTACTTTGTAAAACAATGGTATTTCAATTATTACTCAATTGAATTAGTTTCTAATTAAAACAGCTTACAAATATAGTTTATATTTACAATTTGGCCTTTCTTATTTTATTTTGGTTAATTGCTTCAATTAGTCCGTGTACTTTGTAAAAGTTGTGGATTTAATTTGTGTACTTTTATTTGGTCATTTTTAGACTTTGTACTTTTTAATTTTTAAAATTTCATTCCTCATTCGATAGTAACTTTTAAATTTATTAAGTAAAGTTCTGTTTTTTCTAAAATTTGATATTCCAAATATATTATCATATGTATAATGTCATGTTAATTTGTTATTTTCACATATTGTTCATTAAAATTCTAGTTAATAGATTAACTACTTTCATTTGCATCAAGATTAACATTTGGAAATTCAAAAGGTATAGGGAATTAGAATGATTCAATTGGAGAAAATGAAATAAATTTATAACTGTGCTCAGAGTATAGGATTAGTAATTAAATTTAACCAAATAGATTTAATTGTTATTATTTAGTTCAGGATTAAAATTCCAAAAATTAAAAAATATAAAGATTAAAAGAGACCAATTCAAAAAATATAAAAACTAAAATTAATCAAATAAAAGTACATGAATTAAATTTACAACTTTTACAAAATACAGATATTAATAACAGAACATAACTTTTTAATTTTCTTAATCATCTTTGCTTTGTTGTATTCTTTTCTCTAAAAACTATGGCAAATAAATAATTTTTACCTCATTTTTTTTCTTATTATCTTTTTTAATTATGCATGTTTTTAAATTAAACAATTTTTTAAAAAAGAAACTCATTAATTCATTTCTTGAATTAGATTATACAATTAAGGAAAAAAATAACAAACATCTATTATAGTCAATGAAAGATAAGCTTCATCAATGCAACAAAAATTTTAGCTTGAGTATCAATAGAATATTATGACATGTTAACAATTGATTTTATCAAAACTCAAGCGCAATATGTCTAAAATAATTGCAAGCGCTTAATACGATAAAAAAATAAACTCTAAATAGTCCAAAGCGACAACAAAAATCAACAAAAGAATCGAGCATCCACTAAAATGGAGCGGATGACGACAAAATCATCCCTAAAATTATTTATTAAATAATGGAAAATAAATAAAAAAACATGTAAAACTTAAGACAACACGTGTTCAAATCAACTCGTGAAATCATTTATTATTTTGAAATACTTCTAAACCAAAAACAAATTAAGAAGTTAACGACAAACGTCGTCATCTATCTATCACAATTTGTGAAAATAACAAAATAAATCTGTAAATTGAGATGAGAGAAGATATACGGAATAATTAAGAAAAAGAAAAAAAAAATCAAGGATTGGTGGGTGGAAAAAAAAACAGGCAGTAGACACCCAAGGGCTAGCACCACCATTTGACAAAACAAAAAAGAAGAAGCAAACAACTTTTTTAAATATTTTTTTCTTAAATATTATCAGTTAATTAAAACATGACATGTCTTTAACAGGGTAAATAAAAGCTTTAATAGGGTAGACAAATAAATTTAAATATATTTTTAAAATATGAATAAGTTTATTTAAACCACAAGAGAATAATTTAAAAGTGTGATTGTATTTTAAAAAATATGTCATGTGATTATTTGGTTGATTAAACATGTAATTGAGTAATTAAAAATCAAAATATGTCTCTGAATATTTAAACGTGACATCAATCATTCGAAAACGTTGGTAACCCAAATAAAAAGTCACCAACAATGGTATATCCCAATCTAAATATCTTCTTTTTGCATATATGTCAAAAACTCTCCCCATGTCCTAATTGGTCACATAAAAAATAGAAAAGAAATGGCCTTTTCATATAGAAAATGAGAAAAAATATTATCGTTAAAGTATCGTTACAATATCTAATTTTATCGTTATCGTTATTACACATTAACTGCAAATAAACGTATCGTCTATCTAAACTCACCCTAAAAAAGGAAGTAACTAACAAAATTTCCACATAACATGCTCATTGTTTCAAATATTAGCCCATTTTGGTAGATCATAGGTTTGCGACCATAAATACGAATAAAACAAAGACATTAATATCAAGTGCTCACTTTCTGTCATCTATTGATTATTGAAGGTCCATGATCGATCATCGATGATTCTTTCAATATCAATATTATAATATAAGTGAAATATGAATTTTTATTCATCAAGATCTATAATCATTACATTATCGATAAAATGTCATAGATTGATGAGAATATTCCGCATCGATTGAAAATACACATTTTAGTAATAAGTAACCAGTAAGACAATTCATATGTAGCTGTCTCAGTCTCTTTACATAGATTGATCTGTCAAGACTTCTCCTCAACATCATTAATGACAAGATTTGTTAAATTGTTATAGATTAATAAGAGTATTTTGCCTCGATCGAAAACGCACACTTTAACAATAAGTAACCAATAAGACTTGTTCATATGTAATTATCTCAGACTCTTCACGTAGATTGATTTATTAAGATTTTTCTTCCACATTATTAATGGTTAGACATACTAAATTGTTTTTCATTTTCGAAAAGAGACGGTAAAATAATTAAAAGAAAAAATATAGCATAATAATAAATTTATTCTAAGATCAAACAAAATAAAATATAAACAAAAAATTTTAAAAAAAATTTCAAACAAAATTTGAAATTTTAATTTACACATTAACCCATATAAAAATGGCTTAAATCTAATATAAAACTTTATACAGCGGCAGTTTATATTTGAATTTAAATAAGATTAATTTATATAGTTTATTCATTTCCAATTCGAAAATTGAAAAGGAGATCGAAACGGTATGCTAACGGGAATCTGAGATAGAAAGAAGAAACGATAAGAAGAAAAATTATATCTTTTATCTTCCGGTACGCACTTCATAATCGCTTCCTGTACATAATAGTACTAAGCAAGCCCTAGATTTGGAGGTTTTAAGCGGTGGAGGCGGCGGCGGTGGCTGTTAATTTTGATGGTGCTCAACTCGCAGCAGCAGCACCACCACCAGCGACTATTGGGTGTTTGCTGAATTAGGGTTTTTTGTGTTGACCTTTCTTAGATTCGAAGGAGAAAACCACAAAAAAAAGGGAAAGATATGGATGGTGGGCGGAGATTAGCGGTTAGCCCAAGGCCTTGTAGCGGACGGAGAATAGTCGCATCGAAGAAAAGAGGGAGAGCCGATGGGTTTGTTAACAGCGTCAAGAAGCTTCAACGAAGAGAAATTTGTTCAAAGCGACACCGTGCTTTCTCCATCACCGACGCTCAGGAGCGTTTCCGTAACATCCGCTTGCAGGTTCTTTCTTTTTTACTTACTTAACCTAACCTTATTACTTAAGTTCTTTTGCTATTGCAAAATTTTAGCAATTTAAGTTTGATTCTTTGTGTTCTATTTACATGAAATTAGGTTTTTGAATATAAGATCTCAGTTGAGGTTTTCATGCTTCCAAAGAAATGACCATTTTAATTGTGGTAGGAATAAAGGGAGTAAATCTTTTGCATCTTTAGTGTTCAAATTGGTTTAATAAACATAATCTCTGTTTAATAGTGTACGCTCTAATCACAGTCATAGATTTGGTTTAGTAGATGGCTAGATTGGAACACTACCCATTCGATTTACCTTATTATACCTACAAGCCTGATCCAATTTCGTTGTTTTTGAAATTTTGATGCTTTTTATATTTATGGCTGTTTAAGTTTTTAATATGATTAAAAGCAAAAGAAAAAAGGCTTGAAACCATGGAATTTTTGTGTCAAAAGGTTCCTGATGTCGATTTTAAAATTACCTTTGAACGATAAGGCTGAATTGAGGAATTTAAGTAATATAAGCTCGAATACTTAAACTTAGATGCTTCGTTTCTATTTGCTGGTATTCTGATAATCATGTTACATTCCTGCTATTTAAACCAGTTCATCTTTGGTTGAACAGTGATCTTTGTATTTATTTCGATATTAAGTAGGAAAGCATAAAAGGGCATTTCTTTCCTTTGTTTTGCTTGAAGTCTATCAAGAAAATGGATTAGTTTCAAAGTCAATGGATGATCTGTTACTTATGTAGTCATGGGGTAGATCTTTGCAGTGCTGTTCTTATTGAGCTTGCTTAATAAATTCCTGTTGATGACATGTTGCATATGTATATATAGGAGGAATATGATACTCATGATCCGAAAGGACATTGTTCAATGGTATTACCATTTCTGAAGAAGAGGTCAAAAATTATAGAGATTGTAGCTGCACGAGACATTGTCTTTGCTCTTGCTCAATCTGGTGTTTGTGCAGCATTTAGCCGAGGTGGGAATTGTGCTTTACACTTATAAACTTGTTTTGGATGGTCTCTTTTCTTTCGCACCATAAATTGGGAATCTTTTTATTTATTGTTGTTGGTTGCAGAGACTAATCAAAGAATATGCTTTCTAAATGTCACCGCTGATGAAGTTATACGGAGCTTGTTTTATAATAAAAACAATGACTCGCTTATAACAGTCTCAGTTTATGCTTCTGACAATTTCAGCTCCTTGAAATGCAGAAGCACGAGGATCGAGTATGTCTATCTTTTTTAACCTCTTACAAAACCCTTGTCTTATCCTGATTCTATCTAAAAAGAGAAAAGGGGGGAAATTCCTGCATTTGGGGATGTTTTCTTTCTGAAACAATATTTCTGATTGCTTGACAGATACATACGGAGAGGTCAACCGGATGCTGGCTTTGCTCTTTTTGAATCTGAGTCACTGAAGTGGCCAGGTTTTGTTGAGTTTGATGATGTAAATGGAAAGGTACTCACATATTCTGCACAGGATAGGTAAGTACTCACCTATTGAATGTTCTTTTAGGCTAAAATAACTGGATCTTTAACTAGATTGCTGAGTTTGATACATACTTTTTTTTTTTTTTTTATCAGCATATACAAGGTGTTTGACCTAAAGAATTATACAATGTTATACTCCATATCAGACAGAAATGTTCAAGAGATTAAGATCAGGTAATGCTCCTTTCATGATGGTTATATGCTTTGATGGTGCCGTTTTGCTTTGATGGTGTCACTTTATGTAATTGACTTTATTTTCTTTGTTGATTTTTACAGTCCAGGGATCATGTTATTGATTTTCACTAAAGTTGGCGGCCATGTTCCTCTTAAGATTCTTTCAATAGAGGATGGTACTGTTCTCAAATCTTTTCGTCATCTTCTTCACCGGAATAAGAAAGTGGATTTCATCGAACAGTTCAATGAAAAGCTTCTTGTGAAGCAGGAAAATGAAAACCTCCAGATTCTCGATGTAAGTATCTTCTGTAACCATTCCAAAAATAGAAAGCTCGAAAGCTAAAAAATCTAAACTGCAAAATCATGCAGGTCCGCAATGCTGAGCTAACAGAAGTTAGCAAAAATGAATTCATGACCCCATCAGCATTTATATTTCTGTATGAGAACCAGTTATTCCTTACATTTAGAAATCGGACAGTGGCCGTGTGGAACTTCCGTGGAGAACTTGTAACTTCATTCGAAGATCATCTTTTATGGCATCCTGACTGCAACACTAATAATATATACATCACAAGTGATCAAGATCTTATTATCTCTTACTGCAAGGCTGATTCTGATGATCCATTGTCTGAAGGAAATGGTTTGTACTTTCTTAAATTTGTTTCACCATTATGCGTGCATACGATGATTTTGTTTGACACTCCTCGTGTGACAGGCTCTATTAATATCAGCAATATATTGACTGGGAAATGTCTTGCGAAAATAGGTGCAAGCAACAGTTTCCCAGTGGAAGAACAATGCAGCTGCAGTGACAAATGTGGTTGCAATTCGAAAACACAGAGCAACGCATCGAGAATTAGAAGCAGGGTCGCAGAAGCATTGGAAGATATAACTGCACTTTTCTATGACGAAGAACGCAACGAGATATATACGGGTAATAGGTATGGTCTAGTTCATGTGTGGTCTAACTAAGGGTTTGATTTTGATTAGGATGTTATGTAATATTAGTTGAGTGGTTTGTGAATGGGGGCATTGTGATTCTCATGGAACTGTACCATTATTAACTATTATTGTATCGAAAATTCATTTAGTTTCTGCTCTAAATGATCTTATTATTATTAGGCTTTATTCACAATTTGGTCTTCTAACTGTACCATTTTCCCAATTTGGTACCTCAACTTTTTTTTTGGTCCCATTTTGGTACCTGAATATCTTAGTGCCAGTACTTTATTCAAATTCTAATATTAAATTAGTTCTTCAGTAGGAAAGGTAATACTGCCTAATATGTTACAAGGATGAGTGGTGTTAACTTGAATGTTTCTATGGCAAACTGTAGTGTTTATGTGTACATTCTCAAAGATTGGGTGGTATGCAAGATGGATTAGATGGGGACATAGACCAAGACCTGGTGCTAGTGTTTGTTTTTAATACAACCGACCGCAGCTTCGAATGCTCATAACTCTTTACAAAATAACGATGAAAACTTTAAGCACAAATGGTTGGTAACAGATTTTTTTTATGTTTTTTGATAGCTCGTGATATCTTGTAATCTCTCTTGTTTCTGTAAAGGCTTTGGAACCTGGTATTTGTAGTCTCTCAATTATTTCCAATCTTTGTGGTTGTTGGAAAAATTACTTGAGCTATTGGAGGTGTAAAAATTAGAGCATTAATGACTCTTGCAACAAAGGGTATCAATACATTTGAAGGGGTATCACAATATAAATTTAAAAACTAAAAAAATTGAAAAATTAAATAGATGAAATTATTCAACTCGCAAATCAAATTTCCTTTCATTCGAATGAATTTAATAAAATTCATTAAATTCGATTAACTTGTAATCTTTTACGCAATACAACTTGAGTGGATCAATTAAATGGACTCATTGTGCTGTGATGTGAGTTGAACTCGACTTGAGTGTGATGGAAGAATAAAAATGCAATGGGCCATGCAATGATAATGACATATAGCCTTTTTTTTTTTGTTTCTTTGTTGTGTTTTATAATACTTTATTATATAAATATATTATAAATAATTAAATATAAAAAATATATATGAAATGTATTTTTTTTTGGTTAAAAAACAATTTTTTGAACAATTTTAATATAGATTCTAATCTTATCTATTTTTTTCTTACACAATATTTAAAATTACTTATAATCTTTTTTCATCCCATAAATAAAAAGATAATATATTTTAACACACTTAAACTCGTATCCTCTTACATTAACAATAATATTCATGTCAGTCAAATTAATATTCAAACTGTTTTTTAATTAAAAATCTTAAAATAATAGTATATTGTATTAATTATAGTATAAGGTAAAGGTTATTATGAAATCTAAACAAAAAAAATGCTTGTCGGTGATGATGTATGATAATATAATTGATCAATTATTATTTATTTAATAGAATCACGTGCTTCTTCACCTTTTTTCTCTTTCATTAAAGTGGTTGTAATAATAACAGAATTTGAACTTGTTAAAAGATGTATTCAGTAAGTTTGGTATTGGAATCCTGACTAACACTAATTTTCAAAACAGTTTTAAAAAGGGTTAAATTTGGATTTCAGTCCTTATATTCTTTGAACTTTTAAAATTTAACATTTAATTGACAGCATGATTAATGAATTTTCGTTAAACTTTTCATATTTAAAATTTAAAGTTTAATGAATAACATCAACTCTCACTATAATAATCTCATTTGTTTGTTAAGATTTTGACGGTTAAGAAAGAGATGGATGTTATACACTTATAATTGGTAAAAATATCATAGAGGTTTTTGTAATAAGAGTCAATTTGCATTTTGTCCCTTTTACTTAAAAAATTGATAAGTTCATCTTTGTACAATAGATCAAAGAGTGAATTCGTCATTCTGTTATAAATTCCATCAATTTATATTGTTAAAAATTGGTCTTTGTAGGTCAGCATGACATACATGTGTCACGTCACGTGTCACTATTTGGTTATTCCATTAGACACATTAGTTTTTAACACTACAAATAGATGAAATTTTTAGCAAAAAGGATTAATTTCCTTATTGATCTAATGTATAAGGACTAATTTTCCTACTTTTAGTAGAGGGGCAAAATGCAATCTGACTCATAATATAGTGATTTCTATGATGTTTTTACCAACTATAACAACATTTGAGATTTAAATCATATTTTTTTTTCAATTTTAAAAACTATAATATATTAATAATATTAAGCAATGAGATTTAAATTATATATTTGATAGAATTTACAAATTCAATTTTATTTATTAAAAATATTTTCATTTAATAAACTGCGGTTAATAGTTTATTCATGAGAATTTTAAATATTTTATTAAAACAATATCTTAATTAAAGTTTGTTATTTATATTTCATTTAGGAATAAAATTTTGAAGATAAATCCGATCGGGCTTCATTAACTAAAATTAAATTTACTAAAATTTGAGATAAATGATTATTATAGAAAACTAGTTTAAAAATAATATAATATATTATAAAAGGAAAAAATAAAATATAAAAAATGGTAAAAGTATCACAAAGGTCATTGCATTAAGAGTTAGATTGCATTTTGCCCCCTCTATTAAAAAGTTGAGCAAATTAGTCCTTGCCATTAGATCAAAGAGAAAATTGATCATTCTGTTAAAAATTTCAACTATTTATACTGTTAAAATTTGGTTTATGTACATCAGAACGAGGTACATGTGAATCTATATGTGTAATTTTTGACAATTCTATTAGCCATGTCAAATTTTCAACAATAAAAATGGATAAAATTTTTAATAAAAAAATTGATTTGCTCTTTGATCTAACGTATAGAAATTAATTTACCCATTTTTTGAGTAAATGAAGAAAAATGCAATCTGGCTCATAATGTAAGAGCCTTCACGATATTTTTACCCATAAAAAAATGGTTCTGCAATAAAATTGACTATTATAATGCAATATTATTACAGAAAATAAAAGAGGGGAACTATAATTAAATTTAATAAAATTCAAATTAACAGGGTTATAAATTGATTTTTAAATTGTTGAAATTTAAAGCCGAAAGGCTAAATTTCAAAATTATAAAGAAAACAGGGACTGAAAGTAGAATTAAACCAAAAAGAGCATTTACCCCTTCCCTCCTATCCGCGTTTGTTTTGCTTTAAAGTGACTTCAAACTTATTGCATATATTCCCACTTTTACAAGTGGAATACCGATAATGGACATTACTTATTCTCATTATTACAACTATAACACTACTCTCTCTCCCACTCTCACAAAATTAAATTCTAAATTTTCATTTCAAAAAATTTCTAATTTTCCACTTCAAAAGCTGAAAGCTGAAGGTGTGAAGAATCTGCATTCTTTTGTTTTCCGATTCTCTTCAGATCTGTTCAGCTTTCAAATCATTCTACATTTAACCTAATCTAATTCTCAATTTTTACTTATTTTTTTGGGATTTTTTTTTTGGTAGAGAAACAAAAAAGAACAAGAAGCAGAACCCATAAGAGATGGACGGAGGAGATGCGATTTTAGATTACGCTACCATTCAGATTCTGCCTTCTCAAAACCGGTTATTTCTCTTTTTTTATTTTATTTAAATTTTCTGAAATTTTGCTAGTGTTGGTAAGTCCAATCATGGGATCTTAATTGTTCAGTCTCATTATGTAAAAAAAGATTTGAGTGTAGGCTTGTTAGTTAGTCGAGTTTAGTTAAATTGAGTTAATCTAGTAGTTTAGTGCTTGTAATGGTTGATTTCGATAGTTGTCAATTCAAAATAAAAATAGAAAATTGTTTTAAATTTTCTGCAATTTTTCAATAAAATTCTCTATTTATTTTTTCAAGGTACGAGGCATATGCATGTCGTGGTAACAATGTAGAGAAACTGGGCGTTGGGGTTCTTCAAAAAATCTTGCCTCATTTGCCCGAGTTAAACAACTTGTACACCCATGGATCCAATTCCAATTCCAATGCTGCTAATTACAAACTGCAACCCCCCAATAATCTCAAGTCTCCCACATGGTTTACTCTATCTACTTTCTCCAGGTTCTTATAATTTTTCTTATTCTACAAGTTATGTTGTTGGAAGAGCAATGGGTTCCTTCTTATTTTCCATTCACCCCTTTTGCTTTCTCAGATTCCTGTATATTGTGGGTTCTACTGATTGTTTGGATACTGCTAAAGTTATTGAAGCTGAGATGTCTCAGTTGGAGGAGGCCAAAAAATTTCATCTTTCTCTATATGCTCACGTAAATATCCTCTGCCCTTGTGTTTGGATTTGTTTATTTTATGTAGGAGATCTCACTTGCTAATCTTTCATCTTCTCAGGGTCATCAAGATCATAATCGAAGTAGCGAAAATGGTAAAATCTCATGTTCAAGGGAATTTATGAGGACCCTTGGTCATGCCCTTGATATATTCTCTGTTATAATGTTCTTTATAAGAGAAGTACTATTCCTTATTTTGCTGACTTTTCTTATGTATTCGTATAGAAAGTAGGCCAGAATCTGCAACTTTAGTATTGTTTTGATTGAGGTTTCTTTTTTAAACTAATTGAGGACAGTAGTCTCCCTTGTTTGTCTTGCCGATCTCCTTAATGTTTGCATCCATGGCATCCAAAAGCCTTGAGAATCTTAATTGTTCTCTTTCCTTGTTCAACAGATTTCTGCAACTCAATAGACACGGTTCCAACATCCAAAGTAACCTCCATTCTTCACAACTTTTCTATTTGATCAATTTTTCCTCTAGGTCCTTTAGGAGGTGATCTTATGATTCTACGTCGTATTTCACATGATAATTTATTGTGGCCACTAATATATGCATTTGACCTTAGCAGTTTGAAGTCCAGAATTCATCATCAGAAACGTCAAAGTATGTTCCCTCTATTAGTACATATATGTAATGTTTAGTTAATGTGTTTTAGATTTTTAGTTCTCCTGCAAACCCAACCAACCTTTGGCATGCTTTGCTAGGAATGAGCTTTTACGTGCTATGGACTCGAGACTTGCATCATTAAGAAGTAAGTTAGTTGCAGCTTTTAACCAAGCGGTTGGAGAAACCTGCTCCGATGAAGAAGTCACTCATCTAGCGAAGTTTTCAGAAACGTTTGGGTCAAATGATGTAAAGTAAGTTGCTTTCCAAAAGAAAAGTGCATGGATCCTTTGAATTCTGATTTGCTCAAAGATTTTCTTTTTTTGGATAGATGCTCAAAGAATTTTTAAATGCATACATCCCTAAACTTTTGCAACACTTACTGAGATGAATTTTAAGCAACAAATAATCTTGTTAATATCTACTGCAGGAATTTTTTATGCATGATTCTGGAGCTGAGAAATAAGTGCGAAATTGCTAATCCTCCAAATGACGTAAAGTCTTCATGCACTCATGCTTCAGTTAATGGCAGCATGAAGAAGACTGATGGAAATAATAAAATTTCAAAGCCAGCAAGTTCAGAAACACCAGTTAAATATGGTGTTTCACCAGCAAAAGTTGCACAGATTGAACGTCAGAGCTCAACAGAAAGTGAGGAATCTTCTGACTCAAGTGACGAGAATCAAATATCTGCGGAAAGAAGCCGAGCTCTTATAAGATCTGCATCTCCTAGACGGTCTGCATCTCCGATGAGAAGGGTTCAAATTGGGAGAACTGGCCCACGTAGAGCCGCTGCTTTGACAGTAAAGAGCCTTGGTTGCTTTCCTGCTAGAGAAAAGATATCATTTCAAAGAGATGTAGCTTCAGATGATAGTGAAGAGGAAGGATCCGGACACATTAAGAAACCTGAGAATAATGTGCAGCGTATGAGTGTTCAAGATGCAATAAATCTTTTTGAAAGTAAACAAAGGGATCAGATTACTGATGTTCCAAAAAGGAACTCATTAGCAAACATCTCTCTTGGTCCAACTAAGTCTGCATTGAGAAGATGGAGTGCAAGTATGGGTGAATCGGCCATCCAATGCCAATCACAGAATGGTTCTGAAGATCCTGTACCAGAGCCTTCTGATAATATCATTGATAATGATATTATGGAAAGGTCAACAGAAGTTAATTTGGAATCTGATACTAGGACTAGAGTGGAAAACTTCAACGAAACTATTGATGTGAGGTTAGAAGGGCTGGAAGAGAGCTCATGTAGTCCTATAGATATTCAAGAGGTCACAGATATAATACACAAAGTGGAAGCTAATGAAACGTCAAAAACCGCAGTTGAATGGAGTCAACAGAAGGAAGAGGAATTGAACCAGATGCACGAAAAAATGATGGGAAATCAGCTTGTTAGCTGTAGGAAGTCTCAACCTAAAGTCAGACAAAATCTGCCTCCAGAGCAGAGAGATGGATTTTATCACCATTACAAGGAGAAGAGGGATCAAAAACTTAGAGGTGAGAATGCTGGAAAGCATGCAGAGAAAGAAGCAACATTGAGAGCAATGCTAAAAAATCTTGATGAGAGGAAAGCGAGAATGGCTTCCAAAAATGTGAATAATATTGGTAAAGATGATCCTTCAACAAAGACCCAAATTTCTGTCAAGAATTCCCAAAAGTTACTTAAGAATCCTTCACAGCCTGCTAATACAAGGAAAGAAACCTCAAAACTTTCAATTGCAAAGAAGGTTTCAGCTAGAACATCCCCCTTGCCTGTTGTTCGTAAGTCTTGGCCTTCGACACCATCACCGAGAACAGCAGGGGCATCACCAGCTAAAACTTCTGGTGCAACCTCTTCTGCTGGCACTACGTCAACACGTTGGAAGCCTCAATCAGCGCAACCGGTAGGTCAATTGGGTCCTAAAGTGGAAAGTTCGCTGCCACAACGAAGAAATGCAAAGGCAACCCAGACTGATAAACGAGGTTTAGTGGGTGTGAATGAGAAGCAGCAACAAAAATTGATCAAAAGCAGCAAACCAACAAAAACAAAAATCGCAGCAGCACCTGGGGACTCTTCCAGTATGCTTCCAGCAAAGCCTAGTTTGTATAACAAGGTAACGAAGAAAAGTAGTGTAGTTCCATTGGAATCAAAGCCATTTCTCCGTAAAGGTTCAGGATTTACGTCTACAGGTCTTGCTAACAAGACTAAAAATCCTTCTCAGTTGGAGGACTCTTTGAAAAACACTGAAAATTCTATTGATCCTCAAGAGAGTGATGTGATTGCTAATGCTTCTGTCTTGGTGAGTGAGCATCAGGATGTTTCATCACCAGACCATTCTGATGATGTTATTCAGTCAGACACAAAGCTGGATGGCCCTCCAAAATGTGACCTGGTTGAGAGTGTTAAAGAACTTGCTCCTGATTTTGATGTTGGCTTAAAAATTGTTGCTGGGCCTTCCCAATATGAGGAAGAATCAACCATCTCACCAACTGCGTGGGTGGAAGTAGAAGAGCATCGAGACCTACCAAACCTATCTGATGTGAAAACAGCTGAAATTACATCTTCAGCTGACATAGCACCCATTGTATCAGCAAGTCCACGTGTGCGCCACTCTCTGTCACAGATGCTGCAAGAAGAAAGTAGCGAAGGTTATATTACTGACTGGGGAAATGCTGAAAGTTTGCCTGCAATGGTCTACCAAAAAGATGCACCCAAGGGATTGAAGAAGCTGTTGAAGTTTGCTCGGAAGAGTAAGGGGGATGCAAATATAACTGGTTGGTCTAGTCCGTCAGTCTTTTCTGAAGGAGAGGATGATGCAGAAGAATCAAAAGTCAATAATAAGAGAAATTCTGATAATCTACTGCGAAAGGCAGCCCTTCACACAAAGAACCATGGGCAAGAAAAGACATTGTTGTCTGATGGCTTTGATCGTAATTTGAATTCTCATGAGCTTCCGTTTGGTATATTTTCTCTTTATGATCATTACATGCTTATTTTCTGTCAAACTGTTTTCAGTTCTTCTCATATAGGTGGAATTTAGATGGTTATAGGTCAAAAGCATATATGAAAATTGCTTTAATGCTTGTGTCTCTTCTTTGCTCAACTTTCTGGAAATACCAAAATATTTGTTAATATTCACATTGCCCAACTCTCAACAAGTCTCATTATGAAAGTACTGTGGATTTTGTGTATGCAGCTCAATCAGGCATCAGAACGTTTAATGCCCACAAATTGCACAATGGCAGCGGTTCAGCTGCAGCCTCAACTACTAAAGGTCAATTTCCTTCTTTACTCTTGTAGTTTCCTTAGCTCCTTTCTCCTTTCTGTTCTTGTTGGAAGGGCTAATATAACTTTTACTCCATGAACTTGACAATTGGGTCCACTTTGATATTGGAACTTGACATTTAAATCCATTTTGGTCCCCAAACTTGGATCCCATCAAGAATTGATGATGTGTCACTTTGACATTACTTTTTAAGCGATGATGTAGCATAATCTTGGAGTGTCATGTCATCGAACTGTTTACATTTGCCAAGTTCAGAGACAAAAATGGGTCTAATTGTCAAGTTCAACTAGTAAAGTTGACCAAAAAAAAAGTATATGTACCAAAATGAACCTAATCGCCAAGTTGAAAAACTAAAAACTATATTAACATTTTGTGGGATAATATTTTATTTTTCTTTTTACTAGACTGCATGTTCTGTAGTTTAGAATTACATTCCTTTTTTTGTCATTTTTTTACCAGGGACAAGGTCATTCTTCTCCCTTTCTGCATTTAGGGGTAGTAAGCCAAGTTAGATGAAGCATCGGTAAAAGCTAGGAAGATTAAAAAGATCAAGGTTATTGTCGTTTGCGTTCTGGTAACAGGCTACGCAAAAAAATTCCTCTGCATTTCTCATATTATTATTTTTCTTTTTGTTGCATTCTTTTGCATGTCAGCTGTGAAGGTTCATCTCTATGTTGGTGGAGTGTTCTTGTAGATACCAGTTCATTGCAGTATAGCAGGATTCCATCCTGTTAAACATATTGTTCCATGTTAATCACCATGTTGAGAACATAAAAACAACGATGAAGTAATTGATTTTTCTTTTCTATGAGCACACTTTATAACAAAATTGAATAGTTTCAAGCCTTGTACTCTGGAGTCCTCTATACATCTCTCAGCTAAGTTCTTATTCCAGTCCATGGAAAGCTTTTGATTCTCAGTTTTTGATGACTTTTACTTTTCAATGTTGGGTAAATATATGTGGAGGTATCTGAACTTGGTAACTTTACTTGATAATTAAATGTTTTTTGGACCTAACAGTGCTTATGCTTGAAAACCCTTAGTCAACTTGGTATTTTTTTAGGTGCCTGAATAAACTGTTAAAATACGCTGTCATGGCTCTAACAATCAATATCATAACAACACGTGACAGCCTTATATTTTAACATGTGATTTTTTCTTTTTCTTTTTTAGATTTTTGAACAGTTCATTATAATTTGTAAGAGTATTTTTTTTTTTACATTTTCATATATTAAAATCATTAAAATAACTTCAACACTTCAACCAAAACTTCATTTGATATGATATTGACATCAGACCCAGCTGGCACCCACATCTCCAGGAAAATATATATATATGGTGTTGGATGGCATATGAGTATGCAAATGACGAGAGAAAAAGGATTTGACATTTTCATTGTATGATACGGCTCCTTTCTCTCTCAAGAACTAGTAGATAAGGAAATATAATGCCTGCATGTGGTCCATAATATGTAGAAAATATGGCACTCAGTCGATTTATGTTATAGACAGCAGTACAATCACCCCAAGCAAGCTGAATGGATGCGAGCTTTGCCAATTCATATCCAATTGCAATGTGATTGGGGCCATAGAGCTTTTCCAGTATCTGCAACCAAGAACCAAACCATTATGAAAATCTTATTCAAGAGTTGATAAATAGCCAAATGAGATCACACAGAGTTTTGGGGTTGACTGTTCATACACACAATAAAGTTCAAAGTAAAAACATTAATTCAGCTAATAAAATTAAAAGCCTTTAGAGATAAGGAGAACATGAGATCACTCCCCCCAAGATTTCCATTTCATTCCCTCGTCCTCTTCTTGTAATCATTATCTTTTTTTCATTTGATAATACCAATCTAACATTCGGTACCTTCTAAGTTTTAACTACATGAACACGGAATTTAACAATTACCATTAACATCAAAGGCAGTGAACAACAAGACTAAGTAGTTACAACTGGTCAACATAAACTGATGTTTCATCAAGAGTTGAACCACAATTTGATTCTTACACTAGTAAACGGTTACCTCAATGGATGCTTTACAATGGTCTCTAGCTGGCTCAAAATCACCAATGAAACAAAATGCCTTTGCAAGAATGTCCTCTGCCTGCACAAGACAGTTTCATAGTTAGTTACATCCTGTATTACTGGTCTCGATCAGCAGAGCTTTGATTAAGGTGATAATAACTAGTTAATGGAACTTACTTCTGCAATGCCTTTGTTAAAAGCATGCAGTACTGATCTTAGAAGACCAAGAGATCTCAAAGCATCTGGAAGGTTAGTACTGCACATATCTTTTGAAGCTATTGAATCCTGCAACCTATCAAGCAATGAACAGGCTATAGGTAAAACATATGCGTTTCTCTGCAGCAGGGCAGTACACGTACATGCATACATTGCAAATTAAAGCTTTACAACATAATTTTAAATGACTGCGAAAAGTACAGCCTACATGCAGAGATGATAATCCTGATGAGTTTTATATTTCTAAAAATTAACAAATATAATCATGAACAACAGAAAAGCTTTTATAAATATTAACCGTGTACCTTCTGAGATCAGTCCAAGCTTTTTTAACTTCTTTGCTCCTTGATGCAAAATAGCAATAAGAACCGCACTTCAAGCAATACCCAGAATCAACATGGAAGGAACTTTGTGTTTGATCAAGTGAACTGTGAGCCACTTTCTTGATGTCAATATCCTTGAGCTCGTGTACCTGGAGGTAATAATGACAAGGTTACATGGTCCATCTGATTAACTCTGCAGAAACCAACAAATTTCTCCCCATAAATGGCCTAAAAGCTACATAATAAAGTCTACAAAAAGTAAGGTGTGCTATAAAATCATTTTCCACTAAAAGTGCATTAATTAATAACAATCATTTTCCAATATTCATATTTTATTCGCATTTGTGAATTTTTTATTAGAATGTGCCATAAAGAGTTTAGAAAATATATATTTTTAGCACAAATACACCAATGAAATCTTGTGATGCAACAGCTAGACTGTACTTGTTCTTGTTACTGTAAGGCTAATGCTTACTGAACTGCACCAAGAGAAATTGAAGTACCTGCAAATGAGACTCATTGCTTATTGTTTCTGGAACTTTAGGCTTCTGCTTTTCACAGTTTGCCACAAGATAGTCTAAAACCACTCCAGAACAATTTGGATTAACACAACAAAATCCACTAATTACAAGATCAGATTCATTCACTTCTGAACAACCACGGCACCAACATCGAAAAAAGTACTCTTCTTCAAGAAATCTAAGGCGGTTTTTACAGTCCCATTGGCCCACCTGTAAAAATGAACTTCAATTTAAATAAATTGATCTCGCTCTGTCTACAATAGACTAGATGTAACACAACCCTAGAGAAAATAGTAACATCACCATTCCACTACAAGAAATGTGTGTGTGTGTCTGTGTGATAGAGAGAGAGAGATAGAGAGAGAATACCTGAGGACCATAAGACAATTCCAGGGGACACCCTCCAGACACAAACTCTGTTGTTCGTAGTAAGAGTGTACGTGAAATAAAATATGCATGAATGTTTGGCAGGCAGGAATGGTTGAACAAACTGGCTGCTTTGTAAAGAGCCTGACCTACTCTGACCTGGGCAAGAAACAAACTAATGAAAAGATGGCACTGCATAGTAACAAATGCCAGCGAATGAAAATAAGAATGATCAAGTGGGTGACAGCATATATCAATTTAAACCAGTTTGCTTCGGTTGGTATGCCATTCCATTGAGGCCTTTTGTTTGCAACTTTTTTTTTTCTTTCAAGGCCTAAATTTTAAAATTCTACAATGTCAATGCAATAATCAACTGTAAAAACAAATAAAGCATTAGGATACTTGAATTTGCGAGTAAAGGAGCCTCATTTACACCCTTAGGCTAAACAGAGTCAAGGAAGCATAAAAGCTTTTAAATTCTGACATTGAGTCACTTTCCAATATATTCATGTTTACATAGTTAATGTTTGAGCATGACACCAAAAACCATCATATATTAGAACTTCTTATGGAACCTTAAAACTCAAATCTGTATGACAAGTCCAAACAATATCAAATATTTGAAAATTTCTTTATGATTCTAAAAACTTGTCTGTAATGGATGCCTTTGTGGGAAATATAAGTTAGAGGCACAAATGAAAAGAAAGTAAACAACTTTATTTTATTAATATTCTTGATTAGATTAATTTATTTAGGAAGTATTTTATTGCAATTAAAAGTACTTAATTTTAGTTTCCTAAATTATAGTTTCTTATTCTACAAGTTAATTTTAGTTTCTTGGTCTACAAGAATAAAACCCTATGTAACCTCTATTTAAGGGGACAATTCCTAGAAATAAAATGAGAGACATTATTCCAATTTATAGAGATTTATACTCTCACTTTCTAACAAGTCTAAGCTCAGGAGCACCCTTCGACAAGATCCGACACAATGAAGCCGAAATCAAGGTCTTAAAATCAGTATTGTTGAACATATTACAACCTTCACAATAAAAATATATTGATGGATGCAAAGATATATATAGCAATTTTAAAAATAAAATATATTCAAAATGTTGAGAAAGCTAAAGGACTTTTAGGATGGGCATATACTTGTCTTAAAATCATAGTAGTACATATATTATACATGAAAAGATAGTCAACAATGTGCAGAACAGAAATACATAATACTTGTCTTAGATTAGTCAGAATGGATATATTGACCCATTACATTTTATTATTGGGAATGCCCGGAAATGAAAGGAAATATAATTAACAAGCCCTTAAAAGTTTTAATCCATGTTGTTCTGACTCTTCATTTTCTTTAAGTACTCATGTCAGATGTGGGTTAGGGATATGACCCTCAAAGGAACCTCCAAATAGATGAAAAAACTTAGAAAAAGTTGAACATAGCCATGTCGGACACATATTAACAACCGACACTCACACTCCAATCCAAGTAACATAGCTTTCAACTACTTGCAACATCTTTGCAAAGGAAATTGAACGAAATGAATGAAAAGCAGGTTATTAAAGAATATGAAAAAGAAATTAATATATATTGATATATATAATAAAGTGCTTGAAGCAAAATAACAAAAAGCATACAGTAAAATATACCTGTTCCACATTACTAGCTGCTTCTGCCTCACCAAAGGAGAAGTTTTGAAACCAATCGTGCTGATCATAAGAATCATTGGTACTGGATTTCATACGGACAACTGCAATAGAATTCACTCTAATTTGAGATAGAAGTATGACAATCTGCATATGACATGGAAAACAAAACCCAAAAATTAACGAAGATCAGTTATACAGTCAAGAAAATGGGGCCATATTAACACTGCAAACATCTAAAATAACAAATCTTTGGGAAGAAGAGTCAAAATGCGCAAAGCACTGTATCACTCTGAAGCAACATAGGTAATCTGATGCAGAACTTATGATTAAATTGAAAATGGGAAATACTGAGACATAAATG
This sequence comes from Kokia cookei, assembly GCA_039519145.1. Taxonomy (NCBI): domain Eukaryota; kingdom Viridiplantae; phylum Streptophyta; class Magnoliopsida; order Malvales; family Malvaceae; genus Kokia; species Kokia cookei. The sequence goes on from CM076910.1 coordinate 1,000,189, forward strand.
CGTCTTAAAATGTTCTTGTAACTAGGTATGGGTATGTAACAAATACATGAAGAATGAGGATGAAATCATTTAACATTTAGAAAACTTATATGCAGATTCCTGGTTATAGAAAACATTGAACATATGCATAGCATGTGTGTGTCTTCAAGTATTTTTATGGTGTTTTTTTCTTTTTCTTTTCTTTTGCACTAAAAACGTGCACATCAGCCATATTTACCAAGTGAAATAAGAGGTGATGTAGGTTGAAGTCATGTCAAGCAAACATCTTGACAGAGAATGTACAGATAACTCTTGAAATATCTCCTAGTGATACAAGAAAATAGAGAGCTAGATCCAAGAAGCTCCACATTAAGCAAAAAGTATCTCCATCCCTTCTCTTGATTTCTGAATTGTTTGGGATTTGAATTATCCTTCAGTTTTTAGTTATTTATTAAAAGTTTTAGGGTTCGGTTCAGATTTAACAAGGTAGGAAACTTAGTCTCATGGTCTCACTGCAAATTTGAAAAGATACAAAAATATAAAGGTGGTCAGAATTCTTAGAGGTAGTAAGAAAAAATCGAGATTGTAGTACAATTTCTGATAAAAAATAAATGGATATCAGAAATGAGAGGACCTGTGATGCAGAGTCTCCATTAATTGACAGTTCAGAACTGTAAGAGCGCTGGAGACAAAATAACAATACAATGGAATATATATGTAGTTCCAATTTGCTTTCTGGCGACATTTTTGAATAACTTTCACAAAGCCCCTACAAGGAGAAATAAGCCATAAGCTGGAAGATCAACCCTTGACATTTAGTTATTCATTAACAGAATTAAAGTCAACATTCACATTAAACTTGAGAAATATACCAAGATTTCTGAAAGATTAGGAACATCAGTGAATTGTCCTTTCTGCTCCATGATTTTCACTACTACTCGACCAGCCAGAACTACATCAGAAGGCAATATAGCAGGCCAGTGCACACCTTGACATTCGTGTTTATGTTCTGGAATGCCCTCAAGTGTTGGCTTGAAATTACTGCCTACCATTGTATCTGGACTATGAATTGGTCCACCTGCTCGCACTTGGCAGTGCTGGGAACAGTACAATGGCAATGAACATGAAGTGCAGGGGATTGAATCTGCAGGTAGTTCATTCAAGCAATAATGGCAATGAGTTTCTCGGCAATGCTTCAAAATAACCTGCCCATAGTATGGTCAAGTAGAAGTTATATTCCCATTACCAAATTGAAAGTTCCCCCAGTCAGATGATGAGGGCTTTATATACGAACCAAGATATTAAATTTTTATTACTTTTAGGATGTATGCTATTTTACAGCCTCATACATTGCAAAAAACCCTCTCATGTCTAAACCAATGAGAAATAACCTCTGAGTAGAAGTAAAGATCTTAGTTTGATTTCTGTCCTCTCATTCTAAGGCCTAAACCCTTATACAAAACAAGATTAACTGAAGAAAAGACAATAAAATATACACAAACAAAGAACAAAACTGAGGGGTTCTCTCATTTTAATTCCATTTTCAGCTTCACAGGAAATCTACATATGTGCCTCATGTGGACAGCTAGAGCTTAGTAAAGTACAACAAAACAAATCAAGGTGAGGTTAAGTATAATCATTCTCTAAACTTGTGTAGTAAACAATGGTGGAATTGAAAAAATTTGTTATATTCAGACCTCAGGTAATAAAGTTTATAATGATTAAAACTACTTAAGGTAGTAAATTGCAATACTTGAAAAGTAGTAAATACAACCAATATTATTCTACCAAGCGAAAGAGTCAAAGATGACACTGTACACCATAACTAATGATATTTCCCATGGCCAAAGCTGTGTATAGAAAATAAGTACATTTTGGTAAACTATATTATTAAGTACTCATTAAGCTATGCCTACTCAAATTTAAAACAATATAAAATCAATGATAAATCCAACAATAAAATATGTACATACCACAGCATAAGGTTCTTCAGCATGAATCAAGGAAGCTTGAGGAATGTCAAACTGAGAAACCATGCCCCTTCCTTTGTCTGGTGTTTTTACACACTGAAGTTTTATTTCTGAAGGCACATCTGACAGATTATTTGTAATGTTATAATAACTTGGAAAAGAAAATGTGAAGTACCTTGTGCTACAAGCATATATTAGAAATGCAATCAAGAGCGATAAACAATCATTGAAGTTTATAGGTCTGACACAGCTCTAAATGCTTAATAAAAAAAATCTAATCAATCTACAAAGCCTCTAGATAAAGTCTGCAGGCAGGCAGCAATAAAATCTGTTTAAGGATTTACATGCAAAAGTAATTCTTCTCTGCAAGAGATTGCAAAAATTACAACAAACGAGCAGAGAGTGTGGTGAAAATAAGAAATATATGGATGCTGAGTAAAGGTTACCATCTTACCTGGAATTTCTACACTTTTCTGGCTGGCTGGTTTAGCAATTTTTTTCTCATGATGCCGTGCAAGCATGTCCAGTTCCCTTTCTATCTGTTTCTTTCCCTCTATTGATGGCTCCATATCCTTAGCAACACTTAAGTCATGGACCGAATCTTCGTAGTTCCCAAGTGTAGCATTCACCTTACCTCTCCTATACCACACCTACAATAAAGATATGTTACTGCCACCAGAAACTGCTTAGTTTGGTGGAATAAGCACAAAAAAGAAACAAAAGATAAACACAAAAAGGAAAGGAAAGGAATGGTATATGCACTTTGACACTACATCCATGGCAAGAAGATGGAGAAACAACCATATAATAGGAGATATAATTTTGTGTCTCAAAACACACAAGCCAAGCCAAGAACAATTGTACAAACCCTCCTACACAAACATTACAATCTTGTGTTTTACCCCTCAATCATATGTTTCTTCTCTTGAATGAAAAATCTGAGAGCCCACTTTTCATATTTTGATATTCAGAGAGAGGCCATAAGTAATTAACAATTGAAAAGCATTTGAAGAAGAAACTAATATGTACCTTTGGATAGGAAGGAGAAATTTCTAGTGCCCTACTGCAATCTCGAAGAGACTCCATTGGCAGGCCCATTTTCTGTTTTTAGGGTTTTAGATGAGATAAAAGATTAAAGGTTTGGGAATGGGAAAAGGAAATCAGAGAGAGCGAGAGAGAGACTCACGTGAAACAATGAAGCTCGGTTTAAATACAAAGTAGCAACAAGATTCTTGCCAGTGTGGTGGGCGTCAATGGGAGCAAGACGAAGCGCCTGTTACTTTTTCCATTAAAACCACCAAAAAGGAAATTCAATTCATTGATTGTTTGGGTAATAAGTAAAAGAGAAGAGGAGACCTGAGAATAGCAACGCAGAGCCTGGGAATGATCTCCAGAGGAATAGCATTGGTTGCCCTTCTGTTTCAAGTCCAAAGCAGCGCCCTCGTTCTTGCCACAAAGACCGGCCTGGGTCGATGGCTCTGCTGCCAACTCTGAAATCAACTGATGGAACTGCGGCAAGCTGAGGAACAATTGGAGCAGAGAAGAGGATAGTGAAGGAAGATCATCAATATGGCTCTCCTCCACCCTCCGCTTCAGCCTCTCTGGAACCACACATTTAAGCTTCTCCATTCACCAACTCTGCCTTTTTTTTCCTGTCTGCTTCACTTCAGTGCTTTTATCACAATTGGGCATGTTTTGCCTTTTGTCACAATAACTCCAATATCAGTCGCCTAACTTCAGCAGAATCACTTAAAAAGGAAAATTCCATGGCTAGTCCCTCAACTATGATTATCAACTTTTTTTTTTGTCACCAATATTGTTTTTAAACAATCTTTCTGATAATATCTATTCTTTTGCCTTTACTCAATCCATTAAATGGGAGATAATAGCTTCAACCACTTAAACCCACCTCCCTTTTGTCACCGACAGTTAAAATGGCTAAGAACAGATAAATTTGGTAGTTTTTAAATTACCATCCTCAATGTTGACACATTATCAATTTAGTTTTATGTTTACATATTACTTAATTTTATCTTATTTTTTACATTGAAATATTTCAACAAACAATTCGTAACTTAGAATAAAAATAAAATTATTTTTAATTTTGTTATGATTGAACTAGATAATCCCAAATACATTGATTTTCTTATACCTCAAATGGCCAATAATTTAATATCTCTCAATGGCAATTAACTCATTTTTTTGTTAGCTTGAGCTAACAGCCATTGATGAAGCAAATAAAAACAATAAGAAAAAATGAAGTTGTTAGACTTGAAATTGAGTTGAATTAACAAAGTGGGTATTTCTTATCAATTTTTTTTTTTGGTGAATGAGATTTTTATAATTTACTTCAATGTAAATTGTGATGGTTAAAATATTCATTATCTCAAGTGTAGCTTGAATTCAAATTGTACTAGTCACATTGTTATTAGGACTTTATCCTCCTCTTATACTTCACCAAAAAAAATCATAAAATGCAGCATGAAATCACTACTAAAATAAAAACCATAAAACATCTAATCATCCTAATTTCTCCTGATTCAAACAACTTAAAATAAAAGCACGACTCATTGGAATTACTGTACAAAAAAATTAAAGGATGGATTTTACAAAATTGCCTATAGCTCTCTGCTATCATAATTTATTGAACTGCTAATCTCTGGAGATGATCCAAGAAAACCTCAAAGCTTACATCGTCCGTAAAGATTATGTCTCCACCTGGACGATGACCATCGGAGTTACATGAAGCAGAAGGATTCAACTTCGCAAGAAGAAAACGGGCCTGATTATCAAAACAGACTTACTTAATAACTCTGCATTGAAAATAATAATAATAATAAAATAGCTAAGACAGGGCACCAAGCTGTTCACTTTCTCTATTTTCCTCCATCTTTCTATGCACTGTGATTCAGCATGTATGTAGAAATTGAAGATCGTATGTGATTATATATTCAAGGTTATTAAAGCTTCATTTTTGTGAGTCTAATTGCAAATTGACTAATCCGTCCATTAATCATCTTCCATTTCTTTTCTTTTCCTTTTTTAATTTTACGAGTACAATCACAAGCAATACATATCTGAAAAAACTATAATCAGAATCAAGTGTTATAGAGTGCAATCAGACTGATATCCAAAGCCAAAAAGGAATAGTTCTAGATAAGACCTATACATGGTGCTATTTCAGCCATAATAAATCTAAAGACTATTCACATGATTTACACAACGTTGGAGTTGAACATGGGGCATCAAGGTCCCAGGGCCTCAGCCTTTGCCACTGGTGCAAGGCCTCATTGGCATCATCTTCCATTTCTTTAGTATATAAATTTACAATTCAAATCGAAAAGAATACTAATGAGCTTTTATAATACTACCTACAATGAAGCAGGGTTTGAGCCTAATTTTCTAAACAGGTAAGCACCATAGCTCACACGTGGAGGAAAGCATGGATGAACAAGAGCGTGATTGTTTAAGGGGTGAGGCAAAATAAAATCATAAGATTCTCAATCAGAGTCTTGACTTCATCTGCATACAAATTAAGAACAGCTACTAACCTGTGAGCCATGCTGGTCACAAATGACCAGTCGAGGAACCGGAAACCTTTCCTTGATTATTGCATCTGCATCATCACGAGGAACTTGCAGCAATTGGGCAAAAGCCTACATGGAACAATATGATGATAAGAACAATGTCTTGAGATACTCATGCCAGCACTATCTGCCAATTCCAAAGGCTCTGCCTTTTCTTTTTAAATATTCTAATTTATGTAAAAATAAAACAGTATTCGTTAGGACTACACTTTTTTTTTTCTTTCAGAAACAAAGAAAATATAAGACTTCCCATCATGTATTGAATGAGGACATTAAATATTTAAATTACCTTTTCCCTAAGCAAATCTTCAGGAAAACGTGATACAAGGGTTAATATGTATTTTGGCATCTTGTTATATTTTAAGGGATTAATGGAAATTTAAAGTTTGATAAATAAAATTAGGGTCCTTTTAGATTGATTACAGTTTACAATATTTCATACAAATTAGTTTTCACTTAATTTCCGAGTACCATTGCATTATGATTATATTTAACATCTTTCCTTTATATTAGGCCCCCTCCAAGTTCTACTTGTTTCAGTGTCTAGTGATTTTGGGTTTATGAATACCAAGATTTAATAGTTGAGTGATTGGGAATTGGATTCCAGTCTCTTTGTTCTTATATATCTCTCTTCGTTCTTAAATTTATAACTAGCTTCTTCTTTTGTTTTCCCTTCCCAATAATTTTTCTGTCTTCTACATCATTGATGGTGAAAAGACAGCTATGTTATATTGGCATCTTCTAATTTTCTTACCATCTAATTTGTAGCACTTTTACACAAGAAATAAACTTGCTATACATAGTCAGTTCCTACATCCTAAAACAAACAATATTCAAGAATTGCAGGAAAAATGCCTAATAGAACTACCATAGTCCAGTGTAACTATAAGCAAAACACAGGCTAATAGTGTCTCCTATGCATTAAAACAGGGGGAAGAAAAGAAAAATTAGAAATTCACAGCCAATGGCTCAAAAGATTTGCAGACCAGCGGTATTATTCTTCTTGTTTATTAATGAAGCCATGCTAGAAAAAGCTGTACAATTCTCAATTATGATGATGACACCATAATATTCTATTCAGATGAAACAATGACAAAAGACACCCTTTCCTAAACTTATGGATATCGATAACAGGATATAGTATATCATAGCAACATGGCAGCCAAGTCACTGCATGAATGTCAGGCTGGTAACTACATTTTCACTACAATTAAGTGTAGTAATTGGAGCACTCCAATTACTTGCTCCAATTCTAAGGGGAGGGCTGAGAATTGGGGGAATTACAAAGGGTGATTAATCATGATGACTTTCAAAATTTTCATTTTTCATTTCCTTTCTAAGACGTAATTATATTCTGCCAGCCAAACATGTCTAGGAATTAGAATTGTAATTACAAGAGGGTGTAATTACACTTTCTTGCAATTACTTTGTGATTCCCAAACATACCCTTAATGCCTTTTTGCTGTTACAAATTGCCCAACATCATAGCTCCAACATATATAAAGCTTGGCTTATCCATATTTTGGTTAAAAGTATGTGTTTTTTTTTTTTGTTCAGCCTGTAAATTCCAAATTCAAGAAAAAAGTTACCTGATGCTCAGGTTGATCATGATATCCAGCTTTTCGCCACTGTGCAATAGTTGAGCCGTGAAAAATAACAATGGTGAAATAAGAGTCCAAAAGCAGGATCCTGTCAGCTGCAATGGCAGTCACATCAAGCAGTGCTGGTTCTGGAACAGACTGAAATGAGTAAGAAATCAACGAAGGTTGAATCATCACAACTGAATTGGCAACATTTTCCCTGTTCAGGATCATTCTGAAGTATGCCGTCTCGTCAGGACTGTTATTGAAGACCTGTAAAATAAGAAACCAACCTAATTGAAGTATGTTACCCAATATTATGCATAACCTATATTGATCATCTAATTTCCAATGACTTAATTGAAAGGAAAATGTAACGAAAAATGAAAGATGGATAATACCTGGACAAATTGCGATCGCCGCAAATGAAACATGAACTGAGGAAATATTGAAAACCTTGGAGAGAGGCTGAAAGAAGATGGGGTATCCTTTTGGTAATCCCCAAACCGAGAACATATATGAATCAACGCTTTATCCAACCATCTTATAGGGTCGAACTCGGCCTGCATGCCAACATCATGTTACAGAATACTACACATCACAACCATAAAGTTCAAAATTTTCATGAGGACTTGAAGCATCACTTCCAGAAGTAATTGAAAGGACGGTGGAAAGTCTCGTGTGATAAAATTCTAGTTTTTGCATTTTAATTGTTTAGCATTGCAAACCAATTCACGTATCATTGTTCAAAGCGTCCATGAGTAATACCAAATTTAAGCATATAGAGAAAAGTTTTTACTTGGTCCAAGAAGGAAAAAGATAGTAAGAATATGAGATGAAGTGCGAGGATCGAACAAAGAAATGACTGTAATTTACAACCTCAATATATGTATAACTGCCATCAAGATGAAGAGAAACAATTAGCATTATTAGGAGATACAAACACCAGATCATATAAAAGTCAAGCATCTTTCAACATACAGGATAAAATCTTAATAAAATCTCCAACAGGATTAGCAGTTCTCAGCTCCTTGCATTGTTGCAAGAGAATTATATTCTCTCTTTTAGCGGTTTACAGCATATTGCAGAATGACTAGAACAGTGTTATGATTCTAAAATGTGTATACCTTTCTCTCGAAAAAATCTTCCGGAGCTGTGCCACGGTCTCTTGTTTGCACTTTCAGGTGTAAGAGGGACAAAGAATCTTGAAGTTGAGTAGACAAAACATAATCTAACTCTTTCATTTCCCTTTTCTTAAATGACTTGGATTGCTTTACAACCACACTTTTTCCCTTCACAAATTTGGGGAATTCTAGGAAATCATATATTTGTTATATAAAAGAAGGTACGGGAGCATATATGGAAACATTGAGTTCTGGAACAGTTCTTTGAGTTCCAAAATATTTCCTTAATTATTAGCCTATCATTATGGAGCCACTATCAACTTAATTTAATTACAGTATATAACATTTTAATTTAATTTAATCACACTACATAATATTTGATTTAATTTAATTACCATATTATATACCTCACTGTTAATCACATCATATAATAATTTAATTTGAATTGATTTAGGACTCAATATAAATATAACACTTATTTTTTATTGAATTCATTGGGCAAGAAATGAGAAAAAAGTAATTTTTTTTTTTGTTTATTATATATATATGACAACATGCATACATACACATATCATATCATATCATATATGTAATAAAATAGAGTTTTGGAATAATTTTAGTAACAATTAGTTCTAAACCAGTTTTTAGACATTTGCCACCTATTACATGCTGACATATCAATATGGTTTAATTTCGTAATCAAATTATTAGTGAAACATTATAAAAATTAAATAGATTCATAAAAATAATTAAGTGAATTTTATTAATACATACAATTGGTCCATACATCACACAGGTTCACAAACTAGTACTTCCAATATAATGAGGAAAAGCTCTTTTAATGATTTCTCTCTGTTGTGATAGTAATCTCGCTCATTTATTATGACCTAATTCTAGGGATCGACTAGCATACCATTAGGCATATCATACCTTTGACTTTTCTTATTTATGTATCCAGTTACTAGTATAAATAGGTTGTGTGACATAATGTAAACAGGCAAGTAATATTTTTCACACAATTCTTTCCCCTGTTTCTCTCTTCTTACTCACGGCTGTTACAGCCGTCACGGCCAACAGTAAAGCTGTAACAACAGCAACTTTCTTCCTTCTTCCTCTCTCTCTCACTCAGTTTCACACTTTCATTTTTCCTATTAATTATTACCTTTTATGAAGGGAACATGGAGGAACCAGTCCCACAATCATAAAAGATATTCCCTAAAAAATCCTACTTATTAAAGGCCCTCTAACAGACAAAGGCATTATGGTTAAAGGTGAGTGCAAGGTGCGGTTTTGGTGCTAGAACCCGTATATCAATCAATGACCAAGGTGCAAAAAGATCGTTCACCTGACTGAAGAAGTACATGCATAACCACAAAACCAGAAATACTCTCAAAACATCATGTTTAACAGAGTGATTACCTCAATTTCCATTTTGAAAGACACTAGGCGTGCCATCACTGCAGCAGCTGCATCTTGGTCAAAACCAGAAATCAGATCCTACATTTTTTAAAAGAAGCTTGATTAGGTGAAACCTTGTAAAATATTGATAACTAAAAGTAAAGTTGAGAAGCTGGTCATATATCATCCCAATAACTAAATAAATCCCCATTCTCAGTGGGGATTAGGAAAGAGAAAATAACAGACAGGAAGAAGAACAAGAAGAAGAAGAAGAAGCAAAATCATTCAAATTTATCTGAAAAGTGGGGCAAAGGAGACCAGCAAGCTTTGACATTCACTAAGAAAAATATCAATCTATGATCACCAAGTGACAAAGGATCATCTAAAACTATCATTTTCTTTAATATTCATGTATAAGTTTGGCTAAACTCCAGTTTTAGTCCTAGTACTAAGATAAATGTTCACTTTAGTTCATTAAAGTTTTGTTTGCAATCGCTAGGTAGATCATGTGTTGGACACATTTATTTTATAACTATAAAAAGGAGCTTAAGTCTTTAAGGTCATGTGGCAAGTTGCATCCAAAATACAAAATTTAGATACGCCAAAAGAGAAACAGTATTTATATCATAATCTGATGAATATAAAAAAGAAAATAAAAGGGAAGAAATGTGTTGAACAAAGAGAAAAAGAACAAGAAAAGAAGTGGAGGCATGGAGAGACACTATCAAAGAGGAATTTACTGAAAAAGCAAGGACCAAAATCATTAAAGTCATGCTTCATTGCCATCTCCGATAAGTATAATCTGTTCTCTAGTTTAGCTTAGACTGAGGTATGCTGTGGTTGGGTTGGGTGGAGGAAGAGACAATCAAGGATAGGCATCACGTCATCGCTTTAGAGTGATGAGATCTTGTTGATACCATGGCTATTTGCACACCTAGGTACTGCAACATAAGGTCACTCTGCAACATACTGAAATCTTATTGATCCATCTGTGTTCCATCAACCAACCTACATATTCATATTTTTCAAGAATTTCAATGTAGAAATGCTAGAAGCTTTGCAACAGATTTCATATGCTAACCCCTTCTTCAAACATCCGAGCAAAAACATAAAGAAAACACACACCAAAAAAAAATTTGTACAATGCTTAAGCCCATCTAAGTCCTTAATTCTTGTCTCCAATAAATGACCATCAGATAAAATCACAGGAAAATTCACCATCCACGTTAACTCGGATTTCTGTTTTTGAGAAGGTTACGTAGGATACTTCAGGGACAAATTACATGCCTATCGTTTTCTTTTCCTCGTATGATTGTTGTGTATTGGAAAGAAACATGAAACAGCAGGCAAATCTTTTATGGGAAACAAAATTGACTCCATTAACTACATTAGGAACCAAAGGCTACCTGTATGCTTCCAGGTCCAGCAACCCATCTTCTTGAAAGAGTTGTAACACGAAGTCTCGTTTCGCCAGAGCTATGCTGGTAACTGAAGAAAAATAACATTAAGTCAAAGCTGTTAGAATGATACCGACACAAGAAAAACAAGTATTTATGTAATGTGTATAAGGTAAGAGAGTTCATACAATGTTAGAAATTGGAAATAAAATTGACTGCTCGAGGACTGAACAGTAGTATCAGGGATGTCCTTCCTAACAATGTCAAATACTAAACACAAAGATGTAGCTTGATCAAGGCCACACATTTTCCATGCACTGGTGTTTCCCTGCCCGATGATGGTGTCAGAGCACAAAGGACTTCTCTGCACACAGCTATTAACTATTAAATACCTTAAGTACAGCCAGTAGAAAGCGGAAACCATGCAAGACTTTAAGTTAGGGATGGGGAGGGGAGACAGGCCGGAGCCGTAGGCCCCCCTCCCTTTCTTATTCTCTTCTATTCTTCTTTTCCTTTTTTTAAATTTGGTATTTTCATACTTAAAAAAGTAAAAAGAATAATTATTTGGTCCCCCATAAAAGGGTTTTTTATTAAAATAATACAAAAAAAAATATTATATACCAAAATAATATATTCCTCCATTATTTATTAAAATGGTATACTTGAGAGAGTGGTGTCATTTGAATAGGCGGCATTGCTCATTCTGACATAAAAATAATTTTATTAATATTAAATAAATAAAAAATTATTTAAATAATAAATTTTTTAAAAAATATTGATACGGGTTTAGGTCAAACCCGATATTTAAATACGGATTTGGTATTTTTGAGTGGTGCCTACCTGATAGGCTACACTAATGATGCCTACCTACCAGGCAGCACTAAAGGTGTCTACCTGACAAGTTGCACCAACCTCACATTATATTTTTTATCCGAATTTTTAGGGTTTTTTACATAAACAATACAAAAAAAATTATACACCAAAATATAATACAAAAAATAAAATTAATAACTTAAATAATATAAATATATATATATATTAATCCATTCAAATTATAAAAAAATTAAAAAAGTAAAAAATTATTTTTTATAAGAATTATAAAAAATAATAATATAAAATTGAAAAACTAAATTAAATATTGAATAATAATATATTTTTTAAATTTATATTATTTATTTAAAAAAATTTGAGTTAATCTTATTCAATATTTAATTTAATTTTTCAATTTTATATTATTATTTTTTACTATTCTTATAAAAAATAATTTTTTACTTTTTTAATTTTTTATAATTTGAATGGATTAAAATATATATATATTTATATTATTTAAGTTATTAATTTTATTTTTTGTAATATATTTTGGTGTATAATTTTTTTTTTTGTATTATTTATGTAAAAATCCTAAAAATTCGGATAAAAAATACAATGTGAGGGTTGGTGCAGCTTGCCAGATAAGCTGACAGGTAGGCACCACTAGTGCCGCCTATCAGGTAGGCACCTTTGGTGCCGCCTGTCAGATAGGCACCACCCCTACCACTTTCTTATTTAAATACCGAATTTATATTTTATCGGGTATTGTTTAATATTAAACAATTATTGTGTCAGAATGAATAGTGGTGCCGCCTACCCAAATGACACCACTCCTCCAAGTGTACCATTTTGATAAATAATGAAAAGAATATATTATTTTGGTATATAATATTTTTTTGTATTATTTTAATAAAAAACCCCCATAAAATTTATAATTTGATCCTTTTTATCCCCCCCAACCCCCTCAAATATAAAATTCTGGGCCTCATCCCTACTTTGAGTTATACCTTTTCAAGAGATGCACAGGGCCCAAGAACACCCTGAATTTTTATGTCCTTTGAACAGTTTACCTCAAATATACCACTGCAAGCCAAGCAATACTTTATCAAGATTGTTCGTTGATTACAGTTATCATTAATTTATAAAATAGAGAAGTTATAGAACTTGTAATAGACAGCTCAATTAAACAAAATAAGGCATCCCAGAGAAATGAAATTTGGAAAACAATTAACCATGGTTCTCAATAGGACAATGAAAACTATGTGGGGTCAAGCCAAATATATGCTTTCAATGCTTACACATAATGAACTAATAAAGCTAATAAAGGCAAGAAGAGCAAATAGTTCAGAGCTGGCCCATGTTACATACTGATACTACACAACTGTATAAAGGAGAAAGTCGCACAAGTCTAAGTTCAAAAGGCCTTACTTTGAAAATAGTCCGAAACCCTTGTCCCCTGATTGGAAAACACGCCTAAGCGTGTCCTTAAATACTGAATGGCCAAAACTTTCTGCAAGAACAATAAATCCACCAGTTCTCTCAACAACAACTTTAAGTTCAGCAACACCAACCTATTACAAAAAATGTAGCACATCGCAAGAATGTTATTTTAGCTAACACAGGAAATTTGATGGGTGAAAGTAAGAAGCCACCACTAGAATGCTTATAGAAATCATTATTAAGAATGTGGGAAAAAACAAACCTGGTCAACGGCACAAGCAAAGAGATCGAGTACATGTCCTTGGTGCACAAGCTGCTTTGCAAGTATTTCATAGAACTTAATAGCTTTATGATAATGGGGAGCAGAATCCTTATCTAGGTCCTTGTGGAAACGTATGGGTTCAGATAAATTCTTTGACACAATCTAGAAGGAGATTAGTAAACAGGTAAATAAAATTAGTAGGAATGCATGTTATCACGATGAATGACAAAATAATAGAGTAACCATCCTTACAGCACCAGGGCCTTCAGTTGAGGGGCCACCAACAAATGCCATGATTCGAGCTCCAGAACCAGGAAAGCATGCACCCAACAAATTGGTAGCCACTCTCAAAGCAGTGCCTGTGGACCTGCTTGCCCGTTGATCAGCAGGAATGGGCCAAGGATCCTTTTGGAGCTCCTCCAAGACCTAGAAAAGGGAACGGCTCGTTTAATATTTAATTAGACATTGTTAAAAGGAAAATTTTGCTAATAACCTACAGAATTGATGGCAAACTCGCATTCAGAGGCAGGTAGAAGGAATCGTGCAATGCTTTCTGAAGACAAGCCATCCCTAGCACCAGCAATGACACCAGTGAGGGGCTTGGGCTTGCTAAAGAAAAAGCCCATTTGCTCAAGAAGCTGGTCTTTTGAGACATCCTTGGAGCCTTTGAAGACATAGGTCTTAGGAGCGGTACTGAAGCCAATCTCATGCACATGGACAAGCGTGCCAAAGGTGATCAAACCAACAAGAGAGTTGTCAGGGAAGAGGCCAATGGCTTGGGACAATGCAGACTTGAGGAATGTCATTTCCTCTTCAATAATGGAAGTGTCAATCACGAACATGAAGACAGATTGAAGGCAGGCGGCCTCCCTAGGGGATTTGTACTCAATGGTGGAGTACTGAGGGAAGAGCTCAGCAGGTAGATTTTCTTCTGAGACAGAGGCATAATGGGCAGGAAAGTGGCTGCGATGGAAGCAGAAGGGGCAAATCCAAATCTTGGCGGCAAAATCCATGACACAGAAGGGGTTGAGGACGGAAGAGCAGTTGCGACAGCGAAGAGGAGCATAGGGTAGGACCGGCATGTTGGGGAATGGCTTGATTGGGGTGTAGATGGCAGAGACTGGCACCACACAGTTACCCGCCTCTTCCTTCGTCCCTGGCACCACATTCCACGTCATCCGAACCCCGTCTTGTGCTTCCAAGTCCATGAATTCTGCCATATTTCTTTTACGGTATGCAAGTAATGCAGCCTACTCTACACCGCAAAAAAAAAATTGATTTTCTATGAAACAAAGCGCAAAGTACATGTGCAAATATGATGAGAAACAATATGCAGATGATTCACAAAAACAAAATTATAAATGAATTGCTAAGTCTTCTTATTCTAGAAACTAATGTCCATCCAAATGGTATGAATAAAGTTGCTGAAAGAATCACAAGTTAAACAAACAAAATCAAGCGGTTAGTGAATTACTCTACACTATAGTTCACTGGATTTAGAAAGAAGGCAAAGCAAAGTGGAGAATCAGTCTACAGATAAGGCAAGTTGGAGAATTTCATATTCATCAAAAGACTCAAAGTAAGAGCTACGCAGACCATTCAAATGTCTTAAAAGTTTCAAAAATTAAGCCACATAAATTTATCAACCTATGTTCTAACTCGATCTATGCCAAATCAACAACTGAAATTATACAATGCTTAAGATTTAGAGCGTATTTGGAGAATGAGATTATCATCTGAGTCTAAAGAGACAAGCTTCAAATTCCTTCTTTTTAAAAAAAATTAAAATAAAAAGGGAAATCAAGTCACCTGAATCAACTTGAAAGCAAGCCTCCGATGGAGGAACCGGAATCAAATACCCCACGATAGGAAGATGTCGAAGAAGAATCACGATTCCTTGAATAATCATATACAATCTTGAATCTTTAATCTAACTAAAATCGTTGTGAACGTAAAACAATTTGTTTATGATCATTTTATTTTGATTTTTTTTCAATGAATTAAAATTTGAAGTAAAAAAAATCAATGAAATTTTTTAATAATTCGTGAAATATAAATTAATTTTGGTTTTAGCAAATTATTTGT
The DNA here is from genome assembly GCA_039519145.1 of Kokia cookei. Lineage (NCBI taxonomy): Eukaryota > Viridiplantae > Streptophyta > Magnoliopsida > Malvales > Malvaceae > Kokia > Kokia cookei. The sequence continues at coordinate 1,015,821 of CM076910.1, forward strand.
TTTTAAATACTACTAGATGTCTACAATATTGATTTTCAAAACAAAAGAAAACAAATAAATCTTATTAATTTAAGAAAAAACACAATTAATGTTAGCCATAGGAAAAACATCTAAGAAAAAAATGGTAAGCTTTGCATAACATTAAAATTTGTTATACCTATAGCCTATAATATTATTTAAACTGATTTTAATTAGTTAAAATTACGAATATATCATTTCGTAATTAAAATAAATTATGGTAATTTATTTTTTTATTTTAAAAAAATAATGAATTAATTTGTAAATTTATTATTATAAAGTGGAAATTGAAAATTATCAGTATACTTTTTATGGATATTTGTCATTATCCTTGCAAAGTAAAGATAAATTTATCACTATATTGAATTTTATGGTTTTATTTTGATTTTTTAAGAAAAGAGAATTAAGTCAGTTGAGTCTTTAACTCGATAGGCATGGACATAATTGTCAATACAGGAGAACGTGGGTTCGAGTGTGCAGAAGTGTATTATCCTCCTACTTATGGATTGAGAAGAGATTATGAGTAATTTTACATATTGTGTCAAAAAGATCAAATATGGACACCATTCACATTCAACTTTATCCATCCTACAGCCGGCTTCTTTCAAGTATTAGCTCTGTCGTCTCTTGAATGCAAGTTATTCGAAACAACAGGCCTGTAGGTAGAGTATGAAGCCCACCTACACGCCCATTCGATGACCTGTTGGGAATTTTCTCCAAAGAAACCAGCAAAGATAACCAACTGGACTAGGGCGAGTGGCGAGCACATAGAAAAGCGGGCGAGCTAGATAACAGACTAGAGGTTGAAGATCAGGTTCAGATATTATACGACATGCTCTTGGGTCGAATATGTGACGTGCTCTATATTCCTTCTGTAACAAATATCATCAGTCATATGCCTTTGCCCACGCTCCTCTTGGATAAAAGTTGATCATGTAATAATAACCATAGGAAAAGTCGTAGTCCTTGAGATCTACCAAATTTCCATGCTAGGGACCAGTTCGAGTCCTTTGGCTCTAAATTTTACGCACAAGTAACTGTTTTGCGTTTTCCACCGTGCAAGCTCCAGTAGCAGTGCCTGTCCAGACGCAAACATCCTCCCCATTATTCGCATTAGGTGGAGAAATACCTGCAATATGCCATAAGACTCCTTCAGGTAGTACATTCCTCAGAAAATCCCATCTCCAATTCCCGTCCTCATCAGCCAAGTCTCCTACTCAAAGTTGTCTTTCAATCAAATGAGGTAACACACAAAAAGCAACAGGCCCTAAAGTCGACAACCAAAAGTTCTCCCAAAAACTCATGCTTCGACCATTACCTATGGACCGGTAAACATTTCGTCCAAACATAAAGAGATGAAATATGAAACATGAAACATGATTTAAAGTTGCTTTATATTAAGGACGAAGGTCGCACCCTCGGCTATAGGTTAAAATAGGAGAGATGCTTATAGGAATTTTAGCTACCTGCAAAGTAACACTAGCTTGGCAAGGATGACGCAAGCCACAAAAGATGGGAGCTTGGCATTCCATCCATTAACGCGCAAAAGATAATAGCTCACCTCTACTTTTATTTTATTGAATTTTAAAAAATTTAATAAGTTTTGTCATTTAATAAAAATAATTTTTTTATATTTTACTTCAATATTTAGACACTAAAATTAAATAAAAATGGTTATTTTGTAAAAATAAACTTATTTTTTTCTTTTAAATTTGTATAAGTTAAATTATTGTTAACTATTAAATAAAATATTTAAAAGAATTTTTTTATCAAATTATATTTTTAAATCATCAAAATTAATATTAACGGTAAAATTTAATTAAAAAATCAAACTTTGTGGAGAAATTTAATAAAATTTAAAGCTTGGTGGTAAAATTCAATCACATGACCACTCAAATGAATGGGTTATATTTTCAAACTGTTTGACATAACTTAACATTTGCATCCTAAGTTGTCATCATATATCGTCGATTATATCAATAGGTAGTTGCGAAGATTACTCACCTTTGAAGAACAATGATTATAGCGGTATTTGCTACACTATCGGCAGAGAAATATATGGTGTCAAATAACCCTATTATGCATAGAATGCTGAAATTGTAAAGGGTAACATCATATATCTTCATTTTAATGAAAGCTCATCAAACAAAGTATGTTTTCAACATAGTATCACCCAGTCTCCCAAAATCGACCTATTCTCTTAAATTTAAAAAAAAAAAAATCTAAATCCCTAATTTTTTTATTAAAAAAAATATTTTCCAAATAATTTATATGAGCACGAGAATATTGACAAAATTGACTAGCTTGCAATAAAAATAGTTAAAAATATTACTATAGCAAAAACATGTTTGATGGGATTGCAATTTTTATTAATCTTATTATAATTATGAAAAACATTTCAATGTAAGGCAATTTTAAAGTAAAATATAAATACAACATGAATACACAAAATCTAATATATTATATATACTATCGAAATGTTTATTTTCAAAAAAACAAACAGGTCTCGAACAATATTTTAAAAAGTAAAAAAAAACATGTATTTTAAATAATCAAAAGAAATAGGAGTCGCCACCAATCCTTTTATATGGTGTGATTGGATCACCACAAAACGTTTAAAATCCGTTTTGAAAAATATTTTGATCTTCGAAATCCAGAAAACAAGTTCGGGAGTCGGTTACATATGAGGAAGGATTAGCACTCTCATACGCCCAAAATTGGTACCACATTGATTATTTTCGGGTCTTGGTTTGAAAATTTGAAAACTCGAGTAAAACTTAAAATACGATCTTTATTTTCAGGAAACTTTGCAAGATTCAAAAATCCTATTTGAGGAAAATTGTCCGTGTATTTCGAATTTCTAGAAGAATTGGAAGTCGTGCTCAACACATTAGGGCACTATGTTCTCGGACTTTCGAAACTGAAGGACATTTTGAAAGACTTTAAAGAGGATATTCGATTGTGTGAATTATATGAAAATCACACCCAGCATGTTAAGGCATGAATTTTTCAAAGTTTTCACACGAAAGGATATTACCTCGTTTTGTTTTAAAATCATTTGTATATATATATATATATTTAGAACTTGAAATTTCGCATTGAGACTTTAAAGGACATTGCCTCGATTTTAAAGGTTTATAAAAAAAATAATTTTGAAAACAAATGTGTGAATTAACAGTGGATAGGTAGTTTATAGCGAGAATTAAATAACATGAGCAAAATAATTGAGCAGATGAGTAAGTGCACGAAGATTAAACATAAAATTAATAGAATGCAAAATATGAAAGAATAATAATTAAAATCTATGTATGAATATTGAAGAGAAAGAAAAACAAAACAAACGGAGTCAAAAATGCGATTTTTGGATGCCCAGGGGTAAAATGGTAATTTTTGGAAAGTTCAGGGTAAAAAATGGAATTTTTGGAAATTTGGGGTAAAATGGTAATTTTTAAAAGTTAGGGGTTAAAAATGGAATTTTTGGCAATTTGGGGTTAAAATGGTAAATTTCGTGAAGTTTAGGGGTAAAATGGTAATTTTAGAATGTTTGAGGTCAAAAATGGGATTTTTTTGGAAGTTTGAGGGCAAAATGGTAATTTTTGGAAAGTTTGGGGTCAAAATGTAATTTTTAGAAAGTTTGAGGGTTAAAATATATTTTTGGATAGTTCAGGGACCTTTTGGGTAATAAAACCAAAATATGGGACACTTGGCAGCTTCTAAGGCATTCTGGGGTCAAAGGACTAATTTGAAAATCATTTAGAATTTCTAGGCCAAGTTATAATTAAAACAAAACTTTATTTAAGGATGAAATAAAAAACAAATAAAAATAAAAGGGACCATTTGCATAAATAAACCAAAAGACTGACATTTGGCAGCTTCTTAGGCTTCAAAAGGGTTAAAGGACTAAATTGAAAAGAAAGCAAAATTATTGGGCAAATTTGGAAATAATTAAAGTTCGAACAGGATGACAATGTAAAATTAAAAAATGAAAAAGGACCGCACGGGTAAATAACGTGAAAGGTCAAAACACGCGGATCTTGGGTTCTAAAGGGTCGGATCGGGTCGGGTCTAATGGGTTAAGCGAAAACGGTGCCGTTTTGGCAGCAAATACCCACGCTTAAAACGACAGCGTTTCGAAGCTGCTATAAAATCCATTTTTTTAACCAAAAAATCATTTTTACTCCATTTCAAAAAAAAATCAAAGGTTGCATTCTCTGTTCTCTCCTTTCCCTTCTCTTCTAGTCCAAGGCCGGCCATTAGGGTCACCGGTCGTCTCAGGCCACGCGCCACACGCGCCATCGCCCAACGCCGCACACGTGCCGTCGCCGTCCGCCGTCCACGGTTCTCACAGGTAAGAAATCGATCCTTTCTTCTTTCTTCTTAAAAAACAGATCTGAGTATGGATCTTAGCATATCCAACCCAAATTTTTGAAAACATCCTCCTTTTTATTATTATTTTTATATTTTCATTTAAAAAAAAAACAAATCTGGGTTGAAACATTCAAACTTTTGAAAAGGTTTTGATTTCCTTTTCCTCTTTTTTTGTTGTAAATTTGTTTTCATATTTCGTTTTTATTAAAAAAATTCAATTTCTTCTATCTGTACAAATCTGATAAAGGGTTTCGAAGATTCGGGTTATTCTTTTCTGAAAAATCTATTTTTCAGTTCCATTTTATTTAACCAACTCTTTTGATAGATCCACCTGCGTTGAAGCCTATCACGAGTATAGGTGAACTCGGAGAGATTCCGTCCGTGGTCGACGGCGACATTCCGAGATCTGGTACGACTCTCAATCTTCTTTTTATTACTTTTTATTATTATCAAAATACTTATTATTTATTTATTAAATGCCTAATAATAAATATTTACAAACAATAATAACAGTGTAATAAATAATATGGTAATATATATATATATATCAGAATACGAAAAGGGTTTAGAAAATTTAAATCATTAATCAGTCATAAACATGCTTGTATTCAGACTATACCTTGCTAATACTGAATGCTCGATGTCCTGTTCTTTGCTTGGTATTGACCGCTTTATCTTTGCATGCACTGTATGTATGAAAACTCTATGTTTGTACTGATTTCGAAAATGCTAGTAAAAAAAAAAGATCCTTACAAATGCTTTTGAATTCGGTTTTATAACCGATTACAACTTGCTTTTTTACTATATTTTTTTACTGTCCTTTCTTCTTTGTTGCAGGTGATAATGGTGACAGCAAATGGTGGCAAAGGCAAATTGCTGGTGGTGATGTTGTTAGTGCTGACGTGACATACTCTGAATGGGCGAGAGGGAGGCAACAGCACAAGTTGAGGTGGCTAATATCATATTAGGGTTTGACTTAAGATGGTTTTAGGTTTGTTGGGCTTAAGCCTAAGTTTTGGGTTTGTAAGATGGATTGTTTTGGGACAATTGAAATTGAGCTCAATTGGACTTGTAAAAAGAACATTCTATTTTTGGACTTTTAAATGAATTTAAATTTAAAATAAATTTAAACTTAAAATAAATTAAAATTTTAAAATTTGAACTCAATTATGGTTTAAGTATTGACCCGATCAAAATTAAACTCCAACATATACCATAAGGAATTAAAATAAAATTTTAATTCATATTAATATCCCTCACTTATATTCATATGAAGAAATAGATATTCATATCATAGAATAACTTCGCATCATTTAACATCATCCAGAAACTATCACGAATAACTACCTCATTTGTAATGTTTTGTATAATTATACAATATTATCCGATATCACAAATTATTATAAATCCTGTAATATTTTGTATAACATTACTCATCAACACAAACTATTACAAAAAGCTGTAATAATTTGAATAACATTGAAATTAATGGAAAGAGTATAATAAGTGTGAAAAGATTGTATGAAACAATAACGTCACGATCATCTATATCTATTTTCTAATAATTTAACATCACATCAACATTTTCATCCTGAAAAAAATCAAATTCAAATGAAAATATTGAAATTCAAGATAAAATTACTGATGTGATATTAAATTATTGAAATGAGATAATATTTCAATTTCATAGGATCCAAAGCCTTTTTTTAGGAAAAAGAAACAGAAAGCTTACCTTAAAAAATACAAAGTTTTTTTGTATTTTAACCTTATTACTATATTGGTACTATGTTATTAAATGAATAATATTGCTAATATGATGCATCACAAAGTCAATATTCGATACTCAAATAATAAGGATGTCAAAAGGTGTATGTAGTAATTTACACTGTAAAACCACAACACAACAAATGCAAATTTTAAAAAAAAAAAAAGCAATCTAAGCCTAACTGTGAAATGGAAATACCTATATTCAACAGCCATTTTTCTTTCACTCTATACATATAGATCTAATCTGTCATAAATACTTAAATATATTAAACACAATAACACATAATGATCAGATCACTCGGAGACAAGTATGCCTGAACAAATATGATATGACATTCAAATACCTGTGACAGCTGCATCCACAAATACGGTAGCTGTAGAATACAAAGGACGCACCTTTAGGGATGAACCACCTCATTCACGGCTAATTCAAGGATGTCCTTTGCGCACCAGGTGGTGCTGTTGGCCTTGGAAAGTTGTAGGTGAACTGAGTATCCACAAAGTTAGGGGCCTCCACATAAGGGCTCTACAATGTCAAATTTTTTCAAATAAGTCAGAAAAAAGAAATAATGTTTGGAAAGAAAAGAAGCCAGTCAAACCATGTAAGAACAGCAGTAACATTGGTGAGAGAAAATCTGATTCTCTAGCATTCACCTTCATTTCCCGTCCCCTACCAAATGAAAAAGAGACATATTCGGGGTATTTCTGGAAATTAAAAAGTTCAGTATTTGCCTGTTCTGAACACTTTACATCTTATGCACTGCTTCAAAGTTAGTTTGGTTCGGAAATTTGAGTCTAAAATTCAAAGGTCATGTGAAGATAAATCTTAAAGTTCCCAGCTTCTGTGTAGCTACTTATTGCAGTGAGTCATTCAAAGAAGAAACACATCACCTGATAAAATCAGATACTTTTGCTAACCTGCTTATATGCCAGGTAGGTAATAGCTGTAAAAGTACCATGAAAGCCCTTGTACTAAGGAGTCAGATTGCATATTGTCCCCTTTACTCAAAAAATAGGCAAATTAGTACCTCTACGTTAGAACAAAAAGCAAACTGACCCTTTTGGTTAAAAATTTCATCCATTTCTACAGTTAAAAATTAGCACCTCATTCTGATGTACAGGGACCAGTTTTTAATAGTAGAAATGGATGAAATTTCTAACAGAAGGACCCGTTTGCTCTTTTGATGTAAAGTACAGGATGTAACTTACCCATTTTTTGAGTAGAGGAGGCAAAATGCAATCAGACTCCTAATACACCTCCATAGAACTTTTACCGGTAACAGTTAATCTTGAGCAGTTATAATGCCATATGATGAAATGCATGAAAGGGTCCATGTTTACATGGATAGAATAAAGTGTATATTGATCAGCATAAAAATCATACCTGTGATGCAAATGTAGAACGAGATAACTCTTCCTGGTTTAGAGACCTTGATGATGCATTAAGAGAACTGCTTTCATAGTTCGGTTCACTTCCATCCAATGTATGTACTGCACTACTGCTTTCAACAGTTTCACTCTCACTTCCATTGGCAGACTTGGCCCTCTACATTTATACCATAAAATCATGAAGGTTTCAAATGAAAAAAGGAAAGTAAACAAAAAAAAAATGCACACCTGGAAGATTCTACCCAGGGTTTTCAACCCTTTTGCTCGTACTCGAAGCTCTTCCCTTTTGCAATTGCCATCTTGGAGAACCTAAAACAAAGGTTTGATAGATTACTGGAAATAATAACAAATATCGAAATCAGTGTCATCTAACAGCCATAAAAGAAGAAACAAGTGAAACAACCATTTGACAAACACGAGAAAGAGTAGCCTCTATGTCAGCTACATTAAGCTTCCATAAGGAATCAGTCAGTATCTTCTTGTGAGATTGCATGTACTCTTCAAGCTCCTCCTCAGTGTAGTTTCCTTCTGCACTAAGCTGCTTCTTCATTTCCTCCTGAAGCTGAAGTAAAGCAATTGCACCTAAACCGAGGAGGCTAGAAAATGGTTAAGCACGCATTTTTTCCGACAAAAGGAAAGTTAGTTGTAAGAAACATTAACAGTGCAATTGGTGTTATCTTTGTTAAGGATTCAGCAAAAGACCCATCCTTAGTCAGGCAGTGCCACAGCAGTACAAAATCAAAGAGCTATCAACCAAACATAATTATTGTGTACTAATAATCTAATTTAACAGCATTTGCTAACCCGTTGTTGCTGTTACTTGGGATTTAATATAATGGCCTTTGTCTCTAAACCACTCAGCAATGAATGGCACACCCAAGTATATCGCTTTCTTCCCAAGCTCTTTTGCTGCTTGCCTTGCATATATATAACCAATTGTATTCAACATATCAACACCATAAGCTGTAAAACATATATCACAAATCAGTCAGAAGAGAAAATCAATTATACGATCAAACATCCAACAAAAAATAAAGGTTATAAGGAAAGAAGAGTAGCAAGACATACAATATAGATATACCTATCCTAACTAAGAATTGTAAGCCATTGTATCCAGTTTCAGTCACCATTTTTTTGACTTTCATGAAAGCACCCCACTAATGACTATCAAGCTCACACCAAAATGACATTAAAATTGCTCCTTGTGTGTGTAATGCATGTATGTATATAAGGGTTTCAAATTGGAAAACCATTTGAAATTATCCCGAACTAGATTAAATCATCAAATTTTATAATTACCCATACGTGGACAAGAAAAATTGGAACACAAAATGCAAGGTTCAACTGATATTAAAAAAGCCAAAATAGTTGAAGAGCATACATCAGTTAAATTTATCTTCAATTTGGTACTAAAGGCTGCTCACTTTGGTAATTAATGCAAATTTCAAAAGGCTAAATAATAGGAGTGCTGAAGAATCATGAAGATGTTTCATTGTTAATATGGAGAAATTCATCCAAGAAAATGAAAAAAGATTTCCAGTTTTCTCTTACCCTAATGCATCATTTTCAGAGAACAGGAAACTACCTGCATTAGAGAGCCTCGACACTTCAGCTTCTGCATGATTAACAAAGTCCTCTTTGCTTCCTTGCACATATTGATTTAGTCGATCTTTCAGTATTTGTGCAAGCTTTTCTTCTCTGTCCTTCTGAACACCCTGTAGTCAGAACATTTAGAAAAGTTTTATAATATCTGTGGTATGTACAAGGGGAACAATAGCGATTAGCAAATGCTTGTTCCACCTATGAAAAGATTGTATTACATTGCACTGGTTATGAGAACCAGGGGATAAGATTTTATCAGTAGGTATAAGAGAACTCAACATCAATGAATAAAATAAATAAATAAAAATAAAATCAAACCAACAATCCAGCATAATACTAAGAATAATTTATCTACTGTAAGTTGATCAATTTCTTATAACTGTCAAGATATGCATTGCCTTATAAATGCTGGTGTTTAAATAATGCATGACAAAATTAACTCTAACACCTGCTTCTTTTTATTTTTATTATCTCAGGAAAACCATGTATGGAGGTCAAGAACAAGAAGGTGGAAGCTAGGGGATGGTAATACCGACTTGTAATAAATTCAGTAGCACCTCACTGGCAATTAAAACAAGAAAAATATTTGTATTATTAAAGAATCAATTCCATATTTTCTGACTTATTCAACCAAATATTCTCTCAAACCTAGATCACTTGAGCTATCAAAGCATGTTTGTCTTTTCAGAAAATAGATTAGGATACAACACCCTGCCCCCCAAGAAAAATAAAAATATATACATTTCTTAAAAAACAATGTAGGATATAGGTGTGTGTGTCGCCTTAAAAGTTTCAGGGTGTTTTTTGGAACTTTATAAATTCAAAGCTAGTTTTGCCCCTCTACTATATTTCAGCGTCTATGAATTACAATGATTAAGTTACATAAATTGACAGTAGTGCTATACTTGACACACAACAATCTTACAACAATAAAACAATTTCAATCCAGGGCTCAAATAATAACGGGAGTTAAAATGAAACAGAACCTAATTCATTGCTTATTGAATTAAGACTTTGTTTTCCCTATTTCTTAGGTCAATAAGTTGCCCTATCACAATTGAAGAAATTCTTTATACAAGTCTCTATTATCTACATGCTTAAATAAGAGTTTTTACCTTCATTTTCTCCTGCAACTTTTTAGGATCAACTTGCTCCCCTTCTGTAAAAATGTCTAGTGAAGCCATTGATGCCATAGCAAGCTGTCCTATATATTCCTCAAAAAGCTCACTACCAAAAAGCATTGCAAATATCGCTGCAGGATCTATAATTGCTTCACTGCAAGTAAACAAAGCCATCAAATAAAATCCATATAGAATTATACTTTTAAATTTTTTTGACAGCCTATGAAGATAGAGATTTATATATTAATAGAATAAAAATAGGAAACTAACGTTGAGATTCCTGATTTCCCATAGGCATCATATGCTTGTCGTTGTGTCTGATCACTTAATACTTGGTAGGCCTCTCCCAACACCTGAGCAGAACTTAAAAAATCAGAATTCTCAAGAAAGATTCGGAACCAATTTTGAGGTCAAGAACAGATGCAATGAACATGACAAGGATAGAAACTGAAAAAATCTATACCTGATACAATATTCAGAAGACTGACTATATAACTGTATGGTTAAACAACTTCGGTCTTCCTTTTTTTGCTCTTACTGAGGATATTTCAATATGGTCTTAATTAAAGCATATTAAAAATAATATAATTCATACTGCAAACCTTGTATGGTGCAAAAGGGCTTAGGTTTGTTGTCATTGTTCAACAGAACAATAAGATTCAGAGACAGGATAATTATTCTTTACCCAAACAGCTTTCAAGAATTTTAAAATCAATAGCAGACAACTAAACAATTTGTGGCATGATAATGAAGGTGATTAATTCTGGCTCAATCATGACAATAAAACTTTTAAGTAAAGGTCCAAAAAGAAGTTATGCAGAAATTGAACTTCATTTTGAGGTTTAAAGTGAACTTGTATTTCTTCAAGACAACGAAGCGCACAAATTATGGAGTTACGTGATACAGAGAGCCATTTACACAAGCGTAAAAGACTGTAAATAGATTAACAGTATTCATGTTACATCACATGGCGTTCCTGATGACAATTTCCATTTTCCAAACACAGTCTACTTTATTCTGCTCTAAAATAAATGGCATATAGAAAGTCATACGAACTTTGACAGTGTCACACGAGTTTGTGGTCCTGAATGTGATTTGCAGGTAGGGATGATACTAATTGCAAATACTAATAACAGACTACTAGAAGATGAACCCATTATCCATCAATTTTTTTATGTGCCGACTGCTGAACATATAAGAAAATGTAAGACTTGCCTGAAAATTCTGTGCTGCTAGAGGATCATTGGGGTTTTTATCAGGGTGAACCTGCCGTGCCTGCATACAAATAAAAAAACAAGTGTAAAGCTTTTATCTTAAAAGACCACGAACCATAAACTGAAAACTTGAAAGCTAAATAAAGAACATGGCAAAAATTCATAGGACCGAGTAAATAACTGCAAGAAAAATCGACATTAAGGGTAGGAATTTTTTCAGACGGATCTACCAGCAGGGACAGCGCCAGGGGCAGGCATTGCCTAGGCCCCAAAATAGATAAATGCTAGTCTAGTCCCTCCAAATTTATAAAATTTAAAGTTAATACAAAATGAAGTTCCAGTTTAGCCCGCAAAAAAATTATAACTCAATTCTATATTTCCAAAAATGATGAAATATTAGTAGTTTGGTCCCTCCATAAATTATAAGTAAAACTACATTTAGACCCCTCACAAAAATTTATAATTTAATTCTGGTCCCCAATAAAAAAAGCTTCAGGCTTCGTCCCTCTCTACCACCATTAAATCTGAAAAAAGATGACCTAATCTAGCTAAAAAAAGACGATCATAAGTAAAGGTAACTCTGATTGTTAAGATCAAAGATAATTTTCAAACGGATCTACAAACACTAAAACTGCAAAAATAAAAACCTAATTAAGCTGAGGAGAGAAAAATAAACCACCTTGATGTAATAAGCTTTCTTGATTTCAGCCTCTGTAGCAGAAGGGCTGACCCCTAAAACATCGTAGTACTCCGTCTCCTTCACCATTCCCGATCGACGAAAACTTGCAGTGTTCTTTTTTTATTTTTTGATTTTTTTTTCTTTACTACAAAACTTTCAATTGACTTCTTTTTAAAGAAATACAGTAGTCTTTATTTTGGGGCAAAAAAAAAGATAATATTAATTTCGATGGAAATTATGTAAAAAAAAATTGTAAAATGTGCAAAATATTTGGGAATGGAGGAAATGTAGTATACAAAAATCTAAAGTCGCGTATTCGACGTAACTCCACGCGCTGACCCCTTTGATTCTTTAGCGTTGACTACCATTCAGCTCACCGCTGTTTTTTAGTTAAATTGTGCTATTAGTCTCTGTACTTTACGAAAATAGTATATTTAGTCCTTATAGTTTACTTTGATATTTTTGGTCCTCAAATTGGTCAATTTTAGCCTCTTTACTTTTCAAATTTGAAATTTTAGTCCTGATCCAAACAGTTACAGTTAAATCCATTTGGTTAAATTCAATTATTAATCTTTTACTATGTGTAGAATTGTAGATTTAATCTATATTCTCTAATTGAATCATTTTAAGTCCCTACACTTTTCAAATTTTGAAATTTCAGTATTGATGAAAATGACTGTCATTGATCAATTAATTACATTGTTAGTAAGTAATATCTGAAAATAAAAAGCCAACATAACATTATACATTATATATATAATCGTATCATTTCCATATGTTCCAAAGCATTAAAAAAATTTAAAAACTCATTTAAACTCGTAATACAAGACATAACATCTCCAAATCAAATAATGGAATAAGCTTGAATAAATACATCAAAACGATTTGAATTTCAAATCGAATTTTACAAATACCATATTCAAATTAAGTCCTATTGTACATGCTAATTTATAATACATAAAACATTCAAATTAATGATGTAGAACCTCCAAAAAAGGACTATGCAAAGTTCTCAATTGAAAACACAACTTCTCGATGAATCTAGTACCTACACATTTAAACAACTAACGCATTATAAAGCTGGACCTGATCATGAGTCAAGTCATCTGTTTAGACTCGAAGGTCCGTTTGAAAAGTGAAAGAGTTTGAATAAAAATATAAGTCAAAAAAATAAGTTTGAATAAAAAATAATGTTTGTTTTCTAAACGGGTTGCGCATTGCAGTTTTACTTTTGTTGTTGTTTTGCTGCCATTTTGCTATTATATCGTAACTATTTTGCTGTTATTATTTGGATATTGTATAACTCTTATTTTTTTCTTAACGTTGCTGCTATTTTAGAGGCATTTTCTTGCTAATTTGCAACTATCTTAGTGTTATTTAAAGTATAAAGACTTTTTTAATATGTTTTCAAATTGTTTGGAACATTTATTTTAATATTTTTAGTACATTTGATGTATTATATTTTTTAAATTTGTTTTTATATAAAAAATTTTAATACGGGTGGACCGAGTCGAGCTCGAATTTAATGTTTTTATTTATTTATTTTGACCGGATTTAAACAAAATTTTAAACTCATTTTTCAAACTAGATTAGACTCAAGTCTAGAAAACAATCCTAATTTTGGCATTACCCATTATCAGGTATACCTTCAACTAAACCACCACACTAAAATAAAAAATTGACATGGTAATTTATGCTTCCACTGAATATTCAAGAATGTGAATTCGAATTTTATTTAAGCGTTGAAATGCATTTTGAATTTGAATTTGATAAAAAAAATTTATATTCGGATTTGAACTTTTTTATTATTATCTAAGTTAAGCTTTAAACTTACCATTTTAAATTATCTCATATAAGATATACCTTTAATATTCTATTCTTTAATAAATTTATTTTAATAAAATACTAAATACCGGTTACGATAGGCCAAATACCTCAAACTTTAAACATTCTAATTACATTCACAAACTATCATGTTATATTAATCAAGTTTTCCTATTGTTGAAACCGTTAATTTAACTTTTAAATGGCATTCAAAACACAAAATTTAAAATGAATTTTTTAAAGAAATATTATTGCAAAAATTTTAAAATTAAAAATTAAAAATAAAATAAAATCGAAAAAAGGAATGAACTATAGTTTTTATAAAAGTTTCGAAAATCTCAACCACGATTTTTACAATACCCAATTTTGCAATGTTTATTTTTATTTAAAATTTTCATTTTAAGTGATCTCACATAAGATTTAAAGTCTCATTTAACAAATAAATTAACGATTTTAGTGACAAAAGGACCTTATTGATAAAAAATCGATGATTTGAGTATGTAATCATAATGTTTTAAAGTTCAAGGACCAATTTAAAATGAGATTGATAGTTTTAACATGTACGGTACAAATAATTAAAAAATCTCGGTATATAAATTTAAAAAGAGAGAAAATAAATCTCTCAGGTCTAGAACCAAATACAGAGCCCTCTCCGTCTAGGCCATACACTTAACTTGGCGTTTTCCTATTTGCAGGTTTGATTTATAGATTTTCTTTTCTCAATTCCTTTGCTTTGATTCGATTTTTGTACTTATTTTATTATTTGAAAAGATTTCTGGTAATTGGTGGCCTTTGATTTAAAGAAAAACCTTTGCATTCTTTGTAGCTTCTCTTTGCGGTTGAGTGGTCTTTTGAATTCTTTTGTGGAAACTTTTGAACAAAATCGAAGGTATGCGCTATCTATTTCTGGAAGATGTAATCTTGAAAACGTGAAATAACCTAGCATGTTTTTCAACTTTGAATTTGTAGCTTTCTTCGAAACTCTAAATGAGTTGTTTTGTAATCCTATCAAGTCCACTTCAATTATCTTTGTTAATTGCTTGATTTTGTATTGTTACATCGATGGTATTAAAAGTTAGAGAAAGTACTTGAATTGTTCCAATTGAATTTGGGTGAATGATTTTTGTATTGAAAACGAAAAATTTAAAATGCATTTTATTTGAATAGATTGGGATGAATAAGTTTAATGTTTTTATTTGGATTAATTAGTTGCCCTTTCTAGTCAATTTATACCCTAAGTTACTCGGTTTTCTCTTTTTCATTGAAATATAATATTCTGATATATTTTGTGACAAATAAGACACAAAAATTTATTAGATAATCGCTCGAGCTTGATCGGACATCTATTTTTAAGGTCGGGCTCGGCTTGAGACATAATCCAGCTACTCGAGTTCGAGCTCGATTAAGCTTGTTTACCAATTTTGTGCTTAAGCTCGAGCTCGGCTCAATGATTAAGCTTAAGGTTAATAATATTTATTAAGGGCAATAATGTAATTTAATAATATAAAAATATGAAAAGTTCGATAGAGCTCGCGAGCCATTCGAGTCAAGTATTATTAAGATGGAATTCATCTCAATCGATAGCTC
The DNA here is from genome assembly GCA_039519145.1 of Kokia cookei. Classification (NCBI taxonomy): domain Eukaryota; kingdom Viridiplantae; phylum Streptophyta; class Magnoliopsida; order Malvales; family Malvaceae; genus Kokia; species Kokia cookei. Next base: position 1,031,390 of record CM076910.1, read on the forward strand.
GAGCTCAGCTCGCTAATTACCGAATCAAGTTCGAAGTTTTTTCAAGTCGAACTCGAATAGCTTGTGAGTATCAGTAGCTCATTTACACCCCTATATCTAACTATCTCTCAGTATTAAATGAAGCATTTCTTTCATGAAAATGTAAAGAAAGGCAAAAAAAGTTGTATCATTCTAAATCCACTAACCTGTATATTTCCGCTATACATTTGCTTTCTTTCTCATCAAGCACCTATTGTCAAAGAAGAAAAACATTTTTAGTCAACCTATTTCTGCTTATTCAATTATTAATGCTGCCATATTGTTGCCTAAAAATGTTAGCATAGTTGGCCATGAGTTAAGTAGGAGCAGTGGCCTTGAAATGTTCATTCTTGAAAAGGTCCAAGAAATTGTCGTGGCTTTAGGTGAAATTGAAGGCTCAACAGAAGATGAGCAAGATTGAGCAAAATTCCTGATCATCCAACGCAAATGCTCATGTTTTAAGTTTGTTACTTTCTAGGAGATCAGTGTAGTTTCGAAGATTTATTTTTATCCATTAAAAGATTATGGTCATTGTGATAGGTTCTTGTAACTTTTTGTATATGTAACTGTAGGATGAGATAGTGCCATATAAGCATGCGATAAAGGGTTTTAACTTTTTGTATCTTGTACTAAAACTGAAGATCATGGCACATAAGCATACCATATTAGGTTGTAACTTTCTGTATATTAAATTGTAAGGTTAGATGAAGGCCTATAAACATGCCATATTGTATTGAACAATTTCTGTTTCCAGCTATGCTGGTTATAGTTGGAATGTATATGTTAGTATAGTGCTTGTCCTTATTTGATCATTCTGTTTCGAACGTTTTGTAAACTATCTTTTGTAGAGGCTTTAGCGTACTGCAGGTAAGCTATCGTGTTCGCCATGTCCTCAAATCTCTTCTCGTGTTCAATTTTTGAAAAGGTTTTTGCTCGAATGCTTTGAATTTTAGCTTGGTTTGATGTTATCTAACATACCTTAGAATTCAAAATTTTCAATTTGCATCATTTAATTATCAAAATTTGATATAGGTGAATGAAATAATTTTCCCACGTTATAGTTTCCCCCACCTACTCTGGTCCGTGGTTCTTACCTGAATTGTTGAAGTATTTGGCCTTAGTTGCAGATATTCTTTGCTATGGCTAAACCCATAGAAAATAGAAAATATATGTTTACAAGTAGTGATGGTACTTTGTTCTTTGTTTAGTTGAAATGGTTGAATAAAGATTTCTGAAGATTTTTCGTTACTTCGAAACATCCTTTTCTCGATGGATGCTTGTTTACTGTTATTATGTTAGTTACGGAGCCTTAACGATTAAAAGAGAAAGAATGGAAACACAAAAGAGCCAGGCCGAGAAACAAGCAACGATGGCTTCATGTAGGAAGAAAAAGAATGAAGAAGCCACCTTCCTTGAAGACTTGAAGGATCACATCGATGAGTTCGTTAATGCATCAATGGATGAGCATAAAACTTGCTTTACGAAGACCATCCAAAAGGTTCTTTCTTTCGTCTTCCGATTCGCCCCCATTGAACATTTGGCTAAACTTCAGTTTTCGGTTTATTTTTTCTTTTTCCAGATGTTTGGAATGTCAAAAGTTGTAGCTGAAAGGAATGCTGAATCAAAGGAAACAACAGTATCAAAATAAAGTATGTTCATCTTTATAAACATGATATGTAGTAGTATGATTTGGTTTACACTTCATTTAAAACAAAGTCTCTGGTACTTTTTGATCATATGTTCATCAAATACCTCTTTTGTCGTTTGAATTGGGTTATCAAGAACGGTTAGGGTGTTCACCTCTAGGTGTGGCTTAAGTTCGAGTCGCGCTAGTCACGTTGCTATTAAGATTTTGTCTTTTTATTGTAATTCACCAAAAAAAAAAATGGTTATCTGTATTTGCTTTTTCTATTATATGTTTTTACTATTTTCGTTTCACTGTAAATGGATTTTGGTTTCAGTATAGTTTTAGTCCCATATAGAGCGGCAAATCATATTTTTTAGGTTAAATTTTTGCTATTAGTCCCTATATGATGTATAAGCTGTGGATTTAGTTAATGTAGTTTAATTTGATTTTTTTTAATTTTTGTATTTTATGAATTTTAAAATTTCGGTAATGACTAAGTAATAGTTGTTACATTTATTAAATTATGTTATTTCTAAAATTTTATGTAGCAATTATGTTATCAAATGTAAAATGTAATGTTATTTTTACATGTTAACTACAGAAAAACCAGCGAATGGGTTTAATGGTTGTCAATTGTGTCAAAATTTGAAATTTTAAAAATAAAAAAGTCTGAGAACTAAGAACAATAAAATTTAAAAACATAGCAGTTAACTCATGGATTTAATGGATTAATAGTAAAATCTTGACACAAACTGCAACGAGTTTACTTTTATCCTCGTAAATATTTGCTACATTTTATAAAGATATTTTTAGTCAATTTCTAATTGAATTAATATTCAGTTAGTACCAACTCACAAGGCACATTATATAATATAGATTTAAATTAGCTATGGTAAATTTAAATCAACAAAAAAGGTAAATTATACTTAAGATCATTAAATTGTTAGTAAATTTATAATTTAGTTAGTTAGTTTTAAAAAATTACAAAATGATTATTAAATTATTTAAAAAAATTTATTTAAGTTTTTGGATTATTAAAATCAATATTGTATGCATTTTTCTATTTGCACCCTTGCAACAAAACTTTCCTCCTGTTTTATAATTTATTTTTTTCATGAAATAACATTGAACGTCGTAAATATGTAGATGAACATCCAAATAAATTTTCTTTTTCAATCCTCAATACTAACCATTAAATTGACTTAAATTTAAAGTGAATTATTCTACTGATCAATGAGTTGTGATCTATTGTATTGATCATTAAATCTTGTTTTGAAACTCGTTAAACAGATTTTCTAAAAAAAAAATTTAATAATCTAACAATTCAATATAGTCCGGTTAGTAGTTACAACTATTCAACCATTAAGAAGAGGATTGAGTGTCCACACCGACTCTTAGTAACGTTACTAATGGAGAAGCTCCTGCCACGTCTCCGTGTCAGAAACCATAGCCATTCTCATGTTCCATATTATTTGTCAAAACTGCCTTCTACATTGTTCACTTGCCGTTTGGCTGCCAAGAAAATCTCAGAATTTTCCATGGAAAATCCGCAACATCCTGAAGGTTTCTTTCTCTTTTCCTGATCTTCTTCTTCATATGTCATCTATAATTCTTGTGTTTACTGATATACGAATTATGGGTTTTTTCTTTTTTTGTAAAGGCAAAGAAGCATGTGAATCCAATCCAACCAACGCGAAGCGTGTATCCGATGATATAATGCCTCACCTTCTTAACTTGTTAGTTTTCTCTCAACTCTATTGATTTTTCCTTTTAAACTATTGCTGCAATTTTTTTTATATAAACTCTAAAACAAAAACAGTTTGAAAATTGAGGTTGTCTGATTTTGTTTCTGTACCCAAATCGATCCATAATTTTAATATATGCTAAACTACTAAGTAAAGCTTAAGAGTATGCTTGATTGAGTGGAAAAGTGTAGGATGAAAGAAAAAAAATAAAAAAAGAGAGGAAAGAAAATAAGAGAGGGATCATAAAAATCAATCATTCTAATTTTTTTTTCTTTCCATTTTTCACTCTCACCGATGAAAAGAAAATTATTATTTTTTATTTTTATTTTATCTTTTTTACCAAATCAAGCACAACTATGGAAAGAAAATTGTTTTCTATCCTTTTAGTTTTTTATCCTTCAATTTTCCTTTCTTTTAATTTTTTCTACTCTATCAAGCAAAGTCTAAGAGTGAGACTCCATCTTGTCCCATCTACTTAAAAGAACAAGTAAATTAGTGTTTATAAGTTAGATTAAAAGGTAAATCGACAATTTCTGTTTAAAATTAAATTCATTTGTATAGTTAAAAATTAATGTGAATGATGGACTAATCAAATAGTACCACATAGCGTGTCATGTATATTTTACGTTATGTACATGAACCAATTTTCAATCATAAAAATAAATGAAATTTTAATAAAAAAATCAATTTATTTTTTTATCTAACATAAAGAGTTGAACTTATGTATTTTTAAATAAAAAAACTAAATATAATCTAACTTCAAGTATAAAAACTTTCATTATACTTTTAACTTGATAAATCCCATGTAGGATGGCAATGGAACCTGACATTGCTCTACAATTGACATGACCTACTCTCTCACCCGTCCCAATATGACTATAAATAAAAAATTTCTTTTATACAACAAATATATTATAAAGGAGATGAAATCATAATTTTAACCTTTTAATAGTTACGTATGGTTAAAAATATGTCGTAAGTATTTGTACTTTTCAAAATTTTGAAATTTAGTTAATATATTTTTATTTTTAAGAATTTAATTTTTTTACTTTTTAAATTTTAAATTTTAAGCTCAATTATTAACATTGTTATTTTTTTGGTTAAATTTGTTGGTGTGACATTCTGAAATAAAAAACAAATACTCACTTGATAGCTATGGAATTAAAAAAATAAAGTTGCAATTAACATGAATTTAACCAAAAAAAAATAGTATTAACAGTTGAATTTGAATTTTAAAATTTGAAAGCTAGAGAAATTAAATTCATGAAAATTAAAGTACAAAAATTAAATTCGAAAATTTAATGAGTATAAAGACTTATTAAATATTTTAACTTTATATATAAGTTAGAAGAATTCACCAAAAATCCATTTAAGAATTTAAGTGAATGGCAAGACCATATTGAATGACAATATAAGCTTCTTGTTCTTATTTATTTTGGTTCAGATACGGATCTCGTGCCACACCACGCGATTTCGAAATATATGCCTTGGATGCTTCTTTTGAAGACCCTCTCATGTGTGCTCATGGGTTAGTATTAAATGTTGAAAATTTTCATTAAAAGTGAGTTTATGATCGTGTTTAAGATCGACCATTTTCTTATTTGATGATTCTATTTGTTTCTACAGAGTGAAACAAATCAAATCATCATTTTATTCACTTTCTAAGGTTTCATCACTCCATCACTTATCATTTCTCGATCTTTCTATTCATTATCCGAAAGATATTCAATTCAATATTTATAATGATTGATTCTGATTGTTACCATTGATGTATTCGTAACTTATTTTTTCTTATCAGGTATTTAGTGAATCAAGAATAGTCGAATATAACGTAACTGAAAAAGAAATTTCAGCCGGAAAGAATGAGGTTTGAAATTTATACACGATATTCGTTGAAATTTTTATCTGTTTCCTTTTATTTTTCCCGAATTTCTCGATGATATGGCCAGAGGTTTTAAAGCTCTGCATATTAATTTGCAGATATTAGTTGACAACAAACAACAATACAAGTTCTTGGGAAGAAACATAGATATGATATCATTGATCAGGTTGTATGTTAAGGACGGAAAAGTTGTTCGCCACGAAGATTGGTACGCACGTTTAGTCCTATCTCGTCGATAATTGTTGGTAGCTTGACTCTCGAGTTGCGGTTTTAATTATCGTCAATGAGTGATTTACCTTTGGTTTATAGGTGGGATAAGAAGCCTCTTCGGAATAGAGAAACAGTTAAGCTTCCGTTTGTCGGCCGATTGATTGAACTGACTCGCAGGGGTTCGATGTTCGTAACTCATGCTTTGATGGGGTTCGGAAAGGATCCTACTGGATGATGCTACAAGTCGACTGCATGCAAGTCCATCTCGATGTCATATTCTTATTTATATACATATCATATTTCATATTGTTAAACTTTTTTCTATTCTGATCATGTGTTAATCTTGAGATTTTAATCAACATTACAATTAAAAGGAATAAGGATCAAATTGATAAAAATGTAAACATTACTAACTAAATTTTGCATTATGCCAATATGAAAATGCTTAGCTTAAGCCAAGCTACCCGTTTGGTTCAGCAATCTCGGCCCGCATGAACTAGGCCTTTAATGAAAGGTTTTTAAGTAGGAATAATGTTAGCGGCAACTTTGTACAAAAAAATATAATAATAATAAAAATAATAATATAAAGTTCAAAATATTTTAATATTTTTTGGAGAAATTAAACCCAACGTGACTATTGGTGATTTATGTTTCGGTTATTTTATTTCAAAAAGTTATAAAATAATTATTAAATTATTTGAAAATTTTTATTTAAATTATTAGGCTGTTAAAATCGCGGTTGTATAGTTTTTTATATTCTCTCTGCTATTGCACCAATTAAAAACTCTCTTTCTTCTTCTCTTTTATAGTTTATTTTTTTCATGAAATAACTTTAAACATTACGAATTTACAAACTAATATCCCAACAATTTTCTTCTTTAATATTCGATATCGACCATCAAATGAACTTAGATTTAAGGTAAGTTTCAAGCAATCATGGAATTATCGGTTGAAACTTACTAACTGGACTTTAGAAAAAAAAAACTTAACAGATCAATGACTTAAAAAAAAAACTTTCGAATAGTTTAATACTTTAAATAAAAACTTTCGAATAATTCAATTGCTAATTTTTAACTTTTTAAAATGCAACTTTGCAAAAAAATATTAAATATAAAAATATTTTAATATTTTTAAATAGTAAATGATTGATGAGCTAGATTTGATTTCAATTTGAATATAAATATTTTTTAGTAATTAAATCGCTATCGAACTCGATCCATCAACCTTTCTATTTATAAATATGTTACCAATTTAACGAAAACAATACTACAAAAAATGTATTATTTATATAATTTCATAATAAATAAATAAAATATCAAAGTTGGGCTAGGATTATAAATTCCATTTTCCCAAAGTCCAACCCAATTCTAATTGAACTTTGGATTACTCTTTAATTATGAACACCAGATAAGTTTTTCTATTTTGATATTCGAGTTTAGTTTTAATGTTCAATTTTGTACCTAAGTTTTTTTTTTCTCAAATTGATGTATAAGTTTGGCTTCAATTTTCAATATGGTATCCAAACCAAACAACATCATATGCCTCAATGAATATTTGACATGTATGCTCTAATAAAAAACATAGTTACTTAATTAGGACAAAAAAAATTCGATTACCATATTGAACATTAAAGCCAAATTTAAATACTTAAATGAGACAAAAAAAAAACTCAAGTATCAATTGAAAAAACTCAGGAACTAAACTGAGCATTGAAGCCAAACTCATGTGCCAAATTGAGACACACACACAAAAACCCCTCTCAAATATCAAATTGAGAATTTAAGCCAAATCCATATACCAAATAGTATATTAATCCTTTTTGATATTGTTATTATTTAATAGAGGGTTAAATCACGTTTTGGGGCTTGAACTTGGCAATTACTCCCATAACAAGACCTAAATTTTTTTGTTCAAGTTAATCCCTAAATTTAACAATTATTCCCGTATTGTGGTCTCAACTTTTTTTTTTTTGTCTAAGTTAATCCATGATATTTTCTTAAAAACCTTAAAGTTTATGTCACGATATGAGAATAATTGCTTAATTTAAACCCGATATGAGAACAATTATCAAATTCAAAAATTAACTTAAATAAAAAATTTATTATCAAATTCAAATCCAAATAATAATTAAACCTATTATTAAAACCAGAGATTATTATCAATTTTTTATTAAAAAATTGAAACAAGAGTGGATAAATCTATCAACCAAAAATTTGAAAACAACTAAGAGACAATCCATTTAATAAGTAATTTTTGTGTCAGAAAGTTTGACTCAATCATTGAACAACTATAAGACAAAATCAAACTTATAATCTTAATCTTAAAAGAGTAACCCAAAAAAAGAGAAAGAAGTTTACTCTCTTTCTCACCAAAAAGAAAATGAAAAAAGCATAAAGAAGACAAAAGAACAATGATTGAAAGTAATATCATATCAAAATGGTTACAACAAAATCTTTTGCAATAACACAATTCTTTTGATAAATTTGATGCTTAATTGCCAATGCCAATGTCCTCTTTTTGACTGGTCTTTTTACTGTATATATATATTATATGTGTTATAGCAGCAGTCTTTTGAAGGATCCAAGGCAATGTTGCTCAGCTTGTTTCAATTATTCAGTGATTATTTGGTGGGGTTTTTTTGAGAGATCCCATAATTTATTTTCCCTTACTTTCATGCAAATTTTCACTTCTCATTCAACTAAGGAAAGTTAAAGCATATATATACATACATATATACATATACACTTTCTTTTCTTTTTTTACCCTAAAGACTGCAAAAGGCTTAAATGTGTGGAAACTTTGTCTCCATTTCCATGCCAATCCTTTTGGGTAAGCATCTCATCTCATGATCTTCTCTCCCTTTGGCTTTAACTCTTTTATCTTTTCAAAGTTTTTGAGGTGTGGAAGGAAGCTTGTCTTGGATGAAACAATGAAAGCTAAGAGGTGGGATTAAATACTTTATAACCAAACAAATTAGTTCACATAGTATCATATTTGAATTTGAATATTTAAACCGGGATAAAATTAGAAAATTAGTTTAAGGAATAGAGATTAATCATAAATTATTGGAAGATATACTAACATGTAATTTCATAAAAAATTAAGAGACTAAATGATAAATTTACTATTTTTGGGAGGCCAAGGCCGCTACCCACCCCTTTGTCTTTGTCCTTGGCACTCAAGGCCATAAATCTTTAGCCTTGCCAACACAATCAATGCCTCATTGGCAATTATCTTTTATATATATATATATATATATATATATATATGGAGTTTTAAATTCATACGAAGAATATATGATGAATCATTAGTGCATAAATTTCATGCACATTAATAAATAATAACATGGTACATTATCATTGAATAAAATAAAAAAGTGAGAACTTGTAAAGAAACATTAATAACTTTATTTAAATATAATGGAATAATAATATGTAAATGTGAATGATTAAATTTATTGAATCATTTAGAATTAGGATTAAATTTATAGAATATGTAATATTGAGGACTAAATGTGTTATTATACCAGTTAGAAAAAGGTTTTATGTTATCAATTCAACTATGGATAATCAAAACATGAATTCAAACGTTAATGCTTAAATTGGAAAATTTTAAACTTGAGTGACCAAAACAGGAGCACATGCATAATTGTGTGACCATTTGTATAATCTACCCTAAAAAAGTTCTACCTTAACTTTTAAAGAAAATTGCATATATATATATATAAAATAATAATAATAATAATTAAAAAATTATTATCCAATTGCTTATTTTCTTTACTTTCAAAATAATAAACAAAAGGAAAAGCTAGCAAAAAATGGAACATTTTAATTACCGATAAAATAATAACTGACATTGTATTATATGTTTTTTAACAATATCATTATAGGTTCTGATCATATCCATTTTTTTATACAATGCTTAGAACTATCATAATCCCTCCTCAACCCTTAAATAAAAAGATAATGTGCTGAAACGCATTCGAACCCACGTCCTCTTATACTAACAACAATATTAGTGCCAATTAAACTAAAACTCAATTGATTATTATATGCTTTTTAATCGAGAGAAACACCTATTTTAGGTAATGCAAAAGAGTATATAATGTATAACAACTTTTAAGTTTTAATTCAATGATGGTAGCCATTAAAGCAAAGTACTAAAGTGAATATTTTGACTAAGAAGGTCTTTGCTTAATGAATATTGAAGTCTTCAAAATTTTAAATTTCAGATTCCATCCTCACATTTATAAATTGTAATTAACTTAAAGAAAAATTAAATGTTTTAGACAACAATTAAGATTATTACATAATTTTGTGTCAAGTATTTTTTTAAAAAAATTGTACACTAAATCAAACCAATGATATGTTTGCCCCCTTACAAAGCAACCCAAGTGTTGATGAAGTAAAATGAAGAAGAAAAGTATCATGCCGGTTGAGTTTTAGCTCAGTTGATATCGATATGGTTGTCAATGTAAAAAGATGTGGGTTCGAGTGTGCTGAAACGCATTATCCTTTTATTTAAGAATCGGGGTGGGCTATGAATAGTTTTAGGCATTATATCAAAAAAACAAAAATTAAGAATCGTGATGCTACATTCGTTTGAAAGAAACTAAATAAATAAATAAAGAAAAATAAAACATCATAATCTAAAGGCAACCAAAACAAAAGGAGAGAAAGAACAAAAAGGGAAGAGAAAAAAAGAAAAAAAGAAGACAAGAATCTGCATTTTCACTAAAGATTACAGTATTGAAAGGAGTTTAAATCATGTTTGAACTGAGCTTTGAATTTAAATATTTTAAAAGAGAACAAAAAAAAAGAAATGAAAATAAGAGCTAGAATCTCTTTATGAAGATAACTTCAGTTTGGTTTAAAGATCACTTTAAATTATTATTTAATTAATAAAAAATCTTCTAAATTTAATTATAAAATATATAATGAGTGTATTTGGACACTATAGAGTAATTAGATAGAAGTATAATTACTAAAATAATAGTTATACAATTTGTAATTCCGAGGAATTCTTTAGAGTTGCTTGGCTAATAGAAAACTATTATATTTTAATTCCTTATAGCATGTTTTGTAGTATGAATTATAATTATTGATAGAGTTGTGTGACTTGAATTCCGTTTGATTTGATTTGAAAAATTAGAAGTGCAACTCACTTGTTAAAAAAATAAAATAGAGAGGCAAAATAGGGGATCTATAGGGGTAAAGGATCGAGGACTGATGGATCATGTCATATAAGTTGAATCCGTATAGGACTATACTTCTTCTATTAGATATTGATTATAACAGAGCTATTTAACCCTTAAAATGCGTGTAATCGAAAACTCTTGTATTGTGGTTTTTCAATATTAGTGAACTCTTCCCTCTGCCTATGATTTTTCCCGATAAGGGTTTTTCACGTAAAATTTGCTTATTGCTTTGCAATCATCTCTACTGCCATTATCGACGTATAGTAAAACAATTATATAACTATATAATTATTATAAAAATGATCAATAATACTTGAAATTTTTTTTATCACAACAAGTAACAAAACATAAAATTAATTTATATATGTAATATGTTATTTCAAGAAAGTATCAAAGAATACAATTACTAATAAAATTAACATGAAAAATAAACATTTTGTATAATTTTATCTGATTATTCTAGCATTCTCTATTCGTTGGGCAATTCTTTTTCTAACATTAAGATACTTATCGTCATCGTCAGGTTAATCATTAACCGAGTATAAATAATAAACACTATGTAATTTAATTAAATATTTCGTATCTCAAAATATATGAGAAATTATTTTTCTCTCAATAAAATTTTCAGATTATTTAAATCAGATTAGCAAAATAAAATATATGTCCTAAAATTAAAATATAATTATTATTTTTTAAAAATAACTTTTATACTTAAATTATATACGAATGTATATCATAAATCAAAACATAATTGAATGTGAGTGTAATTATTTATAATAACCCAATTTTTATCCACCCTAAAAATTAAATTTTTTAATTAAAGTAATTAAATTATATTAGATTCATTACTAGTAATTAATTACAATAACTATCTAAATATATCAAACAAATAGAGGTGTTCATGGATTGGATCGGGTCCAACCAAAGTCTTAGGCCCGTTTGCTAGGCTCAGATCTGGTCTGACCCAAAAAATGGACCTACAATTTTGCCCAAGCCCGATCCGGATAAAAATACTAAAATCCAGGCTTGGCCCGGGCCGATCGTATTAAAAAAATTAGATTATTTTTTATATAATTCTTGTTTAAAAAATATAACACATCAAAAAATACTAAAAACATTAAAATAAATGTTTCCCAACAAATTGAAAATAAATTAAAAAATTATATACACTTAAATAACACTAAGATAGGTGCAATTTAAAAAGTAAAATAAAACAAGAGTTATATAATATCCAAATAATAACAACATAATAATGAAATAATAATAAAATAGTGAGAAAATAATAAGAAAATAATAGCTAAATAATAAAAAAAAGCAAGAAAATGATAAAAAAAACAATATATTTTTTTACAAATTCGGACAGATCAAGTTTAAAATAAAAAATTTTACCCAAGACCCATTTAAACGAATTTTTTTGTCCAAACTTACTTTTTTAAGTTTAAACTTTTACTTAAATTTTTTTACTTTTCAGACCGCTTGACTCGTAGACAACTTTACATGAATAATTACAAAGAATTATGCCGAAAAGTCAATTAAACACCCTTATGTCATAGAATCTTACAAAGATTTTTCATTTGTTATTAATTATTTAAATTTTTATCATCCAAATTGCTAATGGGAACAGAACTCGAGATAATGTATTAACAATAAGGATTAAATATATGTTTTAAGTAACAAAAATGGAATTTTATCTGTTTTCCCACCATCAAGGATGGAGATAGAGGGCAGACGAGATTTTCGCCCTCCACTTCTCCAATTTTATTTTTTACTCAAAAGTAAATTATTATTATTATTATTTTGATTAATTTTTAGTTTAATTATTATGTATATTGTTATCAATACAGGAATATGCGAGTTTAACTCTTTCACAATGCACACACACTTTGCCCTGGAACAACATCCTATTTTTTCACTGGAACCATTTGTTGGGTTCAAAATTCTAGTTGATTAGGTTGAATAGTAATTTACTTTTATATTAATATTTATATATTTTTATAAAGGAAAATGTTTGGTATACTGTCAACAGAGTTTTTAAACTCCACAAGTAAGGTTAGGGAGTTGACAAGTGTCTTATATGAGTATAGTAAAATATTTAAAAAAAAATACGCATGATAATTTTTTAAAACTACTCGTGGAACAAAAAAATACAATATCAATATACCAAATACTAACTCCTTTAAAAAATAATATTTAATAAATGTTGAATTTAAATCTTAATACCTGTAATTCTTCTATTATATTTAAAATAGATATATGTTTTTGTTTTCCTGTAAATTATTTATACCAACACAATTCAAATATATATTTTTTGAAATTACAACTTTTCAAGTATATCTACAGTTATCATCATAATCAATCATTAAAGGTATTGAATTAAATAACTCGATCAAATAACAGTCATAGCAATCTTGATGATTTTGTCACCATAGGGAAGGCTTGGACTACAAACATTTTGAATTCGAGGTCGAGTGAAATCTATCGTGTCCAGAGAGTAGTTGGCGCATATTGGGTAGCACCAGAGCGAGAGTGGATTAAACTCAACACTGATGGTGCAGTTTCGGTTTCTAATGGTTTCTACTTCAATTGGAGGGATGTTCCGAGATCATTGTGCTAAATGGATTAGTGAATTCACTATGCAAACTAGAGAGGAATTAATGTTCAAGATTGAGGTTAAAACTATTTTAGAAGATCTAAAAATAGCAAGGGATTCTGAATTCAGACAATTAAAGGTGGAGTGCGATAATGCTTTGGTAGTTGAAACTAATCCAACAGGTGGTGTTACAAATAGTAGGATGTCAGAGTTGCGCTTGATTTACCAACTCTTGAATTGTGATTGGAGAGTCTGTTTTCAATATATTCCGAGAGACCACAACAAAATTGTTAACCATATGGCTCCAAATTTTACAGAGATTCCAGTTTCGATAGGAAACTTACTCAAGTCAAACATTGACCATTCAACTACTATCACTTCGTAGTATATTGTTATATTTGTAATCGCATAGTGTGCTGCTTACATAAATGAAACTCAAAGTATTTAAAACGTCACTCATATCATTAAACCAAGATCTCGTGATTACGAGATATCTTTTATAAAAAGAAAAGTATAGGAAGAGCATGAGATCCCTTAAAAAAGCAACAATATTCCCTAACTATGGTAATTAAAGTTGTAAAGTTGAAGTTCCTTTTGTGATGCTGAAGTGACAACATCTTTATGGTCTAAAGACTGGATATTGATGTTTCTTTCTTTATATAAAAAATATGAGTGTCTTCTTTTAGGTTTCTGATCCCGCCGATGCTTTTCAATGTTGGGAATGTTAGGTTGTAAATACTAAACTGAAATGAAAAGAAAAAGAAAAGAAAAGTTAAATCACTCATGAAAAGAAGTGCTCTTTATTTTCTCATAATAATTCCATTTTATGGAAGAAGATGCTTCTTTCATTCTAAAGTATGATCGCTACTTTGCATAGCTCTTACGGCATGAACGTCTCTCTTTTGTATTCTTATAGTTTTTCCCACTATTTTCAAATCTACTTTAAAAAAAAAAAAAAAATTCAAATGCATATACTATGTTACGAGAAATTATTGTATGGACATTTTCAATCATATTATTCATGGTCTCGTTTTAATTATTTAATGACACATAATTTTGATAATTTTTTGCTTTAAATCTTGAATCTTGAGGTTCAAGGATTCGGGTTTGGGTTTGTGGGTTTGAGTTTAAGGTTTAAGATTTAAGATTTAAAGTTTGGAGTCTAGGATTTTGGTTTTAGATTCGAGGTTCGGGGTAAAAATTTTATCAAAATAATGTATTAGTGACGAAGAAAAAATTGCTGAGATACCATTAAATAATTGAAAAGATATCATAAATAATATGGTGGGAATAGTTCATAAAATAATATATCCTATGTCACACACAAACATCGTGGAGAAATGATTGTATTAAACTGTGATTACATGTTTGAAAAAGTTGCAATGATTTATATTTATTAATTTTTTTCGTGAATTATAAAAGAAGGGCAAAAAAATCTTAACAATAACACAATTAACGCAACTCGGACTCAAATCACATTCGGAGTGATAAACACTTTAACTATCAAGTCAACATACGGAGTCAGATTGATATTTATTATTGATTATGAGATTAATAATATCAAACACATGACATTTAAGTTTATATCAGATTGTTATATAATGTTTTATTAAATGTAATAATATATTTCAGAATATGAAATTGATTGTGTTATACTTACACTTCGGGAGTTTACCTCCTGTCTTACCACTAAAAATTATTCTGCAAGGTCAGGACCTTGTTGTGAGGCTTCAACCTCGTGAGAGCTGATGACCTCACCAGCACACATTGTGAGAACCGCACCTCTAAAACGGATAAATATTTACCGTTTGTACATCTTATTTATCCTTTCCCTTGCCATCACAAGTTATACCTACAATCACAACACATCAATCCATTAATTGGGGTTCCAGAAAGAAAGTATGAAACTAAATTTGGAACGATACATGACATTTGAGGAATAAAGAAAGTAACTCCTTTTTAAGACCTACAAAGATTAGCGGTGAGCATTTGATCGAATTGAGTGAAATAATTTGAGTTAATCGAGTTGATGAGTCTTATTTTATCATCCTGACTCGATTTTAAATTTTGAGTCGAGTCGAGTCGAATCGAATCAAGTGAAATTGTTCGAGTTAACTTAAAAAAATAAACATGTCAAATTAAAATTTTGTTACAGTATCTAATTACATGTTAGAATACTTGGATTTGAAACAATATATATTTTAAAACTTTTTCAAAGCAAAATAGTAAAAAAAATAAAATCCTTTGCTATGATAAACTTAAATCATTAATTAACTTATTTAAATCCTAAAATTATTATTTTAAAAAAAATTTAAAATTTTAACTCTCTTTAAAAATTTTAAATTTTCTATAATAATTAACTACGCAAAGTGGCGGTTTTAGTTCTTTCCCAACCATGTGTCATGTTGTGGCCTCAAGGGCTGTCTATTCCCTAAGGCATATTCTCTTCTTCTTTCCCTAGCTAGGCCACCATTCGATCCCTTGAGTCTCTTCTCAAGATACTTTTGTGTAATGGGGCTAGGCTTTTTGTCTTACAATCCGTATGGTCTTAAACGATTTCTTCGCTTCAAACGCACCTAAATCAGTTTACTTTAAAAAATTTGAAAATTTTTGTAGAAATTCTATAAGACACTGAAGCAAACTCCGAAATGAAAAAAATTATGAACGAACAAAGAAAGCCACAAAGAGAAAGTGCATACAAGCGTTTGAATAAATGCTGTCAATATATTAACTTAGAAAGAATGAAGTGATTACAAATGAAGGGAAGATCCCTATCTATAGTTGAACCCTCAAATCCAATGGTACAGATCGATTTACATCAACGGCTAAGATTAATGTCTGTCTATAGGATAAGAGTCCAAAGGAATTTAAACTATATACATTTTTATCCCTTAAGGTTTACATTAATTATCCTGGTAACTATAGTTTTACTGAAATGTTGCACTAGGTCATCAAGGCTTCAAGTAGATAAGTTTCCGCTTGCATTTCACGAATTAGACCAATTCAAGTGAGTTGAATGAGTCCCATTTCATCTGTTAACCTCCATGAGATATTCTGTGCGCATTGATCACGGGTTTTGATCCGCGACCAGTGACAGTTGGAGTTTGGACTAAAGAAGCTCCTTTTGTGCTTGTAGCTCCTAAAATTGTTGTATGGTCAGTGGAGAGTTATTTTCTTCCTCAAGACCGCGGCAATTCTCCTTCTTGGAGGTTTGTTGGAAGGCGGAAAGATAAGGAACATGCTAGTCCCCCCACCCCATTACTAAGGTTGTTGGTAATAAGGGTAGTAGTCTTCCACCATGTTGTCCCAGCCTCGTTCCTCAAACCTGCTTCGATGCAAGCCATGATAATAGCCTTTAGGGGGTAGAGAAATAACTTTTTGTTAGTTTCCACATATGACGCCAATTATTACAACACAAAATATAGGGATGGCTTGTGGTTGCAGTTCACACTGCGAATGGTGCGAAAAGTCACTACATTGGAAAATTATATGGGTTTTTTATAGTAAGGTTGTTTGTATTTCCATTATCCCGATGAAGGAATTTATAGGAGAATGAGGATTAGGGGTAGTTCTCAACCATCGAGTTATTCTCTTCTTTGGGTGTGGTGACAAGGTAGTATGTGTCAGTAAAAGATATTGTTGAAGTCGACTTGAATGAACTCGAATGAAATACCCTTTAAATGGATGGATTGATTTTTCAGATATATTTTTATATTGATTGTATGAAATTTTATGAATCAGTTTCAAACGATGATAAAAAGAAGTTACGCAAGAGTAACTAAATGAATAGGTGAAGAGTTTTAAGCCTGAAAATATTGAAAAAAGAGAGAGTCTATAAGAGGATCTAAGATACAAAATTATACATTAATAATTATAAGTAACTATTTCTACATTGCTAAATATGTCATTCCAGTCCACCCCAACCCCTTGATAAATGCCTATGCCTTAATTTCACTGTAAACCATGTTAGTTTGATTCTTTCTTTCTATCCCCCTCCAAACACATATCTCACACAAAAAGTAAGACACAAATTAAAGCAACAAAAACGGAAGTACAAAAGCAAAAAAAAAAAAAAAAAGTTTTGCCGACTAGTCCTCTTCTTCTTCTGTTACTGTTCTTTAACACTGAAAATAA
The DNA here is from genome assembly GCA_039519145.1 of Kokia cookei. Lineage (NCBI taxonomy): Eukaryota > Viridiplantae > Streptophyta > Magnoliopsida > Malvales > Malvaceae > Kokia > Kokia cookei. The sequence continues at coordinate 1,048,793 of CM076910.1, forward strand.
CTTGCTTATCAACATATTTCAGAATCCCAGTTTCATCATCAGTTCTTGAATTGCCTTCTTCACTGTTATCTCCAATGGCAATGTTTAAATCTAGTGAAACAGATGGGTTCTTTTCCTGCTCCATTTCTGGTTCTTTGATCTCTTCTGGGTCATTACAGTTTGGCCTTTTCCTCGAAGAACAAGCTCTTGACATCGAGCTGAAGCTTTCACAGATGAAAATGACAATGGCATCCATTACAGGAACTGTAACACCATCTGAAACTGTTACTTTCCCGGTTTCTATTGCATGCTTGATGTTTTTCATAGAACAGTAATCAACCTGTTCCATATCTTCCATCAAGAACACTCTGTGAGGATTCTCATTCAATGCTTCACCAAATCTTTGAAGAACATAACTGTTGCCGCCAGAGTCATCTCTTTTCCTTTTGTTATCTTCATTCGAATCCGGTCCGAAATTGCTAGGACTTATGGAAGCAAAGCTGGTTTGTGAACCGAAAATGATTCTTGCTAACTCTCTTGCAATCTTCTGTTTGGCTTCATTGTCGGATCCTAAGAAGAACAGCCATGTCTCTTCTTTGTGTTCCCTTTGATTTAACCAGTCTTTAGCTTTGTTCATCCCTGACCTGCATTCGAGAATGGTGCTAACAATTTCAGGAATCACATCCTTCTGCCATGGAACCTTTTTCTCCAATGCATTGCATAAAATGTTCATGTTTTCAGCATTAACAACCTTGAATGCATTAAGACCATCGATATCCTCCTCGATCGCCTCACTCGAAGAAGCCGAATTTGGGCTCGAATTCGGATTCGAGAGGAGGTCTGGCTTTGAATCATTTTCGGATATCCAAAACTGGTGCTCTTTAGGTGAACTTTTAGATTCAAAAATGACTGGCCAACTTAGATTAAGAGCTTCTTCTTCACTGTTGCAGGGATCTTTATCAGTTGAAGCACTGCTAAACGAGTTCCATTTCTTGTAAAGATCGTTCACATTCACTGAATCCTGTGAGGAACCAAAAGAAAAATGTGAATCTCAACTTGTTTTAATGATTAATCATGCAAGTGGAACCGTAAGGATAAATACCTTATCATGGGAAGGGTTCATTTTTCTTTCTTCTTTGTAGTTTTGCAGCCATGAAGGCAAACTTGAAGTACTTTGAGCTTCCTTATTGTCAAAGTTGAACAATCTATCTCTAAAGGAACTATGATTCTTATTTGCTTCTACTTCACCAAGTCGCCAACTAATGGAATCTATAGATTCTTTATTTCTATATTGGGATTGAGAATCACAGCTGGAATAAAGCAACAAAACAGGAAAAAAAAATCATGATTACCATAAGTGGTACACATGTAAAGATGAGAAAAATAAGGTAAAACAAACAAAAACAATGGTTTACCTTTCAAGATTAAGACTTAGGCTTAAGCTGTCAGCTGATATTGTAAGTGGATAAAGTTCCCAAATTGATTCAAGAGAAGCTTGGCCTGTCTTACACTTCATGTAAGTTCTAAAAGCTGCAATTCCCATTAGAAACAATTTGCCTGTTTCCTTGGCTCCACTCACTAATCTTCTGAGTTCCATGATTATATGTTCCACTTGACTGTAATAGTTTCTGCTTTGTTCACCATAGGTTGACCAAAACTCTGAAACCCATTTGAGATCACCTAAGTATAAGACAACCCCTCTAGCCATATAACTTTTGACAAGACATTTAAGCTCCACAAGTTTCTGTTCCACTTCATGTTTTGCAAGGTTTCTAAGTGAAAAAAGTGGGAAACTTATGAACTGAAGGTACCTTAAATCCCCAGAGACTTGGCCTTTCTCAAATTTATCCATTACTCCTCTAACAACACTCTCAGCAATGGCTACTGACTCACCTATAATGACAGTGTTTCCCCTTCTATGAACTATTGTGTTCAAAACATTGGTCACATCTTGGTCATGAGAGTGTGTGTGGGGCATTGAAGTAGACAGGTTAGAAGCAAGAACTTGGGGTTTGGTGTTGTTTTCTTTTGGAGAAGAAGAAATCTCCATGGAAACTGTTTGTTCAACTTTGGTTTTGACTTGTGTGCTAGAGAAACCAGCTTCCCTCATAACCCTACTGACACTAGGATCATCCAAGATAGAGATTATGAGATGTTCTAATTCTATTTTGAGAGCTAAAATGGGTTGTTGTTGGTTCTCAATGGACCCTCGGCGTTGATGAGCTTGAGCACGTTTAAAAGCAGCAACCAAGGCATTAGAAAGAGAAGGATGATGGTGATGGTGATGATGATGATGATGGTGAGGACCTAATAAAGGACTAGAAGTAGATGCAGGGAGACGATTAAGTGCTACATTGAAACAAAGCTCTAAAGCTCTAAATTGAAGAGGATGAGAATGAGATTGAAGACAAGCTCTACGAAGAAGACCAGTGGAAGAGGCAAGCATGGCACTAGCTACATGAAGAGGAGTGACTTGGGCATGGCCTCGTCGTCGAGCTAGCCCAAGTGCTTGCTTAACCAAGCCAGCAGCCTCAGCTGTTAAAGCTTGTTGCACAGTACAAACTCCAGCTCTCATCTTTCTTGTCTTTTAAGGCTACTATGAAATACTGGGATTTAACAAAGAAAAATCAGACACTTAGAGCTTGAAGCTCGGTGGGTTTCATCAGTATCAGCTATCAAACTAAGACAGCAGTCCTCAAGCTTTATATATATATATATATGAGAAAGAGGGAAGTTATTGGAGTTTGATTTGGTGAGATATTATGACAAGTGGAAGTGGGGGTTTGTGCTTTTCTTGTTAGTGAGGGAAAATTTTCGTCTTTTGTATTGGAAAGTGGTTTGCATGTGATTTAACTTTGCTCCCTTTTTTTCTTTTTTCCTTTTTTTCTCTCTCTCTCATGATATGTATAAATAATAAAGTTATGTGGATAAATTAAAAGTCGGGAGCTTTAATAGCAAATTTTATTTAGGGTTTAATTATTGATTTCATCCCTCTACTTTATAGAAATTAAAAAAAAGTTAATTCTTCTACTTTAACTTGTCATAATCTGATTATTTTACTTCCCGAAAACTAAGAAGATAGTCTAATTGGATAACATTATCAAATTTTTTATTAAACTGTTGATAAAAAATCATCAGTTTAACTAACAACTAGATTAACTTCTTAACTTTTTTTTAAAGCATGAAGACCAAATTCTGACAAAATAAAGTAAAGGAACCAATTTCAAGTGTTTAATAATAACAAGACTGGCTTCTCAGTTTTCTAAAGCGGAAGACCAATTTCAAAAAAAAAAAAAAGTAGAGGGATCAATTTCTCAATTTTTATAAAGTAGAAGGTTTGAATTCATATTAGACCATTTTATTAGTATATAAAAATTTAACACATTATATATGCTTTATCAAGCACAAAGAATGGAATAAGCACTTTTTATGTCTTTATAAAAATACTAAAATACCAAAATTGAATAATTAGCTCTCAAAACTAGATGATGAGAAAAAGGAAAAGAGAGAGAAGTTGGGAAAAAGGAGAAAATAGGAAATGGAAATCTACCAACAAGGAGAAGAGAAAAAGAAGAGTGGACTGTCTGTCTGTTTGAAGTTTGAAGGGAATTGGGAAATGTGGATGTTCTTTTTGCTTTCTTTTCCTTTTTATGTGAGTTTTGGATCACAAAATCATGAAATTTGCTTTAATCAAAGGTAGGCTGTAATGGAGGGATGAAAAAGAAAGGGTACAATAAAATATTTGAAAATAATTGGATAAAAAATATTACTTGGAAAATTGGATTGGGCCGGCTCTTAATTTTAAATTTCAAAGTTTGAGACTTAAGTAATTTTTCTTTTCATATTCTATGTTTGTTTTGTATTTTATACGGAAAAAATTATAAAAATAGTCATTTTTATTTGTCTTATATTATGTTTTACTCACTTATGTTATTATTTTGTTATGAAATGGTCACTCCACCATTAAACTCTGTTACCTCCCTAAAGACAGTCATCGTGGTAGTCCAAATGAGTTTTAAATGCCAACTTGGATGTCCAACTGCTGGAATGAAAACAAGTTTTTAATTAAATAAATTTAATTTGGACTACCACATAGGACATCCAAATTGGAATTTAAAACCCATTTGGACTACCATGTAAGACTGCCGTCAGGGAGGTAACGAAGCTTAACGACAGAATGATCACTTCGTAATAAAACGATAACGTAAGTGATTAAAACGTAGTATTTCAAACATAAGCGACTAAAATGTAATCTGTGGCAAACAAAAGTGACTATTTTTGTAGTTTACCCATTTTATATGTTTGTTTTACTATTTATGTTTGAGATTCGTAATTGCCGCTTTCAATAATGTCATTTTCAATTTGCATCTCTCTTAAAGATTCAATAATATCTTTATCGAATCAGACTCAATCAATTGATCGAATCGAGAATCGAGACTCGAGAATCGAGAATCGAGAATCGATTGGTATATTGACATAGGGGTTTAACTAGCCTATGGGTGAACCACTAAAAATTAAGACAAAAAGTCGATGATTGAACCAATAATCGATGGTCTGACTATTTCAATTACCAGTCTGGTTATTAAAGCATTGCTAAGCAATATGTTATTCATGTTTAAAATCTATATTATACATAAAATGGTTGATTGAGTTTGTATCACAAGTCAACTCGACATCAACTCAGTTGTGAAAATAATAAAATACCGTTATTTTAAAAGGTAATTATTAAGGGTACTCTTATCTTTTTCATATTTTTATATAATCTTCAAATGAAACAATTAAAAACATTATTTGAAAAATCAAATATAATACCAACAAATTCATATAAAATCTAGTATTACTCCACCAATAATCATTTGTTAATTTTTTTTATAAATATATTCTTTAATATAAAATAATTTATTCACTCATATCGTAAAAATAAAAAATAAAAAAACATTTTAAAAGAACAAATAAATAAACCTAAACAAGTTTGGTTTATTCATCTATAAATATAGATAAATTTGTGTGGAATTAAGCTTAATTAAGAGCTTTAAGTTAATATATGTTTCAAAGGCATAATGAAAATTTAGCGCTTAATCCGTCAAAACTTAATTTGGATAAATATGGATAAATTTGTTTCTTTGGAGGGCCCTTTCAAAGGCTTGGCTTCTAATTCATGAAAACTTAATTTGGTATGTGGGAGATGGTTGCAGTGTTAGATGCTGGTTGGACTCCTGGGTTCCAAATGTTAGGCCGTTGATCGGAAGAATTCCTTCACATGCTAATCTTGAGAGAGGTTGTTTTCTTATTGAAATGGTACAAATTATGGTAGTTGGAATTCGGATCTCTTTCGTTTCTAGTTATCGGAGGACATTGTTAGGAGGACTATGGGGATCCCCCCTCTGTACCCTTTCGTAGGTCAGGATAGAGTTATTTGGGTTGGATCTTCAACTGGGGCCTTCACTGTTAAAAATGCTTACGGGAAACTTCATGAGATGACATGGAATCTGAAAGACGGATTATGGCAGATTCCATGAAAATTTCAAGGGCCACACAAGTTAGATTCTTCATTTGGGTGGAGTTTAAAGAACAATTTCTTACTAATGTTGGGCGCGTGAGGAGGGGGTAGGTAGTAGCAGTTCATGTGGACTTTGTGGTCATGAATCTGAGGATGTTTTACATGTTATCAGGGATTGCAGAGCATCTAAAGATATTTTGTTACAAGTGATTCCTAAAGATAAACACAAATGATTTTTCTCTTTAAATTTGAGAGTTTGGCTTGTGGCTAATTTGCAGAATCAGTTGCGGATTTCGTTTGGGGAGGTAGATTGGTCTTGCATCTTTGGATTAATCGCTTGGCATATTTGGAAAAAAGGAATTTACATGTGTTTCAGGGAGTCTTGTGAGTGTTGACGAAGTGATCAAAGTCTCGTATAGTTGGGCTAAGCAATATGCCTTTGTGAGTAAGGCGGATGTGACCAAGAGGAATACAACGATTCCCCACTCGATATTGGTAAGTAATTGTGTTCAATTAAACACGGATGGAGCGGTCCAGGCGGACTCGGGTTTTGCTGCTGCAAGGGGGTTATGTGTAACACCCGATATAAAAGTATTACATTAAAATAAACCGAGTCATGCAACTTTTTTTTTATCCAAAATACCTCATTTCATTTCGTCACACAAAACAACATTTTTGTTTATCTAATAAGTACACATATAAGTTCCATAGTACATGTCATTTTACATCAAAAGTAATATACCAAAATTTGAGCTCCAAGTGATGTGATGTAATGAGAGGTCCCGATCTACCTTCTTGTATTCCTTGTACCTACGCGTTAAAATAAACGCGTTAAGCCGGTGAAGGCTTAGTAAGCACTACAAAAGTAATGAATGATCATTTAAGTACTCATGCATATAAACTTCTTGCTTTTCTTACATGTAACCTGTAACTTACCACAATGGTACAACTTACATTTTTATCCACTTTCTGTAGTTTAGCCCTTAGTAGACTTTCATAGAACCGTTAGGATATACGAAACAAACAGAGAGCACATAAGTGCTGGGCAACAGAGAGCACACACAGTGCTAAACAGAGAGTACACAAAGTACTAGTCAGAGAGCACACAAAGTGCTAATCAGAGAGCACACACAGTGCTAATAACAGAGAGCACGAGACGTGCTAAACAGATAGCACACACAGTGCTAATCAGAGAGCGCGCTAGTGTTCCTTAATGGCATGCCACTAATATCACAATGGTTCTAATTTGTCTACTTGGGCACAATCTCAATTAGCATCATTTCTCATAAATAATATATCTCACATAAATACATCATCAAATACTTCACATTTATATTCTCAAAGTCATTCACTTGCGTCACTGTCAGTAAATTATTTATATCTTGAGCTACAGAATTCGAAATCATAATCCGCTTGATGTTTCTGAAACTAGACTCAATCATATTTTTACCATAAAATTTCCAGAAATTTTACTTCAGCCAATTTGTACAGTAAATTCTTTCAATTTACCCCTTCGCTGCTGCCTGACAGTTTCGACCTTTCTTCACTAAAAATTATCTATCTTTAAGTAAAAATATCAAATGATGTTCACGTTTGTTTATATTGAAAATAGACTCATTAAGGATTCAGAAATATAAATTTCAGTCTATAATTATTTTTCTACATTTTTCTATGATTTTTCAAAGTCAGAACAGGGGAACTCGTACCTACTCTGACCTTGTTACACAAAATCAGTTGTATCTCAGAATTTACAGATCCATTTCCATCACCGTTTCTTCCATATGAAACTAAACTCAATAAGATTTAATTTCATATATAATAGGACCCTTAACTCTTTATATACAATTTTTAGTGAATTTTCGAAGTTAATCCTCTGTTCTGTCCAGACTGTTTTACTAAATCACACATTAATCCCTTCATTTTATCATTATAAACATTCAAATCAAGTACATATCTAACAATTTCTATGCTAATAATTCATATACCATTAGAGAAATTAAACCATAGTTCAAAACTCTTGTAGTACTTACAACAAGAAGGTTGAATTTCCTTCTCTTTTACCCCTTGTTCTATTCTTTTCCTTTGTCTTCAATTTGATCCTTGCCTCTCTTCTCCTTCTCTTCAATTTTACACAAACACATGTAAGCTAAATGCTATAATTCAATGATTTCCATGCTAAATAACAGTAAAATACATGTATATCATGAGGATTTAACCATTTCTTACCTTAACCCTTGAATTCAAATTTTCTCGATTTAGTCCTTTATCTCTCTCACACCTCAAAATTAATTCTATAAGAAGTTTAAGGTGTCTACTAACTCTCTTTTATGACTTTCTTTCAGAAGTTCCAAAGAAAATGGAAGGTTTTGGAGTTTGGAAAGCTTAAAAATGATGGAAGGACCTATTTGGAATAAAAGCAAAAGTTGGAAATGGAAGAAAAGGCCATGGACGGCTAACTTAATGAAAAAGATGATATTTTCATCTTTTTAACCAGCTTTTTCTTCTCTCAAATTCTCTAGAATTTGCACTTAAAATATCTCACTTAAGAAAAATGGTAAAATTACACTCTTAGTCCTTGAGCCTTTCAACTTTACACTTTGGCCCAAAACTTTGCCTCCAAAAAAAATATCTTCCACCAAATTACTCTTTTGCCCCTCCTCAATCAATCTAATTCCCATGATGACTCAAAATTCATTTCAGATAATTCGCTATTTAATCCCCCATATTTTCTCTCCTTTACTATTTAATTATTAAAAAAAAAATTTCTAACCTTCCTTACTTCACTAAACATTTATAATTCTCTATTCTAATTTATCACTATTCCAAATCCGGTTCAAACACACGGATGTTACATTATGTGTGACACAAAAGGGAATTGGATCTTAGGAATCAATAGGTTTCTGGGAGTTTGCTCAGTATTGGAGGCTGAACTATGGGGTATTTTTGAGGGCTTGTCTCTTCTGTTGAAGCAGGGATTCGACAGAGTGTTGATTAGCACAGACTATTTGGAAGCAGTTCATATTATTCAAGACAACAATTCAAGAAACTCTAATTCTGCTTTGGTTAGGCGTATGCACCAATTGTTGGAAATGATAGTACAATGGAGCATCCAACATGTGCCAAGAAAAGATAATAAAGTTGAGAATTTTCTTGCAAAATCGAATTGCAATAATGAAGACAGTTTACTTTTGTTTAAAGAACCTCCTCTAGATGTTTTAGGTTAAGTCTTTGTGGACTCTTTATTTTGTTTTATATTAAAAAAAAGAACTTTAACATTTACATCTTTTGTTAATATTTTTTTTAGTTAAATTTGACCATTACCTTTAAAAAAAAAAGTTGAATTTGACTATCAACCTTTTAAAAAAATTTGAAATACTGAGTACAACATAAATTTTAAATATAGCAGTCCACTTGGCAATTCATATCTACTTAATGCCAACTTTTTTAAATTTTTATGAACTTTTTATATTTTATTTTTTTGAATATATTTGTAAATTTTAAATTTTTTGTTGATGTGATATATGAGACAAATAGTATTATGTCAGTATGAAGTACGCATGGATTGCTATGCATGTTACCACGCCAAAATTGTTAAATTTTTTTTTAAATTTTAGTCAGCATTTGCGGTTTGACTATTAAAAAAATAAGGACAAAAAAAAAGAATAACAACTTAAAAAAATAAGCCATTTAACTCTTTTTTAAAGGTTAGTAATCAAATTTAGTTTTAAAAAATAAGGGTCAAATGCACAGAAAAAACATAAAAATTAAAGGATAAATTGATCATTATGCCTAGTCAAAATAATTTTAAACTTAATTGACCAATTTAAAAAGTATAGGAACTAAAATTGACCAGATTAAAGCACAAAGACTAAAACCACAACTTATAGAGGGTATAGGGACCAATAGCAGAATTTAACCTATAAATTAATACTAATATATTTGAGCCTACAAAAAACAAGCCCAATAGAGGTACGTAAAGGATAATCGGGTTAATTTATTGATCAACAAAGGCCTTGAAGGAGAGTCCAATTTAAAACAATGTTAAGCCAATAGCATTGCCTGTTGATTAGTTAGAGAAAATCGTCAGCATTTGCAGCTCAAAATTGTTTTTTTCGATTAGCACCTAAATCATATCTAAGACGATAAATATTTTAATCATCAAATCAATATACGAGATTCAACATAAAATTACTTTTGGTCACATGGGTTAGGACATATTTGATAGACAAAACAGTATAAATATTAACTGCAATATGATAATAGTATTAAATAAGATAATATTAAATTCTTAATACATGTACTATATTTATATTTATGATATAAATGCATTTAATAATTTATAATAATCTATTAATTGAGTTTTAATTTAGTTGATACCCTTGTTATTGCAACAAAAAAAAAAGAATTTGAGCGCGTTTAAGCGTGTTTTTCCTCTGATTTAAGAGTTTAGATATTATGAGTAGAATTAAGTATTGTATAAAAAATAATTTATAATAATTATTTTCTCAAAAATTGTTGATGGAACTTTCAATTTCGTCTGCAAAAGTTTTCGAAATATTGCTTATCAAGTAGCTTTTGTCTCCCACCTCCCCTAGAGCCTTGAAGGGCTCACGAAAGAAGAACTCCTTAGTTGGTCGAGATACAGCTTACAAGGCTTTCAGAATTAGTATCAGTATAGTGTGTAATATTAATTATGCACATAACTTGAGTGTGGGGGTACTCAAACCACCAACTTTAGGGATATAAGGCTCTTATCCACTAGTAGGGTACCACTTGGCTAATTGAGATGCTCCTCTTTTGTGAACCCTTCAAGACTTTTGGTGGAAGCAGGAGATAAAACCTTACTGGAGACAATACCAACCATTATCTTGTTTGAAGTTCTTGAATATAGGCTATTTGTTAAAAGAGTTAAACAAAATACTGATTATATTGACTCTTAAAAGAACAGATTTTCGGTCAATTACTTTATGTGTCAAAGTATTGATTAACTATCTTCGTGTTTATTTTAGCTATGTCAAGCTAATATTCATAAGGGCATAAAATGAACAAAAGATATAGGGGGTTAACATTGTAAAGAATAGACCCCCAATATCATATATGCTATTTGCTGATGATTGTTATTAGTTCTTCAATGCTTCGGTGCTTTCTTGTCTCACAATTAAATTTCTGTTACGTACTCTCTGATTTGTCAATTAACAATGCTAAGTCTGAACTAGTTTTTTAGTGTTTTTGGGTAGGTGAGGACGAAGCGATGGATATAGAGTAAAATCGTCTCGAAAAATATTTGGGAATATAGATGGATAGCTTCATGGAAAGCATTATGCCTCTCTCAAGGTGCTAGGTATCCACTGATATACACTTTGTCATGCTTCAGGGCCTCCAAGTTTACAGTAGAGAGGGCATATCACATCTTACAAGAGTTGGACTGATTCCTAGATATGGAAGAGTTTGTTGTGAGGAAGGGGTATTTGTAAAAAGAGCCTTGATGTCCAAATCGAAAAAAGGTGAGCATATAACGGTTAGTAGTAATAATCTCCTCCTGCATCCTCCCAATACCCAACTGCAATTACAGCTGTGGCTATTCAGATTGATTCATCCAATACACAAGTTATGTGATCATGATCTTATCATTCAGACACTTGGAAGAGATGGAGGGAAGCACCATGGAAGATGAATCCTTGGAAACAAGAAACATTGGATCATTTGTTTCTGACATGTTCATATGTGAGGGCTGCGTGGTTTGGATGTCCATTAAGTTTTCGAACATATAGAGTACAAGAACAACACATAATCCCATGCCTAGAAGATTGGATACAATCCATCCATTGGAAGAGTGAGAAAAACCGGTTCATCTATACTGCTCAAGTGGTAGTCCTCTGGGGTATTTGGAAAAATCAGAATGCTGCAACCATTATACAAGAAACTAAGAGAAATCTTATTGTCACCTGGAGAATATTGGAAGGAGATTCCAAGTTACCTTGCAGGCCCTCTTAGAAAAATTCCCAACTATTGTATGTGCAGGGATCTCTCTTGAAAATGGACTAACATTCTCTTGGATCCAACGATGATTGACTGGAAGCTACAGTACAGATATGTTATAGTAGGCCATGGTTAGGAATTTTTCATTACCCAAAGGAAAATAATCAGGCCGAATGCAATGTTTTTATCATTTTTATCGGAATCGGCTTTAACCAAAAATTTAAATCCATTTTTTAAGTCGAGTCGGGATATGAACACCTCTAATTTTACTCGCCCTGCTAGCTTGTAAGGTTTGTGTGAGTTGTTTAGTTATAAAGTAATCAAAAGAAAATTTCAGAACTGATGGTAATGGATAGCCTTTTGTCACTCCCCACCTCACACTGTCACTCACCTCTTTTCACGTCAAAGCTCCACTCTTCCTCCGCCACCAACACCTCCACCTCCGTTTCCTTCTCCCTTCCACCTCCCGAACCTAATCTCCGCCGCCCCAAGTCCATCAATTCCTCCCCCAAACCCAAAATCTCTTCCAATCCCCTCAAAAACTTCTCCACTACTACTCCTACTCCTACTACCAACAACAATTTTTCTCATGTCCCTTCTCCTGGTGAAACTACAAGAACCACTCAATCTCTTGTCTCCAAACTTCGCCTCTCTAGCAAACTCTTCCCCCCTCCTCCACCTCCGCCTCTTCTTTATGATACCCAAAAGGCAACTCAGATTTCTGAACCCGAAGGTCCGTCGCCACAGTTTGAAAAGCCTGAAAATTTCCGCCAACATGGGAAGATTTTCATTGGGAATCTTCCCAGTTGGATTAAGAAACATGAGGTGGCTGAATTCTTCCGGCAATTCGGTCCAATAAAAGACGTTATTCTGATCAAAGCCCACAATGAGATACACAGAAATGCTGGTTTTGGGTTTGTGATATACGGAGGTGCGCCTCCGGTAGCTGAGAAGTCGGCTTTGAATGCGGTGGAGTTTGATGGGATTGAGTTTCATGGGAGAGTCCTGACGGTGAAGTTGGATGATGGGACAAGGTTGAAGGGAAAAGCAGAGGAGAGGGCTAGATGGGTTGAAGGCTATCAAGGTCAAGACTTGAATAATAAGTCTAAGTGGCATCAAGAGAGAGAAGGGTCCCGGAGGTTATTTCGAAAGGTTTTGGATTCCGAGCCGGAGAATTGGCAGAAAGTAGTTATTGCTTTTGAGAGGATTGACAAGGTGATTTGCTTCTTGATTTTATCAACCTTGTATATACTTGTTCATAATATTGAAAAACAGTTATATGTTTCAGTGTAAGAAAATACTATCTGCTAGCAGGCTACAATGTTGAGAAACTCAGATATGCATATGCTTCTCTTGTATTCTCTTATGTCCATATCTTGAGAGCCATGAAACTTCTTCTGACTATGGCAATTCTGTCTGTTAGCTAACTTCCAGTTCTTACTGAAGTCTAAATTCCTTGGAATATTTTAAACAACTTAAGCTTCTCCAAAGTTCTAATTTCAAGGAAAATTTATTTGATTTGTACAGAATTTAATTGTTTCTTCTCCTTTTCATTATTCTCAGCCTTCTAGACGAGAGTTTGGATTGATGGTGAACTATTATGCAAGACGAGGGGACATGCACCGGGCTCGTGAAACATTTGAGAGGATGCGAGCCAGGGGAATAGAGCCAACCTCACATGTCTATACAAAGTATGTATTTTCAAAATATTATCCGTGCCTTAGTTTCACATGTTCTTAATGCGGGCTGGCTTGATTTTGGGTTTCTTAGCATCTTAGCAAATGACTTCTATGTTCTTCTGATAGGCATCTATAGTTTGGGGGTGCTAATGTTATTGGGCTTAAATCATGTTAAATTCATTGATTGTTTTCAGAAGATCCATAGAGAAGAGCCAAGCTGCTTTATCTTCAATCTTATGAAGGCCTTCCCCATACGTAGAAATTGTTAGTAGCTTCATTGTTAATGCATCTGAGATGTTTCTATTGCTTATCCTTTGTCTTCTTCTTTTTTTTCTCAACAGTATTTCTATACTTAATAGAAGTTTGCTTACCTTTATCTTTGTATGATTGATTTCCAGTAGTTTTTAGGGTAGAGTTTATTCATTGTTCTTTATTAGATATTAAGATAGTTTATGTCGTGCAGCCTTGTTCACGCATATGCAGTTGGCAGAGACATGGAAGAAGCCTTATCTTGTGTTAGAAAAATGAAGGAAGAGGGCATTGAAATAACCCTTGTGACGTACAGTATACTTGTCAGAGGATTTGCCAAAATTGGCAATTCTGAGTAAGTAAACCTTACAGGTTCTTCCTTTTCTAGTACATTTGTTCTTTTATTTTTCTCCTTTTTCTCTTTTGAGTGTTTGGCTCTTGAATTAATGTTTTTGACACATAGTGCCTGCTTTGTTAGGACCTTAGTCTTTAACTATTTTTTGCAAGGTTGCTGAAATTTGAAGTTCTTTTTCAGCTCATAGGATTTTCTTGGCTCCATGAAACAGTAAATAATGGAATATTGTTGGGGCTACACTGGATATTAGTTTCAGTTATTGGGAATGGTCATTTTTATTAATTTACAGTGGGTGGAATATCCAAGTTATTACATTTAAATGTAACTGTGATATTTTTCCTTATCAAGATTTAATTAATCAGTCTGATAATGCAACTGTTAAACATTTTATAAAAATATATCTAATATGTTACAATTTACATAAAGGGTAAAATATATTAAATTCCTGAAAAACCATTGCTGACTCGTCTAAGAGTCTAGTTATTTGTGGATTTTGAGGTGGGTTAATCATAGTCATGTTCTGAGATTTCTGTAGCAATATGTTATTTTTCCTGTTTGGATTGTTCAGAAACTCTTGTAGTATTCCATTAAAAAAATGTGTCACATTAACAATTTCTCAGGCTACATCTACTTTTATGCATTTAGTATTATTATTTGGAGGTTGATAGAAATCTAACAAAAAGTTTCCAGTTTTATGGGGGGGGTGGGGGACAGCCAAAGGATAATGTAGTGCCTATGTGTGTCTTTTACTATGACCAGTAGTGACTCAATCTATAGCCTCTAAGATATCACTTAATTTCCTCTGACGCATGTATAATGTATTTGACAACATTGGATATCATTAGGCGTGCTCTCATGATTCAAGTCTCTTGGTGTAAAATGAAAATGCAAAACTGATAATTTCTTTGGAGGTTATTTCTTATTTGATAAGTGTTAAGCGCTGTCATCCCACATCTATTAAGTATTTTGATTTTTTTGTACTCTTATATTCAAGTTAAACTCCTCTACTTATTACCAAATGGTTTTAAATTGGATGCTTATCACTAAGGGAACAAGAGGATGCAAAATTTTCCTAAGTGCATGCCTGGTTCAACGTTCTCATGAGTTTGAATGGACTTATCCGGTTAAAGTACTATGTTTCTTGAGCATCTTGCTTTTGCTTTTTTAAAAAAAAAAAATTTTGTTTGCAAAATTGTGGTAGACTAGTTAAAGTTTGTTTGGTGAATTTTATGGCATTATGGGGGCTATGAAATGGTCAATGACCAAAATGGGTAAATTTGTTTCATCTTGAACTAATATCCTGTGTCATTTTGGAAGAGCTGCAGATTATTGGTTTGAGGAGGTGAAAAAGAGACATACACCTCTGAATGCAATCATATACGGAAATATTGTTTATGCTCATTGGTAAGTAGTAAAAACTTGGCTTCTATCGTACAATATTTTTGTTCTTCTGTATTTTGTGTTTTTTTCTTTTGCAATTTTTGGGCCATTTTCTTTTTGTGCATAGATCAATGAAGATAAAATTGAAAGTTATAGTGGATTCACATAGTGCGTGTTTTTGTTAATACATCTTTAGCTATGTTCTATTTTTTTTATCATGTTCTAATTAGTGGGTTTTGCTAAAATGTCCAAGTGATCTCATGTGGACTGATGCAATATCTCATAGATATTGTTGATATAACGTATATTTGGAGATTCGTGTGCCATGGAGTTATTTTATTGCTGCAATTCCAGAATTCAATGTTAGTTAACCTTTAACATTTTCAAACTCTTTTCTATACAAACCACTTATTGAGAGTTAAGTCTTAGTGAAACATGTTCATTATGCAAGGTGTTAATTTTTTATAGGCTGGATAGGAACTAATTGCCAGTGTATAGACAGACAGATGAATTTATGTTTATAGGTGTTAGTTCTTCTAGGATAATCTTGTTATAAGCTTTTTAAGATAAGAATTTATGTTGTTATATTAAAGTAGTATCTTTCCCAAGGTAGCTATCATGTTTCTACAGTTGGCTATCTCCATACTTTTGCTATTCTATTTGTCTAAGCTTCTTATTTTTGTAGTTATAATCATCTTCATCATAGTCTAATTTTTTGCTTCCATATTTTGCTTTCATTTGCAGTCAAACATGCAACATGGAGCGAGCTGAAGCATTGGTTAGAGAAATGGAAGAAGAAGGTATAGATGCCCCAATTGACATTTACCATACCATGATGGATGGCTATACAATGATTGGCAATGAAGAAAAATGCTTGATCGTGTTTGAAAGACTTAAGGTAAAAGCTCATTTCATTTATTCTTGTAAAGTTTTCCATACACATGGAATTTAGAAGTTATCAGAACCAAATAGATATAAATTTGTGTTCATAAACCATGTCTTAATCTAGTCTTTATTTATCCCCTGAAGGAAAAGAAAGAGTCACTGCCCTTTTGATAGTTTGGCTTTTTTTTTTTGGTAGTTTTACCAAAGAATGGTCGATTTTTCTGGTTTTTCCTTGTATTATGCTGGTAGTACCCTGTATCCCTCATCACTTTGAGGTGTATGATGTGGGCATTTTGGAAAAGGTAAACAATTGACTAATATAGGAGAAAACTCAAAAGGACAGCGCTTTGGTATCTAAAAAGCTGATTTGAAATGTAAATATTTATGATTGTGGCCGTAAAGGCCTTAATCTTTTCTTCTTTCGCCTTTAACTTAGGCAGTGTAGAATGCTGTTTTTATAGACAAACTTTCTCTTTCCATGATTTTGCTTTTGTTCTCTTCTCTCCATAGTCATGAAGCTCAACCTTTTGAAAAGATCTGAAGTTCATAGCTTCTCTTTTTTTTTTTTTTAATATGATTATGTTTATTTCTTCTCATTCATCTCTTTTACACATAAACTGCCTTTTGCATAACTAAGCATAACATATTACAAAATTCACCTCTTGAATTTTTAAAAGCAACAGGAACTAAAACATTTTAATACTTATAAAGTTTAGATCTTGAACTTTTTGGTCCAGGAATCCTAGAAAAGATGAAGTGGATATTGTGTTATCTATTGCTAGAAATTGATCAAATTGGAGATCAGCATTTGAAAATGAAACCATGTAATTGTATTTAAATATCTATTTTCTAGTCGTTCTGTGCATTGTACAAGTAAAATTGACGTTAGAAGAGAAAAATTTTGCTGGTTGAGGGATGAATCAAGAAAAATATTTAAGTTGTTTCCTCAAATAATGCAATTTACTCTTTTTTTTTTTTCCCTTGTCATTCATGTATTCTCCATTTCCAGGCATGGACTGGACATCTCCATGTATCCTATATATGAATCACATATAAGCATCACACCACTCTCTCATTCTGCCACTTTCAACCAAACACATAGGATTGCTCCCCCTGTCGCAAACACACACAATATTCCTCAATCATTTCAATTATCTTTGATTTATGTATAATTCTAAATTACGTTGTTATTTTTCACTTCTCAAACATATTTTACCTTTGAAAATTCGAACTCCAAAGAATTACTCTCTTAGTATGTGACTGAATGGAGATAGTCTTAATTACTAAATGGGTTCTTATTGGTTGAAGGGTGTAAATTCTTCATAGAAAAGGCTAATTCCATGTAACATTTCTATGGAACATGTTATACCAACTATACTTATCTTTTTATCTATGTTAACTTTTTCTAGAAATTTGCTGCAGGAATGCGGATTTACTCCCTCAATCATCAGCTATGGATGTCTTATTAATCTTTACTCTAAGGCAAGGATTTTTAATTTTTATTTAATAATTTTTTTCCTACTGTATGCACTCCCCCAAACCCCCCTTGTATGGTGTATTCCTCTTCTGTGTGCGCGTGTGTGTGTTTTGGGGAGTGTTGAAGTTCAGTGAATCCCTTTGTTGAATTGAAGCATTTTATCCTACTTTGACTGTCCTTTCCCTAGGATTTTTAATTCCTCAATCATCAGCTATGGATGTCTTATTAATCTTTACTCTAAGGCAAGGATTTTTAATTTTTATTTAATAATTTTTTTCCTACTGTATGCACTCCCCCAAACCCCCCTTGTATGGTGTATTCCTCTTCTGTGTGCGGGTGTGTGTGTTTTGGGGAGTGTTGAAGTTCAGTGAATCCCTTTGTTGAATTGAAGCATTTTATCCTACTTTGACTGTCCTTTCCCTCGAAAGTAGTAAAATATATGTTCAACAAGTTTTCTTTGTAGTCCCTGGAAAAATCAATAGCCCCTTCATGCCTTTGTCCCTGTTTGTCTATGCCAGTTAAATTCTAAAGAATTTAGATGGGAATAGTGCTACAAATGAATTAGGAGCTTGTGATCTTTTCTAAGGAGGCAAACTGAATTTGCATCTCTGCTATTTTCACTTCTAAAGGTTTCCATTTTTCGCCTGAAATTGCATCTCTATTATTACCGAAAAATGCTTAAAGACATTATTATGAAATACTGTTAATATGTCTCTGAAGTATCTTCTCTATGTATTTTGTTTCCAGATTGGAAAAGTTTCCAAAGCTTTAGAAGTTAGCAAAATGATGGAATGTGCTGGTATAAAGCATAACATGAAGACTTATTCCATGTTGATCAATGGATATTTAAAACTAAAAGATTGGGCCAATGCTTTTGCAATTTTTGAGGATCTGGTCAAAGATGGTTTGAAGCCTGATGTAGTACTATATAATAATATCATCCGGGCCTTTTGTGGGATGGGTAACATGGATCGT
Source organism: Kokia cookei (assembly GCA_039519145.1). Lineage (NCBI taxonomy): Eukaryota > Viridiplantae > Streptophyta > Magnoliopsida > Malvales > Malvaceae > Kokia > Kokia cookei. The sequence goes on from CM076910.1 coordinate 1,067,251, forward strand.
GCAATTCATACTGTCAAGGAATTGCAGAAGGAGAGGCATCGACCTACTACACGTACATTTATGCCCATTATACATGGTTTTGCAAGAGCTGGGGAAATGAGAAGAGCTTTGGAAGTTTTTGATATGATGAGGAGGAGTGGTTGCATTCCAACTGTACACATTTTCAACGCTTTGATTCTTGGCCTTACTGAAAAACGTCAGGTATAATGATAAATAAGATACTGAGTTAGTTAAATCCTAGATTTTTCATGTGCACTGACAAGGCTAGAGGGACGCTTATATCATGAAATTTTTTTCACATTAGTCGAGTATTAATTTTTTTATAAAATAATTAATTCAATGATTTCATCCCTGGGTATTTCATTTAGCCAATGGAGTAGCTGCATGCAGAACATTAATAGTTGGCTGGTGAATTGTTTTACACATGATAATGGAAGGAGAAGTTTTATTACTCCATGCATTGCTACATTCAACTGTATTCGGTTCCATTCTTTTTCATATACATGGGGATTCATAGGCATTGGATTAGGCAATTTGGAGAGCCTTCTGCTATTCCATGAACCCTACTCTCCCACCCTCAATCCTCAAACTGGAGACCTCAAAATTGGAATTTCAAGTGATATCTATTGCAGCATTCATTTTGAGACATCTCATCCTTCTTTTGACTAAGATCTATTGATATTGCTAACATAAGGTTTGAATTTATTTTGCAGATGGAAAAAGCTGTTGAAATATTGGATGAGATGACACTGGCTGGCGTAACTCCAAATGAACACACATACACAACCATCATGCACGGCTATGCTTCATTGGGTGATACTGGAAAAGCCTTTGAGTATTTTTCAAAATTGAGAAATGAGGGCCTTGAGCTAGACGTCTATACATATGAAGCTCTTCTGAAAGCATGTTGCAAGTCTGGGAGGATGCAAAGTGCTCTAGCTGTCACAAAAGAGATGGCTGCCCAAAATATTCCAAGAAACACCTTTGTCTACAACATTCTAATCGATGGGTTTGGATTTTTACTAACTTCTGTCTCTCTAATTTACTAAAACACAGTCTTAGTATCCTCTTTTAGCCTGCTGCTAGTCTTCACTTATTTTGAGTATCTATAATATGAAATGACTTCCATATTTTGTTTTCGATTCTTCTAGATGGGCTAGGAGAGGTGATGTTTGGGAGGCTGCTGACTTGATGCAGCAAATGAAACAAGAAGGGGTTCAGCCTGATATCCATACTTGCACATCTTTTATAAATGCGTGTTGCAAAGCTGGAGACATGCTGGTATGTATCTTAAGGGGATTTTACAAACTGTCGTAAGTTTTATAGTCCGAATAACACTTAGAGTGAGATTCCGTTGTCATTCATTGCTTAGGTGCATTTACCCTAAAATGCTTTAATATATGGCTATTTTAGGATGTGATTCAGTCTTTTCAGATCAAGATGAGTTAGTCTTAGATGGGTTTAGTTTTTCATATCTTATCATTTCAAATAGCATACAAGACCATGAATTGGGTGGACTTGTGCCTTTCTAGGCTGTGGAAGTCAGAAGACCGTGAACTCAACATCATTTGTGTTCAAGTACATTCTTGCTAGATAGATTGCATGAACCTTGTTAATTTTATTTTTGGCTTTATTTTCCCTAAAACGAGCCTTCGAGTGTTTCCTGTCCATTGATGTGCATGTTCTTTTCAGCAGTAAATTCTTACTCTGATATTTGTTTTTACCAGAGAGCAACAAAAACAATTCAAGAAATGAATGCCATTGGAATAAAGCCAAATGTTAAAACCTATACCACACTTATTCATGGATGGGCACGTGCTTCTCTTCCGGAGAAGGCCTTGAAATGCTTTGAAGAGATGAAACTGGCCGGTTTGAAACCAGACAAAGCCGTATATCATTGTTTGATGACATCACTTCTATCGAGGGCCACTGTTGCAGAGGCATATATTTACTCGGGAGTGTTGTCTGTTTGTCGAGAGATGATCATGTCTGGTTTGACTGTCGATATGGGAACTGCAGTTCACTGGTCGAGGTGTTTACGAAAGATTGAGAGGTCAGGTGGAGAGCTTACAGAAGCTCTGCAGAAGACTTTCCCTCCTGATTGGAATTCATACCATAAAATTGCTGCAAATTCTGATGCCGAAAGTGATGACGAAGATAACGATGTATATTTTGATAATGTGACCGATGGTGACAATGATCTTGATGAGGAAGATTTGAACAGATTATGGTAATAAATTATGTTTGGCTACTCTTAGTTTATGTATCGTCAGTCAGGTCATATACAAATTTTCTTATCTAAACTTTTCTTAGCTCACATTTTGTTTTCATTTCTGTACAAATCATTAACCGATCCATTTCTAATCCATTGTATCTATCAAATGGTATTTTTGCTCTTATAATGCCCTATCCTATTTCTAATCCAAGCTTTTACTCCCAAGACATTTACTTCTCACATTTTGATTTTCTTGCAAAATAGTCTATACCTCAAAATTTTAGTTCTTATTCTGACTAATTAATAATTTTTGCCCAGTGATTACGAATTATAAAATCAAACAGATACTCGTTCCCAGAAATCTCTCTGTTATTTTAGTTCTTATTCTAACTAATTAATGACTAATTAATAATTTTTGCCCAGTGATTACGAATTATAAAATCAAACAGATACCCGTTCCCAGAAATCTCTCTGTTTACCTTCCCGAAACGTCTGGAATTACCTATTCCAACAAATTACGAAATTTTCGACACCAAAAAGTTCTGGGCTATTACAACCTGTCTGCCTAAGTGTGAAATTCATCCTAAATGTATGCACCAAGCACTTTGTTGGTGTAAGGTTTAGGGCCATGCCTATATTTGACACTTTTCATTGGTATACCACCCATATCTGTGCCTATATTTGGATGCTCATATCAATCGGTCATTAAAGCAATGGGTCAACAACCATGAGTTTGGGTATTGATATTTGCAGCTACAACTAAAAAGGAGCTGGGGATCATCCCCCTGCACTCTTACACATTTGTGACTAATTATTTCCAACATATATCAGCTTCTATCCAATTTTGAAATTTTAATCCGAACAATAATAAAGAAAAAAACTTTTTCTGGTAGAGCTTCATTCCTTTCTTTGCAATTAACTTAAATCAATATATTTGAACTATATAAAATTTGTAGCTTCTGCACAAATTAAATGAACGATTATGAATATTGAACTCACTTATAATTTTAGACAATTTCATGCGAACTGTAAATCAACACTTTAAGTATACGACAACTAGAAATTACCTAAAAATTGAACCATCTTTAAATATAAAGGAACCTGTAAAGATGAAACTTGGAGTTTCCTGTTACTGGATGCATGTCCACTGGAAGGCTTACGAGCAACGCTACATCTTCTAATGTTATTGTCGCTTTGTTGTTGCACGGGAGATGAAACGTATGATTTTTGGGTCTTCATTGTTTTATCAGAGCGAATATGAATGATGGCACAAAAGTAATTTTTTTTCAATTTGTCTGGCATGATAGAAACTTAATTTTGTTAACTGAGGAAGGGTTTTTTGGTCGGGTAAATTTGTTCTCATATTACAGTGACTTTGAGCCACAAGAGAGTAATCTAATGTTTCTACATTCTGTGCAATACGTCATTCTTCAAATCTCAATAAGCGAGTAGCCATTACGGCATGATTGGAAATTGGAAATTGGAAATTAGAATTTAGAAATTCTTAGATGCATACAATAGTAAAGAATGTGGAGGAGGAATAAGTTTATTCTTACTTTGATTTTTAATTAATTTTAGGTAAAAAAATATATAAAAGCCTCTTATTATTAACTTTTTATACACCCATTTAGATATTTTTATATTGTTTTTCCTCCTAATGTATCTGAACTCCAGTCCTTTATATTTTAAATTTATTTCAAAATGATCCCTTGTTATTAAAAAAAATTGTTGTTAATAGTTAGATCCAATTTCACATTTACATTTTCTTTTGTCAAAATGCTAAATTAATTTGGAGAATAGAACTAAACTTAAAACTTAATAGAGCAATATCTTACATATATAATTTGGAGAACAACTTTAATATAAAAATTAAAACTTACATTAACATTAAAATAAACCAAACATTAGGTATATAGTTTGGAGAGTAACATTAAATTTCAACTTAAAACTTAATAGAGCAACAACTCACCTATATAGCTTGCACAGCAACATTAAATTTAAAATTAAAGCCTAATTGAGAAACATCTTCCCCATATAGTATGGAGAACAATATTAAAATTAAAATAAATTAAACATCCCTTCGTTTCTTAGGAGGATTATTATATATTACATCAATAAGATGATCAAAGGTTCGACAATTAACACACTTAGGGTTAATTTCACTTGTCATCACAAACATTAAACAACGAGATCAACCCGTTGCAACAAGTGACGGTTCCTCCGATGTTGTGTTGCTGAACTCAACTTCTTCACCAGAAGAATTTTGTTGATTCAGAAGTGTACGTGACGTTGTCGATAGTGATGTCGATGAAATCTCCAAACATTGATTAGTAGATAAACAATCTTCCGGGGGCAAACATGTCGGAGTCAGCTCAAGATTCAAATATACGTTTCTTCCGTTTTCTTCTTCGCCGATTTCAGTCAATCTTCTCTTCCGAGAATTTTCTTGACGATATTCCTTAAAAAAAAAACACAGAAACACAAAAAGTTGATAAATCGAAATGAAAATCTTTGTTAAGAGTATCGTCAGATTTCATCGAATTTTAATAATTTATTCGGCCTTGCACGAACTTACACGGAGAATCTTAACAAAAGAAAAAAAAAGGGTTACAAAATGATAAAATTGATATGAATAATTTACTATATAAAGAATACATATGTGAGGAATTTAAATTGGCCGATAGTTCACCTCGTTATGCTCTGCACTTTGACTAACGTTATAGTAGCCCTTCATAGTGTCATTAGCACTAGGGACGAGAGAAGTATTGCTAGATCTAACATCATCCATAGAACTCTCTTGCTTAATTTCAGAGATTTTAGTGATATCAATAATATCAGAGATTTCAGAGGCCATTGATTGGAATTAAGGAATAATAATAATGATAATAATAAGAGCAACTATGTCTAATGTGGCTCTGTCTGGGTATTGACCTTCCTGATTACTTTTTGGGCTTGAGTCGTTCAATAACTTCGATTAGATATATTCAATACCCTCGAATTAGTATATTACAAAACCCAAAACAAAATTCTGTAGTCCAAATTATAGTCAAAATACGGAAGTAATATAGGGTTGAAAATTCAATACATTAAAACTTGCAAACATTTTAACTTTAAGTTCACTTTTCTTCAATTATTAATCTGAATCAATAAAAAATATAAATCTAAATAATATAATTAAGAACTTAATTAGCATAATTCAAGAAGAGAAACTTCAAAACTAAAAGGAAAATCATGCACTTACCAATTGCGGGGAGATTAAAATATTTTGAAAGTATTGAAAATAGAAAAGTGAGAAACAGTCGATACTTAAAATATTAAGAAATTCAATAAAATGAATTTGGAGAATAGAACTAAACTTAAAACTTAATAGAGCACTATCTTACATTAACATTAAAATAAATCAAACATTACTTATATAGTTTGAAGAATAACGTTAAATTTCAACTTAAAACTTAATAGAGCAATAACTCACCTATATTGCTTGGAGAACAACTTTAAACTTAAAATTAAAGCCTAATAGGGCAACATCTAGTCCATATAGTTTGGACAACAACACTAAATTTAAAATAAATTAAACATCCCTTCGTTTTTTAGGGGAATTATTATGAATTACATCAATAAGTTGATCAGAGGTTCGGTAATTGGCACACTTAGGGTTGATTTCACATGTCATCACAAACATTAAACAACGAAAACAACCCATCGCAACAAGTAACGATTCCTCTGATGTTGTGTTGCTGAACTCAACTTCTTCACCAGAAGAATCTTGTTGATTCAGAAGCATGCGTGACGTTGCCGATAGTGATGTCGATGAGATAAATTTGTCGGAGTTAACTCTAGATTCAAATTTATGTTTCTTCCATTTTCTTCTTTGCCGATTTCGGTCAAACTTCTCTTTCGAGAATTTTCCTGACGATATTCCTTAAAAAAGACAAAAAAAAAAAACAGAGAAACATAAAAAGTTGATAAATTGAAATGAATTTCTTTGTTAAGAGTGTCGTCAGATTTCGTCGAATTTTAATAACTTATTCGGTCTTGCAAAGACTTACTCGGAGAATCTAACAAAAGAAGAAAAAGGGTTAAAAAATGATAATTTTGACATGAATAATCTACTATATAAAAAATACATATATGAGGAATTTAAATTGACTAATAATTTACCTCATTATGCTTTAATTTGCACTTTGACTAATGTTAGAGTAGTCCTTCATAGTGTCATTAGCACTAGAGATGAGAGAAGTATTGCTAGATCTAACATCATCCATAGAATTCTCTCGATTAATTTCAGAGATTTTAGTGATATCAGAGATTTCAATGATGTCAAAAATTGTAGAGATTTCAGTGATATCAGAGATTTTAGAGGTCATTGATTGATATTAGAGAATTATAATGGACTTTTGCAACTTTGTTTACTCTCAATTTATAGAGAATTAGTTAGTGAGAGGACATCGTTTTATAGAGAATAATGGGTAGGTAATAATAATAATAAGGGTTGATACATAAAGGTTAGAAATTTTTACTTCACAAATGAGGTTAAGATTTTAACACATTTTATATTTATTCATTTTAAAATTTTTAAATACAACTTAAGTATATATGACAAAATCTCAACTCCGCTTGTGAATTTAAAAATTTATACTGTTAATGTATCAAATAATAATAATCAAATTAGTTCAAAATTGAAATTTCTCATAATTTTCAAGTAAAAGTATTAAAAAAAACAAGTTTCATTAAAACAACTAAGGAATTTATATTAGATTATAACACACCGACTTCGACAAGCGAAAAAAATTAATGATTTTTTTAAGAAACAGGAGCAAATTTAGTAAAAATTAGTTTATATTTAATACACTATCAATATATAAATTTGGGTGAAGACACACTCGTTAGTGCAGTTTTTAATTTCAGAAGCACTACGAAACTGCCGAATAGACGCGGTCAACAAGAAGGCTGCAGTGCTGCTCAAGGAAGTAGTAGAAATGGTGGAATTCGACTTAGGCGAAATTGTCAAGCATACTGAAAAGGTCCATGGAAAATACTTACTACCATCTCCTTCCATCGTTAAGTAGAATCCAAGGCTCATTAGACACTAGGCATATTGAGAGAACTATTGCTGAATTGAAGTTCTCACCAAAATGGCTTGTGGGAAAACACACTACCACTGACCCTAAAATGCAACTTGATGAAATGGAGGAAGCAGAAATTGCAGATGAACCAGTTCAAGGTGCCTTTGAAGTGCCCATCGTAGCAGACATTGAGTCTAATCTAGTTTGTTGTTTAGTTTTACAACCTAGAGGTGAGAGATCCAATTTTTAGATACAGTTTAGATGAAGGGTAAATATATTAAATTCCTGAAAAAAACCATTGCAGACTCGTCTAAGAGTCTAGTTATTTGTGGATTTTGAGGTGGGTTAATCATAGTCATGTTCCGAGGTTTGTGTAGCAATATGTTATTTTTTCTGTTTGGATTGTTCAGAACCCCTTCAAGTATTCCATTGAAAAAATGTATCAATTAACAAATTCTCAGGCTACATCAACTTTTATGCATTTAGTATTATTATTTGGAGGCTGGTATAGAATGTAACAAAAAGTTTCCAGATTTATGATGGGGGTGGGGGACAGCCAAAGGATAATGTAGTGCCTATGCATGTCTTTTACTATGATCAGTAGTGACTAAATCTGTAGCCTCTAAGATATCACTTAATTTCCTCTGACGCATGCATAATGTATTTGACATCATTGAATATCATTAGGCGTGCTCTCATGATTCAAAAGTCTTTTGGTGTAAAATGAAATTGCACAACTGATGAATTCTGATCCCGAAACAGATGATGAGCCGAAAGTGACGACGAAGATAACGATGTACATTTTGATAATGTGAGCGATGGTGAGAATGATCTTGATGATGAAGATTTGAACAGATTATGGTAATAAATCATGTTTTGCTACTATTAGTTTATGTATTGTCAGTCAGGTCACACGCCTTGAAATTTTTCTTAGCTCACATTTTGTTTTCATTTTTGTACAAATCATTAACTGATCAACATTTAACGTAGCACATTTGAATTTTTGATCAGAAGAATGCTTGTAAACATAATATTCATATGAATACTTAATTTAAAGACCCCTTATGTGAATACTCATTTTAAATATACGTCAGTTTCCATCAAATTTTGAAATTTTAATTTATTAGACTCGGAGTTGCCTGTTATTAGATGCATGTCCATTGGAAGGCTCATGAGCAATGCTACATCTTCTAATGTTATTATTGTTTCACTGCATGGGAGATGAAACATATGGTTTTTGGTTCTTTATCGTTTAATTAGAGTGAATATGATGTTGGAAAAATAGTATTTTTGGATAACTTTACGGCATATTCTCAATAGTTAAAGGCAGAGGGTGGAATCATAAAATTATGGTTTTATTTTCTAATCCATGAGATCTTCACAACGATATATCATATGCTCAAAATGGATTAGTGATAAATGAGAAATTAATGCTCAAAGTAAGTCACTTGTGAATATTTTGAAAAAATGAAAAACTTAGATCCCATATTGATTCGATACCAAGTGTGATATGTGTTTATATATAAAAACCCACCAAAAAATTATTGAATTATTGAGGCTATTATTGAATGACTAAACTTAAAGATTTATTCTCATATTACTATGACTCTCTTGAGACACGAGAGAATAGCCATAATAAAGGATGAAGAGGAAGAATAAGTTTATTTTTACTTTGATTTTTATAATTAATTTGGGTAAAAATATAAAATATCTTATTAATAACTTATTATACACCCATTCAGTTACCTATTTTTAACATTTTTTCCTCCTAATGTATCTGAACTCTATTCCTTTATATTTTAAATTATTTCAAAATGATCCCTTGTTATTCCAATAAAATATGTTGTTAATAATTAGACCCAACTTGACATTTATATTTTTTGTCAAAATGTTAAATTAATTTGAAGAATACAACAAAACTTAAAACTTAATAAAGCAATATCTTACATATATAATTTGGAGAACAACTTTAATATAAAAATTAAAACTTGCATTAGCATTAAAATAAACCAAACATTACTTATATATATAGTTTGGTTAATAACATTAAATTTCGAACTTAAAACTTAATAAAGCAATAACTCACCTATATAGCTTGGACAACATTAAACTTAATATTAAAGCCTAATACAGCAATATCTTGCCTATATAGTTTGGACAACAACACTCAAATTAAAATAAAAACATTCCTTGATTTCTTAGGCAGATTAAAATAAATTACATCAATAAGATGATCAGAGGTTCGACAATTGACACACTTAGAGTTGATTTCACTTGTCATCACAAACATTAAACAACGAGAACAACCCGTCGCAACAAGTGATGGTTCCTCCGATGTTGTGTTGCTGAACTCAACTTCTTCACTAGAAGAATCTTGTTGATTTAGAAGCATGCGTGATGTTGCCGATAGTGATGTCGATGAGATCCCTAAACATTGATTAATAGATAAACAATCTTTCGGGGGCAAACCTGTCGAAATTAACTCAAGATTTAAATCTATGTTTCTTTCGTTTTCTTCTTTGTCGGTTTCAGTCAAACTTCTCTTCCGAGAATTTCCTTGACAATATTCCTTAAAAAAGACAAAAAAAAAAAAAAAAACTCAGAAACATAAAAAGTTGATAAATCAAAATGAAATTCTTTGTTAAGAGTATCGTCAGATTTCGTTGAATTTTAATCATTTATTCGATCTTGCACGGGCTTACTCGAAGAATCTTAACAAAAGAAGAAAAAGGGTTAAAAAATGTAAATTTTGACATGAATAATTTACTACAAAAAGAAAACATATACGAGGAATTTAAACTGGCCAATAGTTTACCTCATTATGCTTTGCACTTTGATGAATGTTAGAGTAGCCCTTCATAGTGTCATTAGCACTAGAGATGAGAGACGTATTGCTAGATCTAGCATCATCCATAGAACTCTCTTGTTTAATTTCAAAGATTTCAGATATTTCAATGATATCAGAGACCATTGATTGGAATTAGAGAAGAATAATGAATTCTTCTAACTTTGTTTACTCTCAATTTATAGAGAATTGGGTAGTGAGAGGACATCGTTTTATAGAGAATAACGGGTTGGTAATATAATAATAATAATAGAGGTTGGTACACAAGCATTAGAAATTTTTACTCTACAAACGAGGTTAAGATTTTGACACCTGTTATATTTATTCATTTTAAAATTTTTAAATACAACTTATGTACGCATGACAAAATCTCAACTCCGCTTGTCGATTTAAAATTTTCCACTATTAATCTACCAAATAATAATAATAATCAAGTTTAGTTCAAAATTGAAATTTCTCATAATTTACAAGTAAAAGTAAATAAAAAAAACAAGTGTCATTACAACAATTAAGGATTTATATTAGATTATAACACACCACCTTCAGCAAGCGAAAAAAATAATGGGCTTTTTTAACAAACGTGAGCAAATTTGGTACAAAATGGATTTATATTTAATAAATTATCAGGATATAAATTTGGGTTAATATTTGGTACAATGCACTTTTTAATTCCACAATCACTACCAAACTGCCAAATAGGTGCAGTCAACAACCAGGCTGCAGTGCTGCTCAAGGAAGTGGTAGGAATGGTGGAATTCGATTTAGGCGAAATTGTCTAGCATACTGAAAAGGTCCATGGAAAATACTTACTACCATCTCCTTCCATCGTTAAGTAGAAACCAAGGTTCATTAGAGACACTAAGCATATTGAGAGAACTATTGCTGAATTGAAGTTCTCACCAAAATGGCTCGAGGGCAAACACACTACCACTGACCCTAAAATGCTACTTGATGAAATTGAGGAAGCAGAAATTGCAGATGAACCAGTTCAAGGGGCGCCCATTGTAGCAGACATTGAGTCTAATCTAGTTTGTTGTTTAGTTCTACGACCTAAGTTCTCGATCCAATTTTTAGATGCAAAAGTGAGATTGTTATATTGGTGCGTGTGGAGTGGAGCAAGCGGTTGTAATGGTAACGAAAGTTGCAACAGAGATTTTTATTGATTCGATACAGAAGGTAAATGTCCCTCTGATCGTAGAGGTTGGATCGAGTACTGTTTCTGATTGACTGAAGTATAGACGTTTACGACCATGGTCGTTAAGAGAAGCATTCACGGACATTGAAGAAGGAATTCCGCATTTGATGGAGATAGAGTTTGTGGTTACAAAAAGATAGAAGAATGGCATGGCAAATTCGTTCGCAAACGCTGGACTGTCCAAGAATAACTTTTTTTAAAGCTCATTGGTAATTTGGTATTTTCTTGGTGATTTGTCTTGTTGCAGGGTGAGTGCTGTTATTTTTATTCGTTGCTTGTATTGCTGTTTCTGTAGCTCTGTTGTTCAGACTTGAGCTGGGAGTATCTTTATTTCTTTTGGCTTGTTTTCAACTGTTTGAGCTACATAGGCTCAAGAGCTTGCTGCAATATGCAGCTCTGTTTTGTCCTGGTTTGGCTTGGATGTCCCGATGCATTAAACTTTGTATTATTATGATTGAGCAAAAAAATAACTTGTTGTGTAGGACTTTGGCTGCTATCTGATATTTAACAAATCTAAATATTTGTAATTAAATCAGAAGACATGTCAAAAAAAAAAAAATAATAATAATAATAAAAAAATTAAATCTCACAAATTATTTAAATCAAACCTCAAGATTCCTTTAACTAGAAAAAGAGTTCAAAATTCATAAAATAAAATAAAAAACACAAAAATAAAAAATAAAATAATAATAATAAGAGCAGCTGTGTCTAATGTGGCTCTATCGAGGTATTGACTTTCCTAACATTTTTTGGGCTTGAGACGTTTACATTTTTTTTTTGTCAAATTGCTAATCTGGAGAATAGAAACTAAACTTAAAACTTAATGGAGCGATATCTTGCATATATAATTTGGAGAACGAGTTTAATATACATTAACATTAAAATAAACAAAACATTACTTATATAGTTTGAAAAATAACAATAAATTTCAACTTAAAACTTAATAGAGCAATAACCCACCTATACAGCTTGGACAACAACATTAAACTTAATATTAAAGCCTAATAGAGCAACATCTTGCCCATATAGTATGGACAACAGCATTAAAATTAAAATAAACTAAACATCCCCTTTGTTTCTTAAGGGGATTATTATGAATTACATCAATAAGTTGATCGGAGGTTCGGTAATTGGCACACTTAGGATTGATTTCACATGTCATCGCAAACATTAAACAACAAAAACAACCCATCGCAACAAGTAATGATTCCTCTGATGTTGTGTTGCTAAACTCAACTTCTTCACCAAAAGAATCTTGTTAATTCAGAAGCATACGTGACGTTGCCGATAGTGATGTAGATGAGATCTCCAAACATTGATTACTATATAAACAATCTTCCGGGGGTAAACTTGTCGGAGTTAACTCTAGATTCAAATTTATGTTTCTTCCATTTTCTTCTTTGCCGATTTCAGTCAAACTTCTCTTCTGAGAATTTCCCTGACGATATTCCTTAAAAAGACAAAAAAAAAACACAAAAACATAAAAAGTTGATAAATTGAAATGAATTTCTTTGTTAAGAGTGTCGTCGGATTTCGTCGAATTTTAATAATTTATTTGGTCTTGCACAGACTTACTCAAAGAATATTAACAAAAGAAGAAAAAGGGTTAAAAACTGATAAATTTGACATGAATAATCTACTATATAAAGAATACATATATGAGGAACTTAAATTGGCTAATAGTTTATCTCATTATGCTTTGCACTTTGACTAATGTTAGAGTAGTCCTTTATAGTGTCATTAGCACTAGAGATGAGACATGTATTGCTAGATCTAGCATCATTCATAGAACTCTCTTGCTTAATTTCAGAGATTTCAGTGATATCAGAGATTTCAGAGGCTATTGATTGAAATTAAAGAAGAATAATGGATTCTTCCACCTTTGTTTACTCTCAATTGATAGAGAATTGGGTAGTGAGCGGATATCGTTTTATAGAGAATAACGGGTAGATAATAATAATAATAGGGGTTGGTACACAAGCATTAGAAATGTTTACTCCACAACGAAGTTAAGATTTTGACACATGTTATATTTATTCATTTTTAAATTTTTAAATACAATTTAAGTACGCATGACAAAATCTCAACTCCGCTTGTAGATTTAAAAGTTTCCACTATTAATCTACCAAATAATAATAATCAAGTTTAGTTCAAAATTGAAATTTCTCATAATTTTCAAGTAAAAGTAAATAATTTTTTTTTTTCATTAAAACAACTAAGGAATTTATATTAGATTTTAACACACCGACTTCGAGCGAGCCAAAAAAATTAATGGTTTTTTTAACAAACTTGAACAAATTTGATAAAAATGAGTTTGTATTTAATACATTATCAATATATAAATTTGGGTGACTATTAGTCCACTTTTTAATTCCACAAGCACTACGAAACTGCCAAATAGGTGCAGTCAACAAGAAGGCTGCAGTGCTGCTCAAGGAAGTGGTAGAAATGGTGGAATTCGACTTAGGCGAAATTGTCAAGCATACTGAAAAGGTCCATGGAAAATACTTACTACCATCTCCTTCCATCGTTAAGTAGAAACCAAGGCTCAATTGAGACACTGAGCATATTGAGAGAACTATTGCCGAATTGAAGTTCTCACCGAAAAGGCTCGAGGGAAAATACACTACCATTGACCCTAAAATGATGTTACACCCAAAAAAAATGCTACTTGATGAAATTGAGAAGCAGAGAAATTGCAGATGAACCAGTTCAAGAGGCCTTTGAAGTGCCCATTGTAGCAGACATCGAGTCTAATCTAGTTTCTTGTTCAGTTTTACAATCTAAGTTCTCGAGGGAAAAACTTAAACGTGAGAGATCTAACTTTTAGATACAATTTAGATAAAAGGTAAAATATATTAAATTCCTGAAAAACCATTGCTGACTCGTCTAAGTCTGGTTATTTTTGGATTTTGAGGTGGGATAATCAGTCTTGTTCCGAGATTTCTGTAGCAATATGTCATTTTTTGTGTTTGGATTGTTCAGAACCTCTTCTAGTATTCAATTGAAAAAATGTGTCACATTAACAAATTCTCAGGCTACATCAACTTTGGAGGCTGATAGAAATGTAACAAAAGGTTTCCAGTTTTATGATGGGGATGGGGATGGGGATGGGGATGGGGATGGGGATGGGGGACAGCCAAGGGTCAATGTAGTGCCTATGCATGTCAAATCATTAACCGATCAACATTTAACGTAGCACATTTGAATTATTGATCAGAAGAATGCTTGTCAACATAATCTTCATCTGAATACTTAATTTAATGATATTTATGTGACTAACCATTTTAAATCATCGAGTTTTGAAATTTTAATCTATTAGATTTGGAGTTTTCTGTTATTAGATGCAATGTTAATTAGAAGGCTCATGAGCATTTTCTAATGTTATTATTGTTTCACCACCTGGGAGATGAAACATACGGTTTTTGGGTCTTCATCGTTTAATCAGAGTGAATATGATGTTGGATAAATGGTATTTTTGGGTAACTTTGAGGCATATTCTTGATAGGTAAAGGTGGAGGGTTGAGTCATAAAATTATGGTTTTATATTCTACTCCATGAGATCTTCACGACGGTATATCATGTGCTTAAAATGGATGAGTGATGGATGAGAAATTGATGCTCAAAGTAAGTCATTTGTGAATAAGTTGAGGAAAAGAAAAGTTTAGATCATACACTGGTTAGATGCTAAAAGTGGGATGTGTTCATATATGAAAACTCACCAAAGAATTATTGAATGTCTAAGTTTGTAGAATTATATTCATATTATTGTGACCTTGAGCTGCAAAACAAATTATCTATTGTTTTTACATTCCAAGCAATATGCCATTCTTTAGATCTCAATAAGTGAATAGTCATTACGGTATGATTAGAATTTAAAAGATTTTTAATTAATTTGGGTAAAAAATATAAAAAATTATGTTTTAAATTTATTTCAAAATGATCCCTTGTTATTCCAATAGAGTATGTTGTTAATAGTTAGACCCAATTTGACATTTATATTTTTTTGTCAAAATGTTAAATTAATTTGGAGAATAGAACTAAACTTAATAGAGCAATATCTTACATATATAATTTGGAGAACAACTTTAATATAAAAATTAAAACTTACATTAACATTGAAATAAACCAAACATTACTTGTATAGTTAGAAGAATAACATTAAATTTCAACTTAAAACTTAATAGAGCAATAACTCACCTATATAGCTTGGACAACAACATTAAACTTAAAATTAAAGAATAATATAGAGCAACATCTTGCCTATATAGTTTGGACAACAACACTAAAATTAAAACAAACTAAACATCCCTTCGTTTCTTAGGGGTTATTATAAATTACATCAATAAGATGATCAGAGGATCGACAATTGACACGCTTAGGGTTTATTTCACTTGTCATCACAAACATTAAACAAAGAGAACAACCCATCGCAACAAGCGATGATTCCTCCGAAGTTGTGTTGCTGAACTCAATTTCTTCACTAGAAGAATCTTGTTGATTCAGAAGCATGCGTGACGTTGCCGACAGTGATGTCGATGAGATCTCGAAACATTGATTAGTAGATAAACAATCTTCCGGCGGCAAACCTGTCAGAGTTAACTCAAGATTCAAATCTAGATTTCTTCCGTTTTCTTCTTCGCCGATTTCAATCAATCTTCTCTTCCGAGAATTTTCCTGACGATATTCCTTAAAAAAACCAAAAAAAAAACACACAGAAACATAAAAAGTTGATAAATCGAAATGAAATTCTTTATTACGAGTATCGTCAGATTTCGGCGAATTTTAATAATTTATTCGACCTTGCACGGACTTACTTGGAAAATCTTAACAAAAGAAGAAAAAGGGTTTAAAAATGATAAATTTGACATGAATAATTTACTATATAAAGAATACATACATATATGAGGAATTTAAATTGGTCGATAGTTTACCTCATTATGCTTTGCACTTTGACTAATGTTAGAGTAGCCCTTCATAGTATCATTAGCACTAGAGCTGAGAGGAGTATTGCTAGATCTAACATCATCCATAGAACTCTCTTGCTTAATTTCAAAGATTTCAGTGATAGCAGTGATATCAGATATTTCAAAGATTTCAATAATTTAAATGATATTAGAGATTTCAGAAGTCATTGATTGGAATTAGAGAAGAATAATGGACTCTTCCAACTTTGTTTACTCTCAATTTATAAAAAATTGGGTAGTGAGAGGACATCATTTTATAGAGAAGAATGGGTAGGTCATAATAATAATAATAATAATAATAATAATAGGGGTTGATACACAAGCATTAGAAATTTTTACTCCACAAACGAGATTAAGATTTTGACACATGTTATATTTATTCATTTTTAAAATTTTAAATACAACTTAAGTATGCATGACAAAATCTCAACTCGACTTGTGGATTTAAAATTTTCCATTGTTAACCTACCAAATAATAATACTCCACAAACGAGATTAAGATTTTGACACATGTTATATTTATTCATTTTTAAAATTTTAAATACAACTTAAGTACGCATGACAAAATCTCAACTCGACTTGTGGATTTAAAATTTTCCATTGTTAACCTACCAAATAATAATAATCAAGTTTAGTTCAAAACTGAAATTTCCCATAATTTTCAAGTAAAAGGAAATAAAAAAACAAGTTTCATTAAAACAACTAAGGAATTTATATTAGATTATAACACACCGACTTCAACAAGCGAAAAAAAATAATGGTTCTTTTAACAAAGCTGAACAAGTTTGATAAAAAATTAGTTTGTATTTAATACACTATCAATATATAAATTTGGGTGAATGTTTGATAGACTCGCAATGCACTTTTTAATTCCACAAGCACTAAGAAACTGCCAAATAGATGCAGTCAACAAGAAGGCTGCAGTGCAGTGCTGCTCAAGGAAGTGGTAGAAATGGAGGAATTCAACAGAGGCGAAAATAATTGCGGAGCATACTGAAGAGGTCCATGGAAAATACTTACTACCCTCTCCTTCCATCGTTAAGTAGAATCCAAGGCTCATTAGAGACACCAAGCATATTCAGAGAACTATTGTTAAATTGAAGTTCTCACCGAAATGGCTCGAGGGAAAACACTGACCCTAAAATGCTACTTGATGAAATTGAGGAAGAAGAAATTGCAGATGAACCAGTTCAAGGTGCCTTTGAAGTGCCCATTGTAGCAGACATTGAGTCTAATCTAGTTTGTTGTTTATTTTTACAATTTTTAGATACAAATATTTTTGGGCTTGAATCGTTCAGTAACTTCGATTAAATATTTCAGTACTCTTCGAATCGGCATGTTACAGGACTCAAAATAAAGTTTTGTAATTCAAGTTATGGTCAAAGTACTGAAACAATATGGTGTTAAAAATTTAATACACAAAAACTTACCAAAATTTAACTTTAAGATCATTTTTCTCCAATTATTCACTTAAATCAATAGAAAACAAATATAAGTCTAAGTAATATAATTAAGAACTTAACTAACATAAGAAACTTCACAAATAAATGGAAAATCATGCACTTACCAATTACTGAGAGAATAAAATATTTTAAAAGTATTGAAATTAGAAAAGTGAGAAACAATCTATACTTAAAATATTAATTAATTCAATAAAATAATTCATTCGAATATTTTTTAATTAATAATTGTAAATCATAATTTTACGAACCAAAATTTAAATATATTTTTTTCCGATCTTTGACACTCACCATTAAATCAACTTGGATCTAAAATATATTCTTCTACTCGTCGATGGGTTTTGATCCATTGTACCAGTCATAGAATCATCTCTTGGAACTCATTGGTGAAACTTAAAAAAAAAAACTTAACAGCCCAGTGACTTAAATTAAAACTTTTTAATAGTTCGGTGACTTAAATGAAAACTTCCGAATGGTTCATTGACCAAATTGTAACTTTTTAAAATTAAGTAACCAAAACAAATTTACGTATAGTTTAATGATTAATGGTGTAATTTACCCCTTTCTAAAATAATTTTCCTCTTATTTTTAATTGAATTAAGTAAACAATACAAAATATTTTATTAGTAACTTATTATACACCCATTCAGTTACATATTTTTTAATATTTTTCCTTCTAATGTATTTGGACTTCAGTCCTGTTTATTTTAAATTCATTTCAAAATGATCCCTTAATTTAACAAGTGTTTGGAAGGAAAGAGAAACTATATAGAGTAGTTTGGAGAACAAAATTGAAATTAAAACTTACATTAACATTAAAAGAAACCAAACATTACATATATAGTTTGGAGAACAACATTAAACTTAAACTTAAAACCCAATACAGAAATAACTTGACAACATTAAACTTAAACTTAAAACCCAATACAGAAATAACTTACTTAGGGAGAACAACATTAAACTTAAAATTAAAGCCTAATAGAGCAACATCTTGCCTATATGGTTTGGACAACAACATTAAAATTAAAATAAACTAAGCATTCTTTGCTTTCTTGGGGGGATTATAATGAAGCACATCAATAAGATCTCTAGAGGCTTGGCAATTGGCACACTTAGGGTTGCTTTCAGATGTCAATACAAATATTAAACAACGGGTACAACCCATCGCAATAAATGACGGTTCCTCTGGTGTTGCATTGCTGAACTCAACTTCTTCACCAGAAGAGTCTTGTTGATTCAGAAGCATGCGTGATGTCTCCGATAGCGATGTCGATGAGATCTCCGAGCATCGGTTAGTAGATAAACGATCTTTTGGGGGTTGACCTGTCGGAGTTAACTCAACATTCAAATCTATGCTTCTTCCGTTTTTTTCTTTGCTGATTTCAGTCAAACTTTTTTTCCGAGCAACTCCCTGACAAGATTCCTTAAAAAAGACAAAAAACACAGAAACATAAAAAGTTGATAAATTGAAATGGATTTCTTTGTTAAAAGTATCATCAGATTTCGCTGGATTTTAATCATTTACTCATATTTCTCGAAGAATCTGAACAAAAGAAAATAGAGGGTTAAAAATTGATAAATTTGACATGAATAATCTACTATATAAAGAATACATGTATAAGAAATTTAAATTGGCTAATAGTTTACCTCATTATGCTTTGCACTTTGATTAATGTTATAGCAATTCTTCATAGTGGCATTAGCACTAGAGATGAGAGAAGTATTGCTAGATCTAACATCATCCATAAGACTCTCTTGCTTAATTTCAGAGATTTCAAAGATGTTAGAGG
Source organism: Kokia cookei (assembly GCA_039519145.1). Classification (NCBI taxonomy): domain Eukaryota; kingdom Viridiplantae; phylum Streptophyta; class Magnoliopsida; order Malvales; family Malvaceae; genus Kokia; species Kokia cookei. The sequence goes on from CM076910.1 coordinate 1,086,789, forward strand.
CCATTGTTTGGAATTAGACTAGAATAATGGACTCCTTAACTTTGTTTACCCACAATTTATATAGAATTGGGTAGCAAGAGAACATGGTTTTATAGAGAACAATGAGTAGGTAGTAATAATAATAATAATAATAATAATAATAATAATATTATTATTATTATTATTATTATTATCTTGTACACAAACGATGAAAATATTTAACGCCATAAGTAAGATTGAGATTTTGATATGTCTTATTTTTTAAATTTTTTTAAATTTTTAAATATAATTTAAGGACATTAAACAAAATTTCAATCCCGCTTGGGAAGTTAAAATTTTTCATCATCAGTGTACCAAATAATTATAACAATCAATTTTATAGTTCAAAATTGAATAATTCTCGTAAATAAGAAAAGGAGTTCCATTAAAAACAACTGGGGAATTTATATTAGATTATAATACACCGACTTTCACAAAGAAATAATTTAAATGAATTTTTAACAAATGTGAGAAAATTTAGTAAAAATGAGTTTTTATTTTTGATAAATTACAAGAGAGGGCAAAGCTTTAACAGCAATGCGATTGGCGCGACTCAAACCTAAGTCATACCTGAGACAATAAACACCTTTAATCATCAGGTCAACACACAGGATTCAAATAAGTTTGTATTTAATATACTATCAATATATAAATTTATACACCAAACTTTTAGTCACATGATGACATCTTTAAAATATCCTCAACACCTCATTGAAAAAACCTTTATATTAAATACAAATAATTAAACTTTTAATAGGTGACATTATGTAGTTAACTTTTCGTGTATATTATTAAACAATAAATGTTAACTCTATTAAAATTTGATTTTATCTCATTTTTTTAACAGTTCAACGATTAAATTAATTTATTTAATAGTGAAGAGATTAATTTAATAACTCTCTATAGTAAAAGTATGTCCACCCATGTCCTATTATAAATAAAATAATGTTACTTAAAGTCATTTTTAAAACAATTAAAGCTATTTTTAAAACAAAAATTGGTACATGCGCTTTTTTCCATCTTTTAAAATAAAATTATGATATTAATTCGATTCATGAGATCAATTTAATCAAAGAAAATTATATGAAGTATTAATACAATTAACAAAGGTTGAGATCTCGGAACTTAAAGGTCCGACTTCAAGTCTCACTATCTACAATTGTAAGGTGTGGGTCTCCCTCTCACCCTATATGTAGCCTCGAGACCCACCATCAACAATTGCAATATGCGAGTCTCCCTCCCCTCCCACCTTGTGCATATGTCTTATATGAGTTTTTGTCTAATTATTCAATAGTTATGTATTGTATTGATTAAATTTTACATTATAGTTGGTCGAACATATATATTTATATGTATTGTTATTTTTATACTAGTAATTTTAAAAAAAAAAAACTTTAAAAAATTATATATGAGAAAAAAGAGAGTAGAAACTGAAACAATATAAAGGGGACAAAAGTGTGAACTGAAATCTGAGGTTTTTAAGTATCAGCATTAATGTATTGTAGGAAAAATCCAAAAGGGAAATATTAGTAACCGTTGTAATTACACAAACAGACAGAAAAACAGCAAATTCCCATTTGTAAAGTATCAACGTCTTCTTTCCCCAACGTCACACTCTCACAATGCCTTACTATTCACTGCACTGCATTTCTTCTTTTCTTTTCTTTTTTCTTTTTTTTATTACATATTTTTTCTTAATTTAAAAAAAACGTTTCAATGCTGGATTAGTATGAGCATTATTATCAATACAGAAAAATATGAGTTCAAGTGTATTGAAACGTATTATCTTCTTATTTATGGATTAAGGAGGGGTTATAGATAGTTTTAGGCAAATATGATCAGAACCTATAATGAAATTGTTCAAAAAAAATTATCATCAGAATCAATCATTATAAATATCGAATCGTATAATTTATTCAAACTCAATCACTTACTTATGGTTTATACACAAGGAAAAAGTCGAAAAAAAAATTAGAGGTTAAAAATAAATAAAAATTTTAAAAAAGTCAAAGTGTAAATTTACCATTATACTGAGGTGTGATTTTCCTAAAAATTAAGGACTACATAAAAAAGTTACCATTGTACACGTCAAGCTCAAATTTGAGATCTTAAAGTTTCGAGAATCTCAATTTTTTTTTAAAAAAAATTAGGCATAATGACTTTTTTGGCCCCTTAATTTTACAACAAAAATTATTTTAACCATTCATTTAATTGTTTTTGTCTCTTTTGACCCTTAAGCTTGCATTGTTTGTTAATGTTATAATAAACGTCGATAATGACAATAAAACGATTACAAAATAATAAGAAAATGAAAAATAAAACACACAGATTTTACATGAAAACTATTTTTAAGAAAAAACCACGGGTAGATGAGAAGAAATTCACTAATGTTAACAACCAAATGATATAAGAGGAGTTTCGACCACATCTATTTAAATGTTAAAAAACTTATTCTAATCAAAGTCAAATAGAAGAAGTGTAGTTCTATACGGATTTTACTTGTGCTGCATGATTCGTACCGCGAGGGCTCCGCCCCACACCTCTAGTCGCGATCCCAGTACAGTTTTATACTTAATGGGGATATGTGGCGGGTTTCGGTCTCAGATCTTCGGCCTTTCACCCCCACATATCCCTTTATTTGTTTCTGTATTTTATTTCTTTAACAAATGACGAAATTTAGGCCACACAACTCTAACAATTAACTTTGCTAACATGACATATAGGTGAATTCTCACATATATGTCATGTTAGCAATTAATTAAGTTTTAAAAAATTAAAAACATTAAAAAATATTTTTAAAATTTTTGAAATATTAATAAATTGTTGAGGTGCAAAGTTAACAAACTATAATTCTTTTATCTATATTGAGGTGATTTAACAATCAATACAAGTGTAATGATTAAAAAACGTGAAAAATTAAATAGAAAACTAAAATTTTTATTTTTTATATAATTAAAAAACTAAATAAATCATTATATCAAAAATTATCAGTACAATTATAAAAATAATCACAAATAATATATATCTAAATAATTATAATAGAAATATATTCAAATTTGCAATCTAATATAAATTTGATTAGAATGCACACATACAATTTAAACTGAAATTTGATGTAATTTCCTCCTTTTCTGGTCTAAAAATATTTAAACTGATTAATAATTGAGCTTTTACTTTCTTTCCCAATTAGCAGTTACTATAATAAATACATTCACACACAACCATTAATTCAGTTTAACTTTTTTACTTTATTTAGGGGTTATCATTCATTTTCTTGATTTTTATCATAAATAATTTACCAATTATAATAGGGGTAATCTTGGCATTTAGATATTTTAATTTTTAATTAGGGGTAATCTTGAAATTTGGATATTTTAATTTTTAATTATTTATTTTAAAATAAATAAAGAAAATTTTATTTATAATTAGGAGGAGGACTCAAACTTACTTTTTCTTATATTAATAAAAATACTTATAAAATATTTTTTTTATAGATTACAAAAGAGAAAAAAAAAATCTTAGCAGGCGACTTGCAGTACCAATTTCATTTCAGTTACATTATAACAATATTTATATTAAATAGCTTTAAATGTGATTTTAATATTGTGATTCTCTCATTAATTACCATTACAGTTACAACTTATTTGTAATAAATTATTTACTATAATTGTGCTGTAAAACATTTTGTTCTTATTTCAAATTAGGTTAAATCTCTTCAATGAATTTAATATTTGAAATAATTTTTTTTGGATTGGAAATCCTAATTTTTCTAAATAATGCTTCTTGTTCATGTTTTTAACTTTTAATTTGAGTTAATGTATATTAATATTATAACAAATTCCTTTTAATTACTATTTATATTTTTATTTTCTAATATTAGCTCATTTTCTTTTATTGAGATATTAATTCATTTATACGTTATTTTGTTTTCCACATCATATTGAAAAATAAAGATTGAAAAGGGCGTTATAATCAGTGGCGAAGTAAGGAGATTGGTAGGACCCAATTCCTTTTAAATTGAAATTTTTTTCATTTAGATTTTTTTATAATTTATAAAATTTTAAATTAGTAATGATAAAATTACATTTTGATCTTCTAAAATGATAAAATTTTAATTTAATTCTTTAAAATTATAAAGATATAGGCTATTATGGTGAAATTATATTTTTACGATAGTAAAAATATACAATTTAATAATGATAAAATTGCACTTTATCCTTCCAAAATGATAATTTTAATTTAATTCTTTAAAATTATAAATATATAAGCTATCATGGTGAAATTATATTTTTACTATCGTAAAAATATACAATTTAATTCCATCTCAAAATAAATTTCTGACTTCGCTCTTAATTATAATAATCATTTCTTTGTTTTTTTTATTTCATTTAATGCTTAAATGTTTCTTTTTCTGAATATTGAATTATTTAGAGTTTAAATTATTTTTATTTAAATTTTATGCATATTAGCTTTCTAATAACAAATATAAAGTTTTCATTCGGTTTAAATAGTGTGATTATTAATATAGAATATTTAAACAGTCGAATAAGTTTTAATTCGGTTGGTATTGGTATTGTTTTTAGTATAGAAAGATTTGGGTTCAAAGGGCTAAATTGTGCATATATGCCTCTCTTTTTTGTTAATTGGCCAAATAGGTTAATTTTCAAAATTAGGAAAATGGACCGATTTTGGAGAGAGTGTGTGAAAGCTCATCCAGCTGGATGTGCTTTTTTGCCAATTATGCAGAAAGTTCGCTCAACTGGAAGCGCTTTTTGTACGCTCTCTCCAAAATTGACCTATTTCCCTAATTTTTTTTAAAAAGAGACTTATTTGGCCAATTAAGAAAATAACGGCATATATGGCTAATTAGTCGGGTTCAAGCATACTAAAATGTATTTTATTGCTATTTAAGGGTTGGTAGGGATTACGAATAGTTGTATAAAATCATATCAATATATATTCAAATAAAATAGGGATAAATATCAAAATTGTACATGAACTTTGTCTAATGTGCAATGTTATACATAAACTTCGATTTTGTTTAATTTTATACATGAAATTTTAATTTGATTCAATATAACCTCCCCAACCCGACCTAAACGTTAAGATTGAATTCGAGAAATTATGTTGACCACCAAAATGACTAAGTAGAACTATCGGAGTTTAAAAGGAGTTGTTTAAAACATTTGCTTTAATTTTTGAAGGAAACTTAGCGTGTTTAAGAAAATGCAATTTAATATCGGTTGATCTTAATGATTGTTTTGCAAAAGTTGAAATTCAGTATTATATATAATTTACAAGTCTCATTTACATAATCATGCAGTGGAAAAGTGACATTCAAAATTTTTCAATATTTTAATTAAGAAAAATCAAAATTTTTATGCATAATTAATTTTAAATCCATTTTCTAATATCCTAAATTCAAATTAAATATCATGCATACTAAATAAATCCAAAATTGAAGTCACATGTCACAATTCGAATAAAGCGATACAATTTCAAAATAAATAAAAATTAATTTTAAAATTTTAGACACTTGATTGTACACAATGTTTCTTCTCGGGAGACTTGCTGAATTCCCAAAATAATAGGGGAAGGAGGGGGCTCAAGCCTCGGCCTCAAAGGAGGATGCATTAACATCTAACCAATCAGCCCCCGTCTTATTTTATTTCTTGATCGTATATATTTAATTCAGGGTGTGACTTTTACCCTAATTTGTCGAAAATAACAAAAATGGAAGCGAGCTTCAACCTGGGTCATTAGGGAGGACTTTCCATTACTTAACCATTAAGCCTACAAAAAGTGAGCAAATCTTAAAACTTAAATTGCTTTCGGTGTCAAAATTTTTTTGCATCTTTGAACAAGTGGCAAAGACGAGCCCCGGCCCCTCTAAAATTATTATTATTTATTTAGGTCCCTTTATAATTTATAAAATTTTAAATTAGTAATGATAAAATTACACTTTGTCCCCTCCCAAAATGATAAAAAACCAATTTAATCCTTTAAAAATTATAATAAAAAAAAATGTAATATATTAAAATAGCGAAATTACATTTTTACTGTCGTAAAAATATACAATTTAATTCCACCGTTTCCTTCCCCAAAAAAAAATTCTAACGCTTTGAATTGTCTTGACAATATTTGCAAGTTTCGAAAGTTGCCATCAAGAATTTTATTTTGCACTTGGACTAATTAAAATCGTGACCAAGTTGTCAATGTTTTCTAAAGGATCAAGTTATGTTATAGTTCACTTTTTTTTTTTTTAATTTTCCAATTTAATCTTACACTTAGGAGTGATACAACAATTTAAGTTTGGAGAACAAAATTAAAATTAAAACTTAAGAGATAATTTGGAGAACAACATTAAAATTAAAATCAAAACTTACATTAACATTAAAAGAAACCGAACATTACATATATGGTTTGGACAACAACATTAAACTTAAACTTAAAACCTAATAGAGCAACAACTTACTTATGGAGAAAAACATTAAACTTAAAATTAAAGCCTAATAGAGCAACATCTTGCCTATATAGTTTAGAGGACAACATTAAAATTATAATAAACTAAATATTCCTTCGTTTTTTAAGGGGATTATCATGAATTACATCAATAAGATGATCAGAGATTTGGCAATTGGCACACTTAGGGTTGATTGCACTTGCCATCACATACATAAAACAACGAGTACAACCCCACACAACAAGTGACGGTTCCTCCGATGTTGTGTTGTTGATCTCAACTTCTTCACCAGAAGAATCTTGTTGATTCGGAAGCCTGCGTGACGTTGCCGATAGTGATGTCGACGAGGTCTCCAAACATTGGTTGGTAGATAAACAATCATTCAGGGCCAAATCTGTCGGAGTTAACTCAAGATTCAAATCTATGCTTCTTCCGTTTTCTTCTTCGCCAGTTTCAGTCAAATTTCTCTTTCGAGAGTTTTCCTGATGATATTCCTTAAAAAAGACAAAAAAAAAAACCACAGAAACATAAAAAGTTGATACATTGAAATGAATTTCTTTGTTAAGAGTATCATCAGATTTCGTCAAATTTTAATAATTTATTCGATCTTGCACAGACTTCCTCAGAGAATCTTAACAAAAGAAGAAAAGGGTTAAAAATTGATAAACTTGACATGAATTATCTACTATATAAAGAATACATATATGAGGAATTTAAACCGGCTAATAGTTTACCTCATTATGCCTTGCACTTTGATTAATGTTAGAGCAATTCTTCATAGTGTCATTAGCACTAGAGATGAGAGAAGTATTGCTAGATCTAATATCACCCATAACACTCTCTTGCTTAATTTCAAAGACTTCAGTGATATCGGAGATTTCAGAGCCCATTGATTGGAATTAGAGAGGAATAATGGACTCTTTCAGGTTTGTTTACTCTCAATTTATAGAGAATTGGGTAGTGAGAGGGCATGGTTTTATAGAGAACCATGAGTAGGGTAGGTAGTAGTAGTAGTAGTAGTAATAGTAATAATAATAATAATAATAATAATAATAATAATACACAAGTGTTGAAAATTTTTAACTTCACAAGCGAGGTTGAGATTTTGACAAATGTCTTATTTTTTTAGTTTTAATTTTTTTTTTTTTAAAATACAACTTAAAGACATTTGGTAAAATCTCAACATCACTTGTGAAATTAAAAATTTCCACTATCAATTTACCAAATAATAATAATAATACTCAAATTTAATTCAAAATTGAAAATTTCCCATAAAAAAGATTTTGGGATTTTTCAGGTAAAAGTGAATAAAAAAAAAGAGTTTCATTAAAACAACTAAGTAATTTATATTAAATTATAACACACCGAATTTGGTAAAGGAAAAAATTAATGAATTTTTTAAAACAAAATGTGAGAAAATTTAGTAAAAGTTGAGTTTGTTTCGATACATTATCAATATATAAAATTAGGTGAATATTTGATACATTAATACTGCACATTTTAATTCCACAAGCATGTTATAAATTTGTCATGTGTCCTATTTCTTTTATATATTTTCTTTTTTAATTTTTTTACTATATTCTATATACACTTGTCATCAGCTCAATCCTGTTTGTAAAATTTTAAAATTTCATTAATAGTGTATCAAATATTTTTCCTATAAATTTAGACATTGACTTTTAATCACATTATTACATCTTTAAAAACTCCTTTTAACACCTCATTGAAAAACCTTTAAAATAAATACAAATAATTAAAATTTTAATAGGTGACATTATATATAGTTAACTTTTCGTGAATATATATTTATACACTAGCAATATATTAAATCTATATTATTGTAATGCTTTTGATCGAATTGATTTCATAAAATAACCAAACATTAATTCAGCTAAAACTCATTATAAATTTTGATCATATCTCCTATTTTTCTTACGTAATGCCTAAATTTAGTTATAACTCCTTCTCAATTTATAAATAAGAGGATAATGCGTTTCAGCGCACTCGAACTCACGTCCTTTTTCATTGGTTACAATACTCATGCAAATCGACCTGAGACTTAATCCACTACTTATGTTGCTCTTTACGTCATTGCAACCAAAACTTGACTACCAAACAATCAAATAGATGCAGTCAACAAGACGACTGCAGTGCTACTCAAGAAAGTGATTGAAATGGTGGAATTCGACTGAGGTCTTGTTGTTTATGAAGGAATTGTCATGCGTACTGAGAAGGTCCATGGAAGATAGTTACTACCATTTCCTTTCCTCATCTTTCAAGTACTACTAAAGTAGAACCCCAAGGCTCGTTAGAGCCACTGAGCATATTAAGAGAATTATTGCTGAATTGAAGTTCTCTCCAAAATGGCTTGAGGGAGAACACACTACCACTGGCCCTAAAAAGCTACCTGATGAAATTTAGGAAGCAAAAACTACAGATGAACCAGTTCATGGGGCTCCTGAAGTGCCCACCACAACAAGCATCGTGTCAAAGGGGTAGATTGTTGAGGCAAGTTTTTGAAGTGGTTCTATGTGCCAATGGAAGTTTCCACTTCAATCATCACTGCGACAAACTACTTACTTGCCATGTTTTCTTTGGGCTATAACCGATGCTGATAATATGAAATACCCAAGCCTACATGTGAAGATCAACCATTTAGACAAATACATCTTGGAGGTCAAATCGGATAAAGCAATTAGATCTCACTTGAATTGTGGGGAACGGATCGAGATATCATTTAGATATATTTCTAAAATGTCCACTTTACTTTGATATTTATTTGCATATTGTATATTTTTTAGTTTATAGATGTTGCTCTACAGTTTTTGTACCAGGTATTGAGTGTACTTGTCGATTTATAGAAAAACATTTTTGTGAGAGTGCATTTGAAATTGTAAATCCAGTTTGCTGTTTATTTTTACAACCTAAGTTCTTGAGGAGAGAATTTAGAGGTGGGAGATCTAGTATTTAAATACAAAAGTGAGGCTGTTATAATAGGGTGTGATAAAACTTAGATCACTAGTATCGAAATTAAAAATAATGGTTGAGCTAAGTTCCACAGACATCGAGAAATCGAATTGCGTAAACAATTTACCGTGTTTTACGTGGTGTCTTCATAAGTGTCTAATTTTGTTGTCACTTTCATTCTAACACTCTGTTTTACTTGATAGTTATCAACTGTTCTATTCAAATCTAGTTTCCGTTAGACTAATAAAATATCTAACTGTAATTATATACATTATAGGAGAATATATCTTGCTATAATCAATACTAGGCCTTTTCAAAAAGCCTTATGTAACTAATTGTGATTTATATCATTAATAATAATATTTTCTCTTAATTTTTAACTAATATACAAATTTAAAACTATATAATAGTAAACTATAATGTTAAATTGAAAAAATAAAATAAAAAATAAGTAAACAACATGCAATAGTTATAATAGTTGTTCATGATAAATAGGAAAAAATATTTAGATTAAATTAATAAACACAATTAACAATAATGATTAAAAAATAATTTTTAAAATTTGACTTTCTTTTCAAACACACTCACAAAATATTTTCACACCAGACAAATAACAGATAAATAAAAACTAATTTTAAAAGTGCTTGTTTAACACGATATAAACTTATAACAAAATTGTAAAAAATAATATCAATTATCTATAGTCCCTCTCCAATCTATAAATAGGAAGATAATGCGTTTCTATGCACTTAAACTCAAGTCTTTTTGCATTGACAACAATATTCATACTAATCGAATTAAAACTCAATCGACTCTTAAAATATCATTTTAAATTCAATTACACTATTTCACAAAAAAAAAAAAAAATTCAGTTACACTATAATCATATTTGACATTAAATTACTTTAAATGTGATATTTAATATATGGATTCTCTCATATTAATTACCTCAACTTTTTATTTACTAGAATTGGGGTTATTGAGTTGTAACAAGTTTGTTGTTATTTCAAATTAGGTTAATTCTTTATTATCAATAAATTTTTGGGATTGGAAATCCTAATTTTCTAAATTATATTACTTTGCTTCAATGTTAGTTTGAGACTATTTTTTATTCGAGTTTTTTTATATTAATATTAAAACAATATTTTCGTGGTAAAATTAAAAAAAAATTAGAGGATAAAATTAAATTGTAATTTTTATAATGGTAAAAATATAATATTATTATTTTAATAGTCTATATTTTTATAATTTTTAAAAAATTAAATTAAAATTTTATCATTTTAGGGGGCCAAAGTGCCCTTGAATATTCCTTTTAATTACCATTTTTATTTTTTTCCAATATTACCTCTTTTTATTTTATTGAGATATTAATTCATTTACATAATATTCCTTTCACATTATTTTGACAAAAAATTAGAAAAACACGTTATAATCATTTCTTTGTTTTTTGGATTTTTTTAGGCTGAAATCACTTTTTTTTTCTCCTATTTTAATTTCAAATATTAAAATATATGAAGTTTAAATTATTTTCATTTAGGTAATGTTTAAAAATTCACGTAATAATTGAATTTGAGTGTAATTAATTGTTATTATATGGATTATACTTGTAATCTATATGGATAACTATTATAATTAGTGAGTTTCACTAAATTGAATTAACGGTTACAAGCAATTACCATTTATAATTTTTCAAACACGCATACATAATTTAAGTTTAAGAAAATATTTTTTATATAAAATTATAAAATTTATTTTCATACAATTATGAAATATTTCTGATACCAATGATCATTGGAACTTAAAATTCAATATTGTTTTGAAAGTTTCGAGATTTGGAGTGCAAGTCTCAATACTTGAGGTGTCCAAGTATCGATACAAAATGATGAATGAGTCTCAAGATTTATTCATCTAATCTCGAACTTGTGCCTAAAAATGGAAAAAATTACATTTTAACTCATGCAATCATACTTCTAATGCACACTAACATGTTATTTAACAAATATATTTTAATTAAAATGATAAAATAGAAATATTGAAAATCATAATATTTTAAATTCAAATCATTTATGTGTATTTTTTATTTTTTATATAAGATATGTAAAAATTGAAATTATAATTTACTTTATAAAGTAATAATATTTTAGTCATTACTCAGTTAAATTAATTGATGTAAAATTAATTAATAATACTAACTCAAATATTTAATATATAGTTTTTGATTTTTTTTAAAATTAAATAAAAGATAAATTAATCACGGATCACTTTAAAATAGCGTTATTCTTATTTTGATCATTTTAAATTTTATTTGTTAATTTAATCACTCTAATTAAGATAATTAATTGAATTGATCACAAATTCCATTAATTAACAAATGGATTGCTGACTTTTTTTTACTTTTAACAAAGACAGGGATCTCTCTGTAATAAACCCAAAACAAATTTTTTTTGTTATTTGCAACATAAAGACCACAATTTCAGTATCGAACAAAAGCCCAATAAAATAAAATAAAAGTGATGGTTGAAAAAAAACAAAACTACAAAACCATATTGATTAGTTTCCTTATTATTAAAAAAAAAAAAATTACTAAACAATCAGTAATTTTACATTTTGATCATTTAATTTTTTTTTAAATTATAGTTTAATTATTGAATTATTCAAAATTTTTTATTTAAGTTACTGAATTATTAAAATCGTTATTGTATGACATTCTTTATTTGCATCGCCTACACCAATTGAACGTTTTTCTTTCCCTTTTATTTTACAATTCATTTTTTTTTCATGAAACAACTTTGAATATTACAAATCTGCAAATAAAAATCCAAATAGTTTTATTCTCTAATATTCAATACTTACTGTCAAATTAACTTATATTTAAGATATATTCTTTTACTAACCGATGACTACCGATTTTATATTGTTGTAATATATATTTTTATATGTTATATAATTTATATCACAAAATTAAATATATAATAAATGAAAAACATTTAAAATATTAAATATTAAATTATAAATAATATATTTTGCTTAAATAATAATATTAATAGACTTAAAATAGACATAGGTTAATTATTTATAAATATAAACAAGTTTGAACAAAATTTCATACTCACATTTTAAGTCACTTGAATTTGAACAAACATAAAGTGTAAGGGGCGAACTTGCCCCCTAAATAAAAAAATTTTTATTTAAATCCGCTATAATACAATAAAATTAAACATTTGTTTATGATAAAATTACACTTTGATCCACAAAAATGGAAAAAACTATATTTAAACCCTTAAAAATGATGAATAATAAATTAATACATTATGTTTAATCCTTTAAAAATTTATTATTCAATTCTGACTCCTAAAAAATATTTTGGATTTGCCCCTTGGTACCATTATTATACATAGACCCAACTTGAATCTAACTCTATTCATTTCACATGGAAACTAGAGGTAAGTGGTTGATCGAATCAAATCGGATTAAGTGAAAAAATTCAAGTTACCAAGTTAACGTGTCTTATTTTATCCTCTAAATTTAATTTGAATTTTTTTTAAATTGAATTGAGTGAAATAAAATTCGAATTTAGTCGAATTGAGTGAAGAAGTTCAAATTAAATTAAAACAATAAACATATAAAATTAAAATTTTATTACAATATAATTAGTTTCATTATAGAACACAAAGTTTGTACCATATATAATTGAAAACTTTTTCAAAACAAAATAAGATAATTCAATATAATAAACTTAAATTGATAATTTACTTATTTAAATCCTTGAATTTATTATTTTGAAAAAAAATAGCTTTTTTTATGTATTCTTTAGAAATCTTTTAATTTTTATATATTTTTTAAAAAATTATGAAATATTGGAAAAAAATAACATATATTTTGGATTTTTGAATATTATTGTGAAATTGTTTTGTAATTGAGAGACTGATTTGTTCATTTTTCAAAATTGATAGAGATTAAAAGAATAATTACATTAATTTGTTATTCGAGTCATTTAAATTATAAAATTCAACTCGACTCGAACTCGAAAAACCAAATTACTTGTTTGAATTAACTCAAAAAATCAAATAATTCAATTAGATTAACTCAAAATTCAAAAAAATAAATTTGATATTTTCAAATAAAATCAAATTTTGCTGACCTTGGAAAACTAGTTTACCACTGGTTTGATTAATTTGCTCTTCCATTGATGTAAAATTTCCAATTTACGATGAAGCATTAAAATAGTGACGATGATCACATGATAATGTACAAAATAAAGATCAGAATCTAATCAGCCTATTTCAGGACACCAACCGTACGATAAGTTGCTGTCTACTCCATTATATTATATTATATTATATTCTAGGGAAAAAAAGTGAGCCAAAGTTCTTACACTTTGCGACTTGGGTCGTCTTCACTTTCTGTTGATTCTCTGATCATTTCACCATTCTTTATACCTAAAAATCCCTCTGCTTCAGCATCAAAGCTAGCATGAACACTGTACAAGACGTATACGAGCACGGCTAAACCCGAAAAGAACCCGAACCAGACATACGACGGTCCATCCAAAGACCCCAACAGAAATATATTCATGAAGATTGATATAGATGGTAGGCAAGGCATGAAAGGTACACCCCAAAATTCGGGTTTCCGGACTTGCGGTACCGCGTGATGAAAAATTAGTGTTGTAGCCGTGGCGAGTCCGATACATAGGCCGAGTAGAAAGGACTTGGAACTCCCTGAGGGTGCAACATGCCACGACAGGGTGAATAGAAGGGAAGTGAGGGTCAATAGGCATAGGAAGGATAATACAGGCCACGGCTTTGTTGTCCCGCTGACGACATATCGCCTGTAGATTACGGCGTTTGCGACCATGTAATACACAAAGAGTGTGCCTATGGACATGAGGTTCAAGAGGATGTTTAGATCAGTGAAAAGGCCAATGGCTGCTGTGAAAATTCCTGAAAATGAAGAGTAACAGCAAAATCTACCGTAAGTAAACTTTTTTTTATACCTAACTAATTGGTAAAAGTAATATAAAAATCTTTGTATTAAAAATCGAATTATATTTTTTTATATGTTAAATAAAAAATAAATTAAGTTTTTACGTTAAAACAAAATAATAATGTGTTACAAAAGTTATTTCCTAATATAAAACTCAAGTTGTATTACTTCAAAACAATATTGCAATATTTTAAAATTAAGTTGAGTGGATCAATTGAAAACTAATAATTAAATCAGTAATATATAATAAAAATAATTAAAACAGTTTCGAATTAGTAAAAAATTAAAAATCAAGAATAAAAAACCCAAAAAGATTCAAGTTTTTAATAAATTTAACTTCGGAATTAGGTGGTCAAAGTTTAATAAAATAATTGAAGGATAACCCAACTTTTCAATTTTTCTTTTAAGAAAATGAAATTATATTATTTTTTGAAGTACAAGAGTAAGATATTTCTTCTTTTATTGTGACAGAAAAAAAAGTTGATGGGACTATTCAAATCTGCAGTGGAAACAATGTCACCATCATGTCATTTGAAAACCCATGTGCTGAATGAATTGACGTTACAATACTGATCTCAATAGCTGAATATGAAATTATATTCGGTTAATATATATATTTAAACTATTTATAAATTTATATTTATATTTTTAAATTTTAATTTTCTATTTTTTAGATTTTAAAATTTAAATTCAATTAATTTGATTGATATGATATTTTAAAATAAAAAAAATACTTAATTGAAAACAAATTTATACTGAATTTATATTCAATAATATAATTTTTAATATGTTAACAATTAAATTTAAATTTTAAAATCTAAAAAATAATACGACTAAAATTTTAAAATATAAAAAATAAATTTCAAATTTACAATAAATACATCATATTTTAACTTTTAAATTTAAAAATAAAATTATAAATATATCTACTTTTTAAAAAGAATTATTTCCGTGACGGAGATAATTATTATTAAAAAAACCGGATTTTGTAGTCATTTCTATGTCAAAAAAAAACGTCAGCATAAACAAAAACGGTTCTAGTGGGTCCAACTGCAACGGCAGACGTCTATCTTAAAAGTATAAACTATCAAAACAGTCAATTTTTCTTCGTTTTAAAATTTCATTTTAATCCTTTATGTTTTCATTTTATTATAAAATAATTACTCTATTATTAAGATTTGTTAATTTTCAAATAGTAGTTTGAGATAATAATGAAAATATATTTGAAAAAAGAAAAGTTAGATTTTTATGAAAATAAAATACAAAATTTTAAAATATCCAACATGAATAATTTGAATTTTAAGATAAATTTTGTATTTTATTTTTTTTCAAAAATTTAACTTTTTATATCTCAACTAAACATTCATGTTAGACATTTTAAATCTATTTTAATTGTTACGTCAAATTATTATTTGAGAGATAATATATTTTAATAATAAAATGATCCTTTCGTAATAAAGTAATAATATAAATAATTAAAATATAAACTGACAATTAATCCAACTAAAAAAAATAAATGAAAATGCACACAGAGCCCAATGAACCCTCCTAATGAAAAGAAATATATGTTGAGTAAATAAGAAGAAATCCGTACCACGAAATGCGGAGGCGTTGAGAGGCGTAGATGTTTTAGAATGCACCCTGGCGAACCATGCCGGGACCACGCTTGAACGTCCAATGACGCACATGTACCGAGCCTGTCCCAACATAGCCACCAACAACGACGTCAATATCCCGAAACTGGCCCCCACTCCGATTACCTTCGACACCCACTCCCACTCCCACCTCCCACTGAACGCCGCCGCAAATGGCGCCTCTACATCGATCTGCGTGCTCGGCAATTAGTTGACCAAATAATACAACCAAAACATAAAAAGTTAGAAGGTACTACCATGTCGTAAGGGAGGAGCATGGACATGGAAGCGGCCATGAGACAATATAGAATGGTGACGATAACGACGGAGCCTGTTACTCCAATGGGAATGTCTTTGATCGGGTACCTTACTTCTTCAGCCATGGTGGATACGGCGTCGTATCCAATGTAACTGAAGTAAACCATGGCGGCACCATTGAAGACACCGGAAGGTCCGTATGGAAAGAAACCGGAAGGGTTGTTAGGGTTCATTGGACGAGTGAAATTGTTCCAATCTCCTTTCCAAAAACCCATTAATATTACAAAGATAATGAAAAGGATATGTAATGTGGTGAGTATCATGTTCAGTATTGAACTTTCCTTTGTACTGTAACAGATTATGACAGTGACGGTTAATACGACGGCGACGGCCAACAAGTCGATTTCGTTGAACCCTTTTGGGAGAGCAGCAGCTGTGAACCGCCATTTTGCGGTGGGTATACCGATTACGGCGCTTAAATAAGAGGTGAAGCCTCTAGCAACGGCGGCGTTTGACATTACGTATTCCATTATCAGATTAGCTCCGGTTAAAAACGCGGCGAACTCACCGAATGTGATACGTAGGTAGCTAAAGGCGCCGCCAGCGACAGGCATATGGACAGCGAACTCAGTATAGCAGAAAGCGGAAAGGAGAGCACAAAGACCAGCAATGGCGTAAGAGATTAAGATTGCAGGGCCAGCATAGAGACGACTAGCTCTTCCGGTGGTGACGAAAACACCGGCTCCGACCATACCTCCTATTCCAAGACCAATTGAGTCGTACCATCGGAGGGACTTGCGCATATTGGAGCCGGAACGGGACTTGACCCAACTTAACTCTTCATACGAGGAAGAAACAGAGGGTGCACGATGAGCGAAACGAGATGGGGTTTGAGCCAAGGCCCTGAGGTAAGACCGGAAAGTAGAGAAAGAGGACGGCGGGGACTCCATTGGAAGGCGGAGGATGGGGTTTAGTTTGTGTGGGGAAAGTTATGGCGTTTGGGTTGGTTGCATTTGACGATTAATGGAGACAATAGAGAAAAGATTAAGGAGCCAGTTCTGGAGTATTTTTTCTCGTATTCGAATTGTCTGATCCTTAGAAAACAACACTCTGCAACTAATTAAAATGAGGATTTCAAAATCCAACCTTCTTTAAACCGATTATACCATTTATTTATAATTCAATCAATTTAATTAGTTGGTATAATTCGATTGAATAAATTATTTCAAAAAATGTTAGAAATAAAAATTGTAATTCAATTAGTTCGAGATATCTCAAGATATATTTGCTGTAGGTTACATTAAACGTGTCAAATAAATTCTTTCAATGACTGAAAAAAATTCGGTTTGAAAACGATTTTTTGTTATCGTGAAAAAAATAAAAATTTGAAAATTGAGTCGATTTGTGACATTTATAACAATAAGCATTTTCCAAAACGTATATATGTTTTTGATGAGACGGATATTAAATGTTCTTGGCTTTCAACCGAACGATATTTTTCATTATTCTTATATCACGAATCAATTCGCACGTGGACTCAAATAATTACGAATCAAACACAGAACTAAAAACAATTTTCTTACTTTAACTAGGAAAGTAAATCTCTTAGACTTTAACACAACACTTTATAATTATGAATCAAACACAGAACTAAAAACAATTTTCTTACTTTAACTAGGAAAGTAAATTTCTCTATATATATAGAAACCGATAGAATTGTTATTTCTTAAAGAATGGTTGAATTAATAGAATAAACATAATACACTAGTTCTACTAGGAGAGAAGGGCGTCTAACCTTAGTTAATTATACTAGGGTAGTTGTCCCTCGTGTTTGTTATGAGGGGTTTCAGGCTTTTCTTGCATTAAGTCCAATTATATGTATTTTTTAAACTTTAATCCTACACTTTATAATTTAATCCAATCTAGTAAATATTTTTCTACTCCAAAAATAAATATTATTTATTAGATTAATTTAAATTATTTTCTAATTAAATGATTTTCTTAATTCAATTCTAATCTCATTAAGTCATGAAAATTTTACCGTAAAAAATTATAAGAAAATATATTTAATTGATTCCCAATGACAAATTAATTTAATTTAATTTTTGAACTTCAATTATTTAATTAAATAATAATTCGAAAAACATAAATTAATTATCGGGCCATTTTCATACTTAGTGAGAAAACAGATTCATTTCCGAATGTAACTCATTTATCTAACTTTATTGTTTCTATCCATTTATATTCATTTTATTCTAAATGCAATTCATTTATATTTTAATGAGCTAGCGGATGGACCGATTGAATATATATAATTAAGGCTCAAATGATTTATAATTAAGTTTCAACTTTTCACCTATTAATTAAAAACTCATTTAGTCACAAAGTCATTCCACTATAGTATCGTGATTAAGCTCTCCTCGATTACATACCACTATGAAAATTACTCAATCAACACACGTCCAATGATCTTGTCATAAGTGTGTTACCTTCATAGGATATCATTAATCTCTTTGGGATAAATCCGTTCTCCCAATATGATATTATTTTATCTCACGGTAACATTACATCTTCCTTAAATACATAAGATAGTATAGAATGTAGAGGAAGAAAGTTTTGAATTTTCTATGAAAAATCTAAGAAGTTGGATTCTCTTCTGTATAAGTTTTAAATTTAAGGTTGTAGTAAAGTTTTTTCTAAAGAAACTTGATATCATGAGGGATGAGGTCAATTAAAATTTTCATTTGATTTCGTATAAAAAGATTAATATTACTCGATCCATCGAGTTCATGTCATTATTCTCCAAGGAAAAAAAATTATATTTTCTCAAATTATAGTTAGAAGAACAAAACTAAAATTAAAACTAATGAGATAATTTGGAGAACAACATTAAAATTAAAAATAAAACTTACATTAACATTAAAATAAACCAAACATTACATATATAGTTTGGAGACTTAAGATCAAAACCTAACCTATATAGTTAGGAGAACAACATTAAAATTAAAATAAACTAAACATTCCTTGATTTCTTAGGGGAATTGAGCAGGGTCGCGAAATATATCAAGAAGATAATCAGAGGTCTTGCAATTGGCACACTTAGGGTTGATTTCACATGCCATCACATACATTAAACAATGAGTACAAGCCATCGCTACAAGTGACGGTCCTTCTGCTGCTGGATAGTTGAATTCAACTTCTTCACCAAAAAAATCTTGTTGATTCAGAAGCATGTGTGACGTTTCCGATAGCGGTGCCGATGAGATCTCCGGACGTTGGTTAGTAGATAAAAGATCTTTCGGAGGCAGATCTGTCGGAGTTAACTCAGACTTCAAATCTATGCTTTTTCCTTTTTCTTCTTCACCGGTTTCAGTCAAACTTACCTTCAGAGCATCTCCTTGATGATATTCCTTAAAAATGACAACAACAAAAAAAAAACACACAGAAACATAAAAAATTGATTAATTGAAATGAATTTCTTTATTACGAGTATCATCAGATTTTGCCCGATTTTAATAATTTATTCGGACTTGCACGGACTTACTCAGAGACTCTTAACAAAAGAAGAAAAAAGATTCAAATTAACAAATTTGACACAAATAATCTACCCTATAAAGAATACATACATGAGGAATTTAACTCGGCTAATAGTTTACCTCATTATGCTTTGCAATTTGATTAATGTTAGAGCAATTCTTCATAGTGACAACATCACTAGATATGAGAGAAGTATTGCTAGATCTAACATCATCCACAGGACTCTCTTGCTTAATTTCAATGATTTTAGAAGCCATTGATCGTAATTAGAGAAGGGTAATGGATTCTTTCAACTTTATTTACTCTCAATTTATAGAGAATTGGGTAGCGAGGACGTGGTTTCATAGAGAACAATGGGGTAGGTAAAAAAGTGGTGATAATAATAATAATAATAATTTAGAATACAACCAGTGAAAATTTTTAACTCCATAAGCGGGGCTAAGATTTTGACACATGTCATATTTATTTATTTTTTAATTTTTAAATACAATTTAAGGACACATGGCAATATTTCAACCCACTTGTAGAGTTAAAAATTTTCACCATTAGTGTACCAAATAATTATCCTAACAACAACAACATCACAACCCAAGTTTATAGTTTATAGATGATTGGATTCTAATTGATCTCTAATATGTTAACAAGTCTCAAAATTCTATATTTTTAAGAAACTGGTATAGGTTTTGTACTAAGTATTGAGAGCAGACATAGCAAAATCGAACTGCATATACAATTTTGTGCCTTTTGTTTTTATTTTGTTTTACGCTATTTCATCATGTGTCCACTTCCGGTTTTTATAGTGCATCTTTTCATTTTTCACCAATCTTATTTGTTTCTACATTCTTCAATAGATTTAAGTTCAAGATCCTCAATTTTTTTTCCATTATTTCAGCAGAAACATTATATGAAAAAACATTGTTGGCAATTGTTTCATTTTGATAATAATAATAATAATAATAGAATAAACCCTAAACAATAACACGACTAACACACTTCGAAATCATTAAACTAACACATGAGATTCAAATTATTGTTGATTTTAAATTCAGTTACACTATAATCATATTTAACATTAAATTACTTTAAATGTGAGATTTAATAAATGGATTCTCTCATATTAATTACCTTACCAATTACAACTTTTTATTTACTACAATTGGGGTTGTTGAGTTGTAACAAGTTTGTTCTTATTTCAAATTTGGTTAACTCTTTATTATCAATAAATTTTTGGGGTTAAAAAATCCTAATTTTCTAAAGATTGCTTCACCTTTTTATTATTGAGATTTTGATTCATTTACATATTATTCTTTTCACACTATTTTGACTAAAAAAATAGAAAACACGTTATAACGCTTAAATCACTTCTTTTTCTCCTAATTCAATTTTGAAAATTAAAATATTTAAAATTTAAGAAAATAATTAAATTTAAACGTATCTGTTTATAATTACACAACGTGACATGTTTAAATAATTATCATAGCTGAACCCAATAAGTGGCACAGGTGCAAGATGTGTGTCCGTTATCAAAAAGTTAAAAAAATATGAACATATATTACCATATAATCACACTAATATATTCAAAAAAAAAATTATCATAGCGGGTGGATCTTACTGTCCACTTTGCAATTCTTAGGAGGATAATGAAAATTGAGGTAATTACACATAATTATAAATTATTCTATAACTTTCCGAGTGCACAAACATTATTTAAGTTTAAAAAATTATTTTTATAAAAAAATAATAAAATATTTTTATTTTAGGATATATATTTTTTCAAAATATAATTATATATATATATATATATATAATATATTTGTTCTTTTTTATACAATATCTAGAATTACCCATAATCCGTCCTCAACCCTTAAATAGAAAGATAATACCCTTTAGTACACTCGAACCCATGTCCACATGCACTGACAATAATACTAATACCAATCGAGTTAAGACTTAATCGATACAAATTAATACTTAATATATAGTAATCCAACAAGAAAAAAATTCAAAGGGAGAAAAATAATTGGTGGAATTGGTATGAACGGCCCACTATCAATGTGTCTTTATTGTTAATTTTGTGGATCCATAAGGCATCACCCATTCCTAACCATCAATCATATCTAAGCTATTTCTTTCTCGTATTTTCTTTTGGCTATTGAGATTTTGATATTTTGTAATAAATTAAGAAAAATATAATAATTTATTTGATTTTCCAATTAAAAAATTTATTTTAATTTTTTTAGCTTTTAAATTTGTGTTGTTTTTCAAATCATTTCAAAATAGATGGAAAAATTGACATCTTTTAATTTTGTTGAAAATGACATCCACATGGCAATCTACATATACGCCACATTAGCGATTAATTATTATTTTTAAATTAAAAATATCTAAAAATATAGTTTTATAGTTTTATAGTTTTTTAAATAATTTTAATAATGTTTAATTTTTAAAATATTTTTATACTTTTTAATTTTTTTAATTTTAAAAATTAATTAATTATTGACATGACATCAACGTGTATACTGCGTTTGCAAAGTTAATAGATGTTAATTTCTTCCATCAATTTTGAGTTGATTTGATAAATAATATAAATTTAAAGGCTAAAATATGCGAAAATTTAAATGGAGGGTTAAAATAAATTTTTTTTATAAAGTTAGAGAGCTAAATAAACTATTATACAATTAAAAAATAATTACTTTTTTTTGTACATATTCAAACTAGTCAATTTAATAAATAAAAATATAAATGAAGGAAAATAATTTATATTTCTAAAAATATTATAATTACACGGTAACATAATTTATATTTTTAAAAATATTAACTATTATAACAATTATTAGTATGATAAAAATAATTTCTAAACAAGTAACAAAAAAATTCAAATCACTATGTTAGTTTAAAAAAAAAGTTGATAATGTGATTACTAATAAAAATAACAAGAAAAATAAACATTATATGCAATTTTATCTAATTATTCCAATGTATATTTGTTGGGTTATTTCCTCTTTAATATTTAATATATGCTTCTTATCATCATTCGTTAATCCTTGATTACGTTCATCATCATTTGAATCTATATCTGTATCATTCAGATTATTAAAGACTCTTTCTTTCATATACTCTTCGAAGTTATGAAATATACAACATGCTAGTATGATTCAACTTAGTTTTTTTTTTTTATATATGCTATACTAAGGTGATGTTAATATGAGAAATATTTTTTAGAACGTCTTCTCGACTACATTTCGAAGCTTTAAATGTCTCAAAATAAAAAGTTCACGAGTTATCTTTACTACTTGTAACTAGCTTCATTATTTCAAATGGTATCATATCTCATGATATGGTGCAAGAAAACCTTTTGTATTTGCATGATTAACATCTACCATACAGCATTTGGGTTCACAATGCAAATAGTGTGTACTTTTAATTATAAAATAAACTTTATTTGCAAAAATATAATACTTAAATTAAATATAAAAAATAGTATAATATCTATAATATACATTAACTTTATAAAGTTTAATAAAATGTAACTTTTTTATAAATAATATAATTTTTTGTCATAAATTTAATATAAACAACTTTTTTTTATGAATAAGTACATTATTTTTATATATATAGTATGGACAAGTAAATAAGTCATGTTTATATATATTTTTGTCTCAATTTTTTATAGATAAATATATTGTAACACTTTAATAACATATAAATTTTTTTTATAATATTTTT
The DNA here is from genome assembly GCA_039519145.1 of Kokia cookei. Taxonomy (NCBI): domain Eukaryota; kingdom Viridiplantae; phylum Streptophyta; class Magnoliopsida; order Malvales; family Malvaceae; genus Kokia; species Kokia cookei. Next base: position 1,110,378 of record CM076910.1, read on the forward strand.
TTGGCTATAACTTTAGAGTTTTTTTAGGATTTAAATAATATAATTTTTTATAACTTTATAAAATACACATACGTGTTGATGTTTATAATATAATTTAAATAATTTGTATAAAAATAACTTTTTAAAATTGGACTTGAGTGCAATTACTTAGATAATTACTTCAATTCTCACCCCATAAGAACTGAAAAGTGTAATTGAAGTGCTCCAATTACACCCAATTTAATGGGATCTACCAACTACAATGATTACCCAAATATGCCACTGATATGTAATTATAAGGAATTTCACCCAGTTCAAAATTTATTAGCTATTTACAAGGTTATATTAAAAGTTTTATGTATAAAAGGACCTCTTTCGTAATGATGTCTTTTAACTCTGTCTTAAGTGATTTGCGGGGGGGGGGGGGTGATATTGATCCATGGATGATGCAATTTCTTACTTTATTATATCTAATATGAAGATTTTGATATAGAAGTATATCAACCTTTAAAATAGATATCCTTTAGAGCATATCATATATTTCTTCCAAGTTATTATACATTTAAATGTACATCTCAATCTGTATTTCTTTCATATGCCATTGACCACATGAAGACATGATCCAATAGCCAAAGGCTTCTTAAAATTAATAACCTAGTTTAATTGGTGCCAAGTGGTTCTACTTTTTGAAACTTGTGAACCTTTTTTATGTTGCAAAATCAAGTTACCAATTTTCCTACTCATTATCTAACTCTATTCTAAATTTCATTGGTTTAAAAAGTATAGAGATACATCACAATTGGATCCCTCTCCTATATATATATATAGGTGCTCACGGCACTACACTACATAACATTCTAGAAAAGGATAAAATCAAAGCACAGAATTACAGCACAAAATACAAACACATGTTGCATTATATTGCAAAACCACAAAGATCTGTTGAAAACCAAACATTCATATGTATAAAAGCAATGAGTTACAATGCTTAAAAACATATTTATTAAGCAATAAAATGGATATCTCATCAAAATTCAAAATAGTAGTTCATGCTCAAAAGTAATCTAAAGCATATTATTCAAAGGGAGGAGAATCTGATCTGATAAACAAACTAGTACATTGAATAGTTGTCACTAACCCCAGGCCTGATGCTTTTATAAATTGCCATGACAATAGGAAGCATACCGGTGAGTGCAATCTGAAGCTGATCCGAGCTGCTTGTTCGAACAGTTATCTGTCCGCTCATCTTGTTGTTCAGTCCTGCACGAACTGCTACTTTTGAACTCCTTCCAACCGATAACTGAGACTGAAAATTGGCTCCCAGTGCCAAGTCCCCTCTCCATTTGACTAGAGACAAACCCAAAGTGGATTGATCCTGGTCGATTGGAAAATCTGCACCTCGGAGCCGCATTTCTAGATTGGCTCCATATGCTGAATCACCTTTAGACCTAACAGTCCCAGTGCTACCAACTAAAACCAGCCGCTTTCCAACAACAATATGATCCTCAAGTTTGAGTCCAGTTGCAACATTCTCACCTAGAAATGTGACAGAGAAGCCGGCAGCTGTTTTGTTCTTTCTGAGATTTTTGAATTTGGTCTCCCCTCTGACAACATAAGCTAATTGCTTTCCAACATTCTGGATGTCAAAGCCAGCCATGGTTGATCCATTTTCACCATGCTTGGCAGAAACTGAAGAATCCAAATGGATGTTAAACTCTTTCTTATCCTTGGTGAGTTGAACTGAAACTGCAGCAGGAAATTGGCTGGCAATAGCTAGACTATGTTCAACATTAACACCATCATAGCCACAATCATGGTCCCAACCATGAGTGTCCAAAACTGGCCTCGCCAAGAACCGAGAAGTAGGTTCCAAGAACCGGTACCTGAATGCTGGATTATCAGCATCAAAGGAAGGTGGCAGAACCATATCAGGTAATGGAACTGGTACAGAAGCAGGACCACCAGTTTCCGGATCAACATCTTCCCCTGTGTTACCATATTCATCAACGGCTGGCTTTCCTTTCTTCAGCTCTCTCATTCTTCTCAACTCCTCCCTCCACTGCTTTTTCTGGAGGAGCTTCACCCGGTAATCATACTCCTCAAAATATGCCTTCCTTTGCTCCTTGTCAAGCTTAGCAAGTTGTGCTTTCCTTAGAACTTTGAATGATGGGAGCTTATCATACTCATCCTCATCGTCTTCTTGATCGGAATCAGATAAATCATCCACATCAATATCTGAGTCACCATTCTCACCACCCTGATCAGAAGAGAGTTTAGGATGGCTACGAGACTGCAACAGCCATGATAACAAGTATGGAAGAGGAGGAGATCGGACACGAAAACCAAAAAGCTTCCGATGGTCAAATGGATCTTGAGGTTTGGAGAGAGAACTTGCTTCAGATAGGACTTTGATAGAGTAGCATAACAACAATAGCTGAGGTCTCCAAGTTTGACCGTTAGGAAGCACCTTGTGGCCATCTCTATTCTTCCGGCATGATGGATGATTTTCAACAAGACAAACAGGATTCATCAAACTTGGATTCATCATGCGTAAATCACCAACAGCCTGAGCAATAGACTGCTGAACAACATGAGAACGTTGGGCAACAAACACCTCATAACTCAAAGGTGAGCCAGATGGTCCATCAGGAGGTGCAGAAGCAGCATGAGTCAAAGCAACTATGGCATTTTTCCAGATAGAGGAGCCAAGAGAATTAGTGATTGATCTTAACAATGGAAGATCATTAAGATCCCGGGTCTGGCTGTCCAACCGATCAACATAGACTACAACATCAGGGGGACACTTCTTCATGTATTGCTTTATAGAAGCTAGGACCTTGCGATTGGCACCTTGCTCCATGGCAGATGATTTCAATCCTGGGGTATCAATGATCCTCAATTTAACACCATCTAATGTTCCAGTAATCTCTTTCACAACTGAAGTGGCAGGTTCAAATGCATGAATTGAAGTCTTCTCCTCACCAAAGATTGAATTTATTGTGGCGCTCTTGCCCACCCCAATTTTCCCAAGCACAAGTATGTTCAAGGAGAAGCTTAAATCATCTTTACCCTCTGTTTCAAGTTCCAGAGCTTTCCTCTTTGCAGAATCAACACTAAACAGTTCACTGGTTTGCCTCCCTGCAACAAGCGCCAGTCTATAAAGAACCTGTGCTGCAACAGAATCTTCCGTAGAGAGTCCCAGCCTCTGAACAAGCCTCAAGAATTTGACACTAATAAGTTGCAACTTTTCCAATTTTATTTTATCTTCTTCAGTCAAGTTGATGTCGGACTCTCTCCTACTAGTTACAGCAGAAGGACTAAATAAGTTAGGCCTGTTTGATCGAGGTGCAGGTTTTGCATTTTGCAGTGAGGATCCTAAACCCGCAGGACGTTCAACAGAGAAAAGCCTAGATCCATCTTGAGAGGTTATAGTAATGTTACCACCATCAGAGCCAGCGCCAGTTGCTGCTTTCAAGAGGGCTGCCAAAGCAGCAGAATCAAATAACTCCTTCCCCTCCCCTTCTTCATCTGTATCCCCGTCTTCATCAGAATCAATGACAATCTGACCATCAATTGTCTGCGAATGATCATGAGAAGAATCAGCACCCGAGTGAGAACCAATTGCAGCTCCTCGTTCTAGCTCCTTCAAGAATTGCTCAGCAGCATCAGCATTCTCAAAGAACATACTTTCAGCCTCTCCATCAGTATCTGAGCCTCCCATTGTAACGCCTTCATTCTGATGGTGCTCCTCTTGCATTTCACCTTCAAAACTAGTTTGTTCAACAGACTTAGGTAAATGAGATTCTTCTACTTCCATGGCTACTGATCTTTTGCTTTGACAATCAGCATCTGAAACCTCCATTTCACGAGCTTCCATCATTTCAGTGGGTTGAGCAGAATCATCCATGGTCTGAATTCCATCACTACCCCCTCCATCTATTTTCTCAGTAGACGCTTGCTCCAACATATCTACACCTGCCTCCTCTTTGAGGTCATTTAACTCAGTTTCGGAACCATATTTAGCAAGCAAACCCCCATCAGCAGCTTCAGCTTTCCTCTCGGCATTGGTTTCAGAAGTCAAGACCTCAGTAGTTTCAATTTCATCGGTCGCAACAGGGTCAATAGTTTTATCAGAAATAGGATGGATATCCAGAACACGTTCTTCTTCATCATGACTAGCCTGATTAAAGCCATTATCCAAGCTCACATTTCCATCAACTGGAACCACCTCTGTCTCCTTAATCTCCGATGTCTCAATGCCTAAACCATCACCAGTTAAAGGCGTTGCATCAACAGCCAACTCCTGTCCACCGGAAAATTTCGAACCATCATCATCAACCACCTCACCATCTACTGCTTCTGCAATCACAGGATTAACAACCTTAGCTCCACCATCTAACACCGAATTATCCTCATTCTCAACCATCCCAATTCTACCTTCCTCTTCACTTTCAATTGATAAAACAGCTCGGTCAGCTTCACCAGTAGAGCCCACTCCCACCTTATTAGCCTTCTCTTCTCCATTACCAACACTATCAAAATCAAATTTTCCCATCGAACCCTCACCTCTAAACTCCTCTAAACCATTATCACCACCCCCAAACGACTCCTCCTTCAAAATCACATTCGAACCATCAGAACCAACAAAAGGGGTATCGCTAACATCCCCAACAGTCGGAATTACTTCATCAGGGTCAGCCACAAATGGCCTCTCGGATACTGTTTCAAACTTGCCATCGCCGTTCTCATTAATATCACTAGTTTTATTATCATTATCTTTCAAAGCATAATCGCTTACTGAACTAGTTACAAACTTAGAATCATCATCGGAAGAAGAAGAAGAGGAGGAGGAAGAAGAAGAGGAAGAAGAAGGAGAACCTGGAGTGGTAGAGAGCGGCTGAGAAGTGATTTCTGGGGCAGAAAACTCGGCGTCCATGGGAGAAGAGAATTAGGGTTTTAGGATATGATAATGAAAATTGGGTGGTAAAGAAAAATGGGATTGCGTAACTGGAATTTTGTGAGAGAGATACTAAGCTTTAAGGAAGAGGAAAAAGATAAGGTAGAATGGAAGCTAAGGGTTTTGCGAGTTCGTAATTATCAATATAATCTGTTGAGATTAAAAAAAAATATCAATTATATAATAATATAGAATTTGTTGTATATATTTATTAAATTATAATTTTTTTTTACATTTTCTTAAATTAATAACGATATTTATGTAAATCGAACTAAAATTTTTAACACATAAAAATATTTTAAAAAAAAAAACATATAAATATGATTACATTTTTTTAATCTTCAATATTATAATGATTGTGAAAATTGATATTTTTTAAGTATGAATTAAATATTTAGGTATATATTTAATTTAAAATTTTTAACGTAATTTCATATAAATTAATATTAATATATACCAAATTTACTTATATTAATGTAAAATGTATATACCAAATTTACATATAAATTTACATATACACCAAATTTAAAAATTAAATTTTTTTTGGGAGAGCGAAATTAATTGTATATTTTTACGATATTAAAAATGTAATTTCATAATTTTAATAGTTTTTATTTTTATAATTTTTAAAAGATTAAATAACTTTTTTATTAATTTTAGAAGGTAAAGTATAATTTTACCATTATTAATTTAAAATTTTATAAATTCTAAAAAAGCTTAAATGTAAAAAAAAATTTATTTTAAGAGAGTTCGGACTTCACACGACGGATGAAGTGGTAGCTTAGGTCACAAGGAAGTCATCTTAGGGGCCCTTTGGGTGGGCTTTTTACTTCTAGTGTGGTGTAAATAGTTTTTTTTTTTATCTTACGTTATAGTATTAATCTCACTGTTAGTATTGTTTTTACACTACTCGCAAATAAATACACTACACAAATCCTTATTTTCAAGTCGATCGAACAATAAGTTGATGCCGGTACTGGTCAAAAATTTGGGTTTTAACTTAAACTTAGATCTATATGTTTTGTGTCGATTTTGAAAAAAAATCACGAGCTGATTAAATTTATTTGTATAGTTTGATGTACATGGAAGAAAAACTTTTAAAAAATAAATTTATTAAAAAAGATAGTGAAAGAAAATATGAATTAAAAGTTTTTAAAAATTATTAAAATTTAATGATACTATAATATTAAATTTATTTTATTGAAAAATTAGTTTCAAATTGACAAAAACCTTTCATTTTGTTTTAGAAAAACATTTTTTGGAAAATTAGAAAAAAAAAAAATAGGAAAAAATCTTTTGTTGAAAATTTTAAAAACAATTTTTGAAAAAAAAAATGCTTTTATCGTTTTCACTAAACATTCTTTTGCCAAATTGAAAAAAAAATGTTTTAAACTTTAAAATTAATTGATAAATTGAACTTAATTCAAATCCATTTAAAGGGAAATTATTATTTTAAACCATTTTTAAATATAAATTTATCACCCAATTTTTCCTAAACATATTTTTATTTTTTTAATTATTGAAAGTAATTTTCATTTCTACTTACTAAACACTTTTTTTTAATTTTTAAAAAATAAAAATTGTTTCACAATGCAAATAAAAACATAAATTATTTTTAGAAACAAAATCTATCATTTTCTTGATTTTAAATGTGAGTTTTCAAAATTATTATAAGGATTAAGTTACACAAAGTGTTAGGGTGATTTGTTATGCTAATTCGAACCACACGTGGTGCATGGACGGACGGTTAATGGTTGAGATCTTATATTGTACGTTATTTCTCTTTTGGTCTTAGAAGCAAGGTTATTTATAGGTAAATGAGACTTGGAGTGGGTCTCTTGTAAAAATGATTATATTTTACTTAATTACATGATTAGACTATGGATTACAAAAAAAAAAAAAATTGTCTACCTTGATAATTGTTGAGATTGCTTATAGAAGAGTCTCAACCAATTGTAGTTCTTTTTTATCAAAGGTCAATTTGATTATAAAGTCTGCAGTTTGATTTTCCTCCCTAAGGATATATCGCAGAATCCAGTTGTTTTCTTGGGATTGAATACGATGTATCCTTCTTATTAAAGCGGATTGTGAAGTCTTCGAGACACTTTCATGAATAACTTTAATTGTCTCCAAGCTATCAGATTGAATTACAATCTTGTCATGACCTCTATGTTGGATGAATTTTAGCCTCCACGATTTTCCTTGAAAAATAAAAAGGTTTCGTTTCTTTCATAGGAGCCAAGCCAATAGCCCGAAGAAACACGCCCAGCTAGTTACCCTACTGTGAGATCTTGAATTGTCCTGCAAATTAAGAGACAACCATTTGTGTAAAGTGTTAGAGAAAAAAAATTAGAATATTGGGTTCTCGAGACAACCTATTTCTAGACTTCCTTAGCCAATGTGCAATCTCGGATGATGTGTAAGATATCCTCTGACTCATATCCACACATTGGACATGAAGGGTCCGCTGCTATTCCACACCTGGCTCTTTCTGCATTAGTGAGGAGTCTCTGCTTAAGAGCAATCCAGAAGAAGAAACGGACTCTTTGCAATCCTAGAAATTTCCACGCTTTCTTCCATAACTCATCTTTGGGGTTCCAAGTCTCTTCCTTTAACATCTTGAAGGCACTTTTGATAGAAAAATATCTTGTTAAGGTGCGACGCCAAGCCAGTCTGTTAGATCCCTCTAGTGGATGTGGAGGTGGGATGCCTCTAATGTGACGCATAATCTCTTCAAGAAGCTAAACCTGCAAAGACTAAGGTTCCAATTGTCATCCTCTGTGGTAAAAAATGATTATATTCTTAGTACAGCCTAGTTTAGACATAAAGTAGAATTGTTGAATAATGTTGTACAACGATTCTTCTGAATAGGAGTATAGAGTTAATTTACTGCTGTCGAACTATTATAACTTTGATAGTCGAAATAAGGAGGTAAAAATTGAGGTGCAAATCAGGTCGTTTTCTTGAGATGATACATACCCTCTCGATAATAATAATTGATACACAAATGTTTTATTGTGTGGCATCCCCTAGAATACAACAAACACAATCATTTACTATACACATCGCTAACATGTACAAATTAAAAGGTAGAAGTTACACCAAAATTGACTTTTTGTTATCAATTTTTTTTAATATTAATCTCATTATAGGTTCTTGTCATATCTGTTCTTTTTTATACAATGTCTAGAACTACTCATAGCCCCTCCTTAACCCTTAAATAAAAAGATAATGTGTTTTAACGCACTCAAACTCACATGCTCCTACACAGACAATAATATCAATGTCAATCAAATTAAGACTCAATCGACTTTTAACAATTTAATTAACACTACAATTATTATTTATAACCTAATATTAGAGAAAAAGTTTAGCATTTATTAAACATAACTTAAGCATTTATGAAATAAAATGTTTCGTTTAAAACTCTTAATGATAAAAGTAAGTTAATAAATTTTCATTAATAATGTTTTAAAAATATTTTTTCTATCTATATGAGCTCTCACCAATCTAATATGCTTTCTTTTCCTTCTAACATTATAAAAATGGTTAAATTTTAATTTTAGTCCCACTATTATACTTAAATTTAAAATTTAATTTTTATACGTTAATTTTTAATATAATTTAGTCTTCATAATTTTATAATGTTATTATTTAATTCAAATAATTAATATTATTAACTTTTCTATTAAAATGCTACATGATTATATATAATTTGAATGCTCTAAAGGTTTTAGAGACCGAGACATGACTTTTCATTTGTTTTGGATTTGTCTGTATTGGTACTATAAGACAGTGATCAAATTTTAGTTTTAACTCTTGTATTGTGCTAGAACTTGAGACTTAATATATATTTTAATTTATGATATAATTTAATTTGGTTCCTTTACTTTTACAATGTCATTTATTAGTTTAAATAGTTAATATCGTTAAATATTTCAATTAAAATATTGTCAATTTTTTTTAAGAAAACTATTCCAACAAAAAAATATTTTATCACGAGTTCATGACAAGTTTGAACAAGTACTTTTAAGAAAAAAATACGTACCAATGTGGAAGTTGTCCTGGATGACATCAAAGTGGTGCTCTTTGTGGCATTGGGTTAATATAACTTTTAGTCCTTGAATGTAGTAATTAGATCCACTTCAGTATTCATTTTTTTTTTTTGTCTACTTTAATACTTAATCTTAATAATTAGATCCATTTTAAGCATTTAACTTAGATTCAATCACAACTAATGATGCGGTACAATTTCAAAATAACATATGATCAAGTTTTTACATTTACTTAGATTAATTAAAATAAATTTAATTATCAAATTGAGATACCGAAATGGAATAGAAATACAAAAATAAATTTAATTCACTGACAAAAGATTGAAGTTTTTTGTTGGTTTGCCTCTGAAGGATAACGTTAAGGATTTGTTTGGTTTCGCATTTTATTTTGTTTGGGCTTATTTTGACCTTATACGTCTTTTATTGTTTGGTTAGGCATATTTCACTTCTATTGGAAATATGTATAAGCTTTTATCCATGTTTTTTATAATCGGTCGGGCGAATTTAAGATGCTGGTAAGGGTCTCGACCTCCCTTAAAATAATTTTTTTTTCATGTAAGTTTTTTAAAATTTTTATTAGTAAAGGTAAACTCGATAAAAGTATAATAGAAAACTTCGTACTAAGAGTCAGATTACATTTTGTTCTCTCTAATAATAAAAAATAGGCAAATTAGTCATTGTACATTAGATCAAAGAGCAAACTGATCATTCTGTTAAAAATTTCATCCATTTTTACTATTCAAAATTGGTCCCTATAAGTCAGTATGATGTACACGTGACACATCACGTGTAACTATTTGGTTATTTCATTAGCAAATCAATTGTTAACAGTAAAAATAGATAAAATTCTTAATAAAATGATTAATATTTTAAAAATTAATTTACTCTCTTCTTAAATAAAAGAGATAAACTACAATATGACTTTCAATAAAAAAACCAACCTCATATTTTTACCAAAAAAACTCCAATATAAACCTCCTAGCTACCACTCCACATGATAAGTTGGTAACATAATCAACCTTGAATCTAACATACAACAAACATTAGACTTTAAACATTGACATTTCGGATTGGTCGGCCACATTGCTTTAATCACTAATGATATAAGATTTAACAAAACTTTGTCTTAACAAAATAAACTATCTAAACTATAAATTTTAGAGGTTGAATACTAATTAGAAATTTAATATTTTTATTTATAATTTGTTATTATTACTGTAATTATTGCGAATAAATTCTGATGAGATAAAAAAGCATTTAACTCATTTTTATTTTGTGAAAATATTTATTAATTGTATGTTAGCTTCATGATTTTTTTTAATAAATATTGAATTTTTTTTAGTACTATGTCTCAATTCATCTCATATTAGCATAATTTATCATAGCAATTCTATTTATTAAATTATTATTTGATAAATGAAGAAAATTAATTGCTCAAAAATTAAGGGATAATATAATTCTCGACTGATTTATTATAAATATGATCTTATAACTAATAAAAATATTTAAATAATTGATTATTGAAAACTTTAATATCAAACGTAGGAAGTAAATTTACAAAAGTAAGAAACTCGAGAAGATGGAATTGGTGGCTGCTGTTTATTGGTTTTGATTAATACTTCAATAAATAAAGTAATAACTTTTTATTTATTATCAAAAAAATTCATTTGACAATGTTAATAAATATCTAATAAATTCATTTAACCAAATGTTTGTAAATGTGACAAGTCTTAAAACTAATAAAAATATTAAAAATGGTAAAATTAATACTATTATAAATAATTGGTTTTAATTAATATATAAAAATTAATACTTCAATAAATGAAGTAATTCAATGTAATATTTTAACTTTTAATCAAATAAAATTATTTAATAAAAAATTAACAATATTATTTATATTTGTGATAAGTATCTAATAAATTCATTTAATCAAATCTTTTAATAGTTTATAGATCCGATGAACCTTAAACAATGAAAATATTTAAAATGATAAAATTAGTAATATAATAAAGAATGGAAGGTACTCTAATTAATTTATATATCTAAAACTCATTGGCTTTGCCTAGCCCTCCCCAGCCCTCTGAGCATACAAAACAGAGCAATAAAACCGAATACCCTCTTACAAATCAAGACACCATACATTTGCAGCCCTCTAAGACTATATATATATATATTTTTAAGGTCCCTCTAAGATTATATATTATACATTAGTCTATATGACCTTTTTCATTTCACCCCACAATCTAAATTTCTAACTCCGCCCCGACTACAACTCTTGTATTATATATTTTTTGCTATTTGACCCTACAATCTAAATTTTCTAGCTCGGCCCGACTCGACCTCTTTTACTTTCTAAAAACAAAAATTATCATACATGAACTATAAGTTATTCTTAAAACAAAACAAACCAGTTATCACCAATCCTGCATACCGTTCTAGTAAAGGATATGTAAAAATAACAGATCCTCAAAAAGTTAACATTATATCAAAAGGCCGCAAAGATCTGTACATGTAAGCCTCTGCTAACAGGCAAAATGTTCATATTTTATAAAAAGCTTACCATTAACCAAAACTGCTAAACAAACATGCAAAAAGTTACCATGCTTAGTAACATTTATTAGGAAATAAAAATGGATATCTCATCAAAGCAGTACTTCACGCACAAAAATAACCTAGAACATATTAGTCAAGGAATGTAGCTAATAAACTAATACATTGAATAGTTGTCACTAACCCTGAGCATGATGCTTTTGTAAATTGCCATGACAATAGGGAGGAGACCAGTGAGTGCAATCTGGAGTTGATCTGAGCTGCTTGTTCTAACAGTTATCTGTCCGCTCATCTTGTTGTTCAGTCCTGCACGAACTGCTACTTTTGAACTCCTTCCAACCGATAACTGAGACTGGAAATTGGCTCCCAGTGCCAAGTCTCCTCTCCATTTGACTAGAGACAAACCCAAAGTGGATTGATTCTGGTCGATTGGAAAATCTGCGCCTCGGAGCCGCATTTCTAGATTGGCTCCATATGCTGAATCACCTTGAGATCTAACAGTCCCAGTGCTACCAACTAAAACCAGCCGCTTTCCAACAACAATATGATCCTCAAGTTTGAGTCCAGTTGCAACATTCTCACCTAGAAACGTGACAGAGAAGCCGGCAGCTGTTTTGTTCTTTTTGAGATTTTTGAATTTGGTCTCCCCTCTGAAAATGTAAGCTAATTGCTTTCCAACATTTTGGATGTCAAAACCAGCCATGGTTGATCCATTATCACCATGCTTGGTAGAAATTGAAGAGTCCCAATGGATGTTAAACTCTTTCTTATCCTTGGTGAGTTGAACGGAAACTGCAGCAGGAAACTCGCTGGCGATTGCTAGACTATGTTCAACATTAACACCATCATAGCCACAATCATGGTCCCAACCGTGAGTGTCCAAAACTGGCCTCGCCAAGAACTGAGAAGTTGGTTCCAAGAATCGGTACCTGTATGCTGGATTATCAGCATCAAAGGAAGGTGGCAGGACCATATCAGGTAATGGAACTGGTACAGCAGCTGGACCACCGGTTTCCTGATCAACATCTTCCCCTGTGTTACCATATTCATCAACGGCTGGCTTTCCTTTCTTCAGCTCTCTCATTCTTCTCAACTCCTCCCTCCACTGCTTTTTCTGGAGGAGCTTCACCCGATAATCATACTCCTCAAAATATGCCTTCCTTTGCCCCTTGTCAAGCTTAGCAAGTTGTGCTTTCCTTAGAGCTTTGAATGGTGGGAGCTTATCATACACATCCTCGTCTTCTTCTTGATCGGAATCAGATAAATCATTCACATCAATATCTGAGTCACCATTCTCACCACCCTGATCAGAAGAGAGTTTAGGATGGCTACGAGACTGCAACAGCCACGATAACAAATATGGAAGAGGAGGGGATCGGACATGAAAACCAAAGAGCTTCCGATGGTCAAATGGATCTTGAGGTTTGGTGAGAGAACTTGCTTCAGATAAGACTTTGATAGAGTAGCATAATAACAGTAGCTGAGGTCTCCAAGTTTGACCGTTAGGAAGCACCTTCTGACCATCTCTATTCTTTCGGCATGACGAATGATTTTCAACAAGACAAATAGGATTCCTCAAACTTGGATCCATCACACGTAGATCACCAACAGCCTGACCAATAGACTGCTGAACAACATGAGAACGTTGGGCAACAAACACCTCATAACTCAAAGGTGAGCCAGATGGTCCATCAGGGGGTGCAGAAGCAGCATGAGTCAAAGCAACTATCGCATTTTTCCAGATAGAGGAGCCAAGATAATTAGTGATTGATCTTAACAATGGCAGATCATTAAGATCCCGGGTCTGGGTGTCCAACCGATCAACATAGACTACAACATCAGGGGGACACTTCTTTATGTATTGCTTTATAGAAGCTAGGACCTTGTGATTGGCACCTTGCTCCATGGCAGAAGATTTCAAACCTGGGGTATCAATGATCCTCAGTTTAACACCAACTACTATCCCAGTAATCTCTTTCACAACTGTAGTGGCAGGTTCAAATGCATGAATTGAGGTCCTCGACTCACCAAAGATTGAATTTATTGTGGCGCTCTTGCCCACCCCAATCTTCCCAAGCACAAGCATGTTTAAGGAGAAGCTTAAATCATCTTTACTCTCTGTTTCAAGTTCCAGAGCTTTCCATTTTGCAGAATCAACACTAAACAGTTCACTGGTTTGTCTCCTTGCAACATGTGCCAGTCTATAAAGAACCTGTGCTGCTAAAGAATCTTCAGTAGAAAGTCCGAGCCTTTGAAGAATCCTCAAAAATTTGACTCTTATAAGCTGTAAATTTTCCAATTTTATTTTATCTTCTTCACTCAAGTTGTTGTCAGAGTCTCCCCTACTTGTTACAGCAGGACTAAATATGTTAGGCCTGTTTGATCGAGGTGCAGATTTTGAATTTTGCAGTGAGGATCCTAAGCCCACAGGACGTTCCACAGTGCAAAGCCTAGATCCATCTTGAGAGGTTATAGTAATGTTGCCGCCATCATCAGAGCCAGCACCAGTTGCTGCTTTCAAGAGGGCTGCCAAAGCAGCAGAATCAAATAACTCCTTCCCCTCTCCTTCTTCATCTGAATCAACAGCAATTGTCTGGATATGATTATGAGAAGTATCAGCACCCGAGTGAGAACCAAGGGCAGATCCTCGTTCTAGCTCCTCCAAGAATTGCTTAGCAGCTTCAGCATTCTCAAAGAACATACTTTCAGCCTCTCCATCAGCTTCTGAGCCTTCATTCTGATGCTGCTTCTCTTCCATTTCACCTTCAAAACTAACTTTTCCAGCCACTGTAGTTTGCTCCACAGATTTAGGCAAATGAGATTCTTCTACTGCCATGGTTACTGACCTTTTGCTTTGAGAATTACTATCTAAATTCTCTGTTTCATGAGCTGCCATTATTTCAGTAGGTTGAGCAGATGTATCCTTTGCCTGAATTCTGTCTTCACCCCCTCCATCTACTTTCCCAGCAAACGCTTGTTCCAAATTATCTATGCCCTCCTCATCTTTGAGGTCATTTAGCTCAGCCCCAGAATTGTCTTTACCAAGCATAACCCCACTGGCAACATCAGCTTTATTCTCAGCATCAACAGCCAACTCCTCTCTGCCGGAAAACTTCGAACCATCAGCATGATTCAAGCCATTATCCAAGCTCGCATTATCGTCAACTGGAACCACCTCTGTATCCTTCATCACAGATGTCTCAATGTCTAAAGCATCTCCAGTCAAAGGTTTCGCATCGACAGCCAACTCCTCTTCACCAGAAAATTTCAAACCATCGACTTCAACTACCTGATGATCTACTGTTTCTACAATCATAGGATTGACACCCTTAGCTCTACCATCTAACACCGAATCATTCTCAAAAATCCCAATTCTACCTTCCTCTCCTCTTTCCATTGATAAAGCAGAACGGTCAACTTCACCAATAGAACCCATTTCCACCTTATCGTCCTTTTCCCCATTACCAACACTCTCAACATCAACCTTCCCCATCGAACCCTCGCCTCTAAATTCCTCTAAACCATTACCACCACCTCCAAACGAGTCCTCATTCAAAACCACATTCGAACCATCAGAACCAACAAAAGGGGCATCACTAACATCCCCCACGGTCGGAATTACTTCATCAGGGTCTGCCATAAATGGCACCTCGGGTACTGTTTCAAACTTCCCCTCACCATTCTCGTTATTATCATTAGTTTTACCATTTCCATTATCTTCCAAAGTAGGTTCACTTACTGAACTAGTTACAAACTCAGAATCATCATTCGAAGTTAAAGAAGAAGAAGTGGAAAAAGAACCTGGAGAGGTAGAGAGCGACTGAGAAGTGATATCCCGGGCAGAAAGGACGGCGTCCATGGTTGAAAGAGAGGAAAGGGGGATAGAGAGAATTAGGGTTTTAGGATATGGAATGAATTCTGATTGGTGCAGAAAGTTTGGATTGGATTACTGGAATTTGTGAGAGAGATAACAAGCGTTTAAGTAAGATGGAAAGATAAGGTTTATGGAAGCAATGGGTTTGTTTGTGAGTTCGTTATTTGCCTTGTAATTTGTTAAAGATTTAATTAAAAACTATATATATAGGTATCCAAATGGAAAATTACCAATATTTATCTATCTAATCAATAAATTTATCGAGAATGTAATTTTTGTAAAAATATTGAAAATTTGTTGTCAATACAAAAGAACGTAAATTCGAGTGTATTGAAGCGCATTATCTTTTTATTTATAGGTTGGGAGGGACTATATGTAATTCTAAGTATTCTATCGAAAAGAGCAATTATTATCCGAACTATAATTATATGGGAAAATAATTTATTTAAAATATAAATGTGCCTTCAAAAATAATATACAATGAGGGCAGTGTATCAACAACTGTTAATTTGAGTGGTGTTATCCAAGACCATTTGAGGAATTGTCTTATTGGTTTTGGCATGAGGATTGACATATCGGATATCTTCCAGACGGATGCACGAGCACTCTATGAGAGTATGCTGGTTGCGTGGAATAAAGGATTACAATAGGTTGAAATGGAGAGGGACAATGCACCCTTGGTGGAGCTGGTTAGTAATGGGTATGCAATTGACAATAATCACTCGAAAATTCATCTTGTATACTTTATACTCACGAAAAACTGGCAAGTTAAGTTTTAGCATATCCCATGGGAACAAAATAAAGTGGCGGATTGCACAGCAAAGCTGGCAATTGGAGACATGAATGCGACATGTTTCTTCATTGAGCCATCAATGAGTGTGCGAGTCTTATTAGAGATTGATGTTCAACAAGCACAAATAAGAACAAGCTCTTAATAGAGACATGTAATTAAAAAATTACTTCTACTTTATTTTAACCAAAATAAATAAATAAATAAAAACATGATTTAAATTTAATAATAATAACACATATTTTTATATATATAGTTTTTTATTTTTCAAGTAATTATCTAGTTAAATAAAAAATTTAAGTTAATTTATTAATTTTTAATATTTATAAATTAAAATATGTTTAACAATTTTGAAAGATTTTTTTTACTATATTATGTCTTTAAATATTCAAAATATTAAAGTTGATAACAAAATTGGATAAAATTCAAAGCTTAATAGTAAAATTCAATAAATGACAAATTTACGTATATTTTAAAAAATATAGCGGTAAATATCAATAAAAATAAAATATAGTGGCAAATTTTAATATTTACATATAATATGATGGTAAATAGATAATGTTTATGGTAATTAGATCTATGAACTTTTGATTTTTGAAGCCAGTGGATTTGTTCCTATCACCCAATAATTTTAACGTCTTACGTAGGAGATTATAAAATTGTTCGTCAACAAGAGGCTAATATTTATATCTTTCAAATGATCGATATTAAGTGATCCGTAGATGAATTCAAATCACACATACTCTCTTAATGCCCACATTAATTATTTTACTCGGGTCCTCACAATTAGGGGTATCTTATTCTGAATAAGAGCAGATGCATTCTCACAAACTTAGCATTTCGAAACCGGTAAGATTCTTCTTATTGGTACAAAATTCCTTTAAAAGTTTCATAAAACAGGGTATATTTATCAATGTCCAGTAGTGGAATGTTTACGTCGTCTTTGTGAAAAATCTCAAGGAACTTTGTGTGTCTTTTTCGCTCTTGTCTCCCACTAGCCTTCCAAGAAAACAAGACGAAAACATGATTAGTTTGGGAGGTGTTAGTTCTACATTTCCTTGCAGCCCATCATCATGTTTCCTCTCGTGCAAGTCTTATTCACAATTTTTATCCGAAAGGGACTCTAGAATCGTTCCGCTACTATGAGTCGTTGAACTCATGTTTTGGCTCGAGTTAAGCTCTCTTTGGGTTGACAACTCTCCATTCACCCATTGAAATGGCAAGCTGACTCATTAGAATTCAAGAGTGTCAGAGACCAAGGCATTAACAAGTTTTCTAAAGACATACCTGACGAGCATTAGTGGACTAGGCTGATAATATGGATCGAATTGAGGTCTCATGCCACAGCCTAAATCGGAGTGATCTCTTCATCCATAATTGTATGTCTCGAAGAATGAGTGGTATTGCTCTTGAGGTGATCCATGGAAACTTCCATCGATGCTAAATTATCTCAAAGATTGAGATATCTAATATTGTTGTGTTGTTCAACCATATTGAGTGTTTAGATAGCTATCATTCTTACGACATATGATAGTCTGTGCAAAAACAAAAAAAAATGTGGGATTTAAATAAAAATAACAATAAAAATAATAGAAATGAAATTTAATTAAATAAACCGATGTGATAAAACTGCAACTTTAAGCTCTATTTTGCTCTGGTTTCGAATCGATCCTTGATAACAAATCTACTCCTTCATCCGATAAATTAGTTATAATGTTCAAGGATACCTCAAACCATTAACCCTTCTATATGTAAATTAATTGCATGAACGCCCAACAACTAACCCTTACTGAACAAACAACCACGATAAACGCGTCCATGATTTAGCTCTCTGATAGCTTTGCGAACTAAAAGGGTCCAACTCGAACCAACGGTCTCAACCACACAAGTCGTTTAGATCTGATTGTTATTTCCTTTACGAAATCCAAACAACTACTTAATTGGACACACCAATGTGTTCTTTGGTAGACTGAATACGATAGACGATTGACTTGATAATTTCAACTGTACGTCTATCAATATCGAATCAACGAGCTCTTTTTTATTTAAGGTCAATATATAAAGAAAGTTAAAATTTTAAATTTTTTTTTAAAATAATAATTTTGAGATCTAAATAAGTTAATTAATTATTTAAGTTTATTATACTAAAGTATTTTTTTTGCTTTGAACAAATTTTCAAATATATCTGGTTTCAATTTATGTATTTTAACATGAAATTAATTATATTATAACAAAAATCTATAAATTTATTTATTTATATTTTGAATATATATAATTATTTATGTATGAAAAATATATGTAAAATATATTATGTTAGTAAATTTTCAATTTGTAAAAATTAAATTAAATTTTTTTATAAATATATAATTATATAAATTTAAATTTACATAAAAATTATATATCATGTGAAAATTTTGAGATTTAACTCTTCCTAAGATAACATCAAAAGTATCAATTCCATAAGCCAAAATTCAAAGTTGTTGGAATCACTGGCTAGTCGGGTCGATTGAATTAGGTATCGACTGATACATTGATTTGGAGAATGAAATTGAACTGATTGACTTGCGAATCGGTGTAAGCTAAGCTAAAAAGCAGGTTAAATCGATTCAACCAAATTTGGAAAAGAAACAGAGTAAATGCACGAGAGAGAGCAGAAGAATATTAGAAGATCTGCAATGTTGAAGAGAAACAAAAGGAGCAAGGAGGAGAAGAGATCTTGCCCGGCCACCGCCCTCATCTTCACCTGTTGTTTATCCATTTTCCTACAAATCTAAAGGTATGCATTATTCAACTCTGGCCTCTCTCAAACCAGTTTGAAACAACCCCTTATTTTCATCTTCCCCAGAGGAACTGAACCGATGAAGAAATGATAAACAGGGGGTGGGGGTTTTGTTATTTTGTTTGGGTTGCTGTTGCTGAGAGATGTGCTCACTAGTTTATTAACTCTCTCCTAATTACAAGTCAGTTGCTTTGTGTTCGTTAATAAGTTGAGTTTTCTTGAAAAAGAAAACTCTCTGGCCATGGTTTTCGTAAACTTCTCTTTGGGAAATTTTATAGTGCTTGGAACAATCTAACAAGGCCAGATATGAAACGTTAATGCATCTAGTATGACAGTAATTTTTTACAGTCTTTACCAAGGCTTCGCCTGACCCTGTTCTTAACAAGTGAACATGTTACTCTGCTTACTCAATACCCCTTACACATGTTTGCTTGTATGGCTAGCTAGGAACCAAATGGTTCTAGTAAAGGTTGTCACTATTGTTTACTGCTATAGTTAGATTGTGGTTTTAGTGTAGAGACTACATTTATCCAAATCTTAGTTTTTTTTTCTTCTTTTTGTATTAGTCTTAGTTAAAGGGACTAGTTGCATGGATCTTGTCAAATTGGTTTCTTGTAGGTTCTACCTTGAGAGATTTTTATTCATCTATTTATTATCATCCATTTGCTTTATTTCTTCTTGAAGATTGATTTTTATATTTTGAATTATGCAACATGGCTCTACTTTGGTGGATGTTTGTCTTGATTGCTGATGTTCAGATTGTGGAAGGAGATGATGAGGTTCCTTCAGCATCTTCTTCCACAATCTCCGGAACAGCAACATCCATAACATCTGTATTGGTTTGGGCCCGCTCCACATCAACTTGCGCATTATTGTGAAGCTATTAAATTTTTAAAAGTTCATTATTCTTTACCTCTTGATACGAATATTTTCTTCCAGAAAAAGAGAGTCGGATAATAAGTGAGAGGATAAAATGCAGAGTAAAATGTAGCCCTCGAACTTTTGAGCACCATAACTCCAACAATGTTGACCATGTCGATATTCCCACATCCTGTTTTATTTTATCAAATAAAAATACAAGTTTAATTATAAAAGTTCCTAAAAATGCAGTCCCGGAGCTGAAAAAGGTGATGGTTTCACTTTGAGTCGTGGCAATAAATCAATATTCGTGGACCAATGAGGGGTTATCGATCCAGTGTAGAAGCTAATGACGGCGCCAGCTATTTTTACCATTCCTGATATTGTGGTTATGGTAAATGTGTCCATCCTGCGGAAATTATAATAAAAAAATCACAGTCATATCAACAAAAACTATCACATCTTAAAACAATTACGCAAAAAGAAAGCGTGTCTAAGGCCAGTCGAAGGGGCTTCACTCCTAAAATATCATGCAATCAGCACTTACTCCTAAGGGGGATCTGTGATACTGTTGAGAAAATGGTTAGGAGCTTTATATAGGGAAGTTCAAATGAAGAACGAGAGGTGCATTGGGTGAATTGGCGAGAGGTTTGTTAACCTGTTGCTAATGGGGACTAGGATTGTAGCATTTGTCTAATCAAAATAGATCTTTTCTCCTCAATCTTGACTTTGGATTTGAGTACTGGAAGGGAAGTAAAAAGTTGGAAAGGATTGCCCAAGTCATTAGGATAACCAAGCGTTCCTATGTAATTTGGAGGTAATATTTGGGACGACAATTTTTTAGATTTCACTTGAATGTTCATCTTGTATGTTTGGATACCTTCTAATTTCAGTTGCTTCTATGTTAGTTCTAATGTTTCCAATTGCTCTATATTATTTGTTGACTTTTGATATATTAAAAAGGGAGGAAGAAAGGTCATATTGTAACAATCCGACTGTTTGGACCCGATATAAGACTATTACATTTGGTGCCAAGACGATTTTGGCTAGACACCGTGTAATATAAACATTTATCTATAGCGTTTTAATTTATTTAACCCAACAATTATTATTATTATAAATATTTGGGATCAATCGATTGCGTTTGAAAATGATTTTAAAATTATTTTCACTCAAAAAATAAGGGTCAAATATCGATACTTAAACAAACAATATCGATGACTCTACACATTATCGATATCACAATAGCATTTTGGAACTCCAAAATTCAAATTTTGATTAAGGTACCGATACCTTGGACATGAGATCAACACCATGCCTTTGAAATCGATACCAAGTGTGATATCGAAACCAAAATTACTTTCTATTTTGAAAAA
Organism: Kokia cookei; assembly: GCA_039519145.1. NCBI lineage: Eukaryota > Viridiplantae > Streptophyta > Magnoliopsida > Malvales > Malvaceae > Kokia > Kokia cookei. The sequence continues at coordinate 1,131,596 of CM076910.1, forward strand.
ATTGAGTTCCAAAGCGTAGGTATCAATGCCTATACCCTTGTTATCGATACTGGGGATAAAATAAAATAAAAAAATAAGGAAAATAAAGGTGATGAAAAGGAGGAAGTCAAGTGAAGATAAGAAAATTTAATTAAGAGGAACATTGTGAGATATTAACTTAAGGTGAGGATTAAATTACAAATGTGAGGAAAGTTCTGTGACCCAACAGTAAACATTCAAAGTTTAAGGGGTTAAATTATAAATATGAAAAAGTTAAAGGGTCAATAAAGCAAATATATTAAGAGCGGATGGATCTAGAAAGTAAAGAAAATGGGTGATTAAGAACTAAATTGAATCAATGGAAAAAGAGGAAGGATTAGAGGTGAAAACATATCAAAAAATGCCAAAATGTCTAATCATTTATCATTTTAGGAACTGAATTACAAAGCAAGACCCATAAGGCTTTGCTTTTAAAAGAAACCATCAACCATCGATAAGCATAATCAGAGCATCTCCGAATATCCGATGCAAATTTAGATAGAATTTAATTTCAATATATATGTATGAAATTTGATTTGTGATTTATAAGTGTATATATATGAAAATTTTGATTTAATTGTATATATTTAAATAATCATGTCAAATTAATATAATTATTTTTGTACATAATATATCAACATAAAATTATGCATATATAATTTTGATTTTTAAAATATTATTTTTATATTCTATAATTAAATTTAAAAACAAAACATTTTTTGTCAATTACTTTGAGATCGGGGAATTTAGATTTGAGCCCGTAAATATTCAAATTCTAGTTTCAATACCGTATAAGTCTCTTTTTAATCATATGAATATGTTATGCATTATACTAATTTAATTTTAAAATAAAACATTTATATTATATATAAAAAATTTGACGATGTTAGTGTCACATATAATATATCACAATTCAATTGTTAAATTATTACAAAAAATTATTTTAATAAAACAATAAATCTTTAAAATTAAAACTTCCAAAATAAAAAGGCAGTAGTCATAGGCTGACGTGGATCGGACAACCACTAAGTAGGTCCCACGTAACGTCACAATTCCAAACTACCCCGTCTCTCTTTTCGAGAACAAATAATAAATAAGGTAAACATGCTTTTCAGGTCCCTCTTAATTTCAATATTGAGCAAATTGATTTATCTAAAAAAAATTAAAGTAGTTTAATCTTTATAAATTTCGAAAGTGAGCAACTAAGGACAATTAATTATGTCATTAAAATTTTCATTAATTTTATAAAATTTTGTTTGGTGTAATAAATTTAGCTTTCGATGCTGTATATTCTGTGTAAATATTATAAAATAAATTTGTTAAAATTAAATTGATAAAACGTGTAAATGTTATAGATTAATTTGTTATGCATAAGATTTAAGAGCTAAATTTGTTATTATATCAATAAAAAATGTAGAAAAAAATTAATGATGTGTTTAATTGTCTCGCTTTCGAAATTGACTTTCACTTTTTTGAGAGGGACTAACCTGCTTAATACCGAAATTAATAGGGACTGAAAAAGTCCTTTTACCAAAAATAACACAGTGCGCCTACAAAATTCGCCATCGCCGAAAAATAGTGTCCGAAGTCTGAATTTTGATCATTGAAGCTTTTCAAACTTCAATATTTCATGGCGATGTCAAATTCCCTTTTCTTTCCTTCTTCTACCGCCGTCGATCTCCGACGTTCCACAGTTCCTGATTCCGGCATCGCCCCTTTTTTCTCTTCTTTTGACTCTTCTAGATTCTGCTGCAACTTTTCTCAGTGCGGCATTAAACCCAATTTCTCTGCAAGAAAGTAAGAAACCAAAACGGAAATCTGTATATCCTTTTTTTTTGTTGATTGTTTTGTGTTAATAGATAATGGGTATTTTTTCTTGTTGATGCAGACGCATTGTTTCTGCTGCTAACAATGGTTTCAACACGGTTAATTCAACTTCATTGGTAAAAGAATCCATCTTCGTTTACCATCTTTTACTTAACTCGCATATGGGTCATGGAACTTAAATGAACAATCTCAGTGATTTTTTATCAAGTACATAATGATTTTGATCAATTTGTTCCGATCAAAGCTTTTTTTTTTAAAGAAAGAAAAAGAAGAAAACTTTAACTTAAAAAAATGCTAAAGAAGGGAAAAAAGTGAAGAAGAATGAAGGTTGCTTACAGTTAGCTGATCCATGCTTGTGCAGATTCCTTAGGAAACTGTAGAAGAGAGGGTAAGCTACAACTGAAGGAAATGTGATTTTCAATATATGAGTGATGAATTTAATCAAAATTAAGGTAGAAGAATATTTTATCTTCTTAAAGATGCACTGCAAATAGATAGCTCCAAGGATATGCCTTTCTTATTTTGGATATGGTTTTCAAATGTAGTACGCTGGACAGAACTATTATGCAGTTTCTCTCTTGCTTTCTTAGGTTTTTTTTTTGAAGTTCCTTGGATATTGATTTTTAAGGAAATGCTTATTTGTGATAGTTAAGTTTGCAGATGCTAGATGACATCAGTGCAAATAAGGAGGACTGGATGAGGGTGTGAGGGGTCGGGCAGGAAATGTCGGGAACGAGAAAGACATAAACCTTCCGTTTCAAAACTCCAAAATACAAAATTTAACCTAAATGCTTTAAAATTCATAAAAAATTAGTTAGTAAAACAGATATCTAAATATGTTAATCCCTTGATCAGTGTATTCTTGTTCTGCATCGCACTGCATCTATAATGATGCTATTAGTTTAATCGGCTGATTTACATCGCAGGGGACTGGCCAAGATGAAGATGATTATATTCCAATGCCAATTGTTTTGATTGATCAAGATTCAGATTCAGAAGCAACAGTTGTGCAGCTGAGTTTTGGAGATCGTTTGGGTGCTCTCATTGACACGGTTAAGTGGATATCTCAACTTATATTTTCTACTTTAAAAATTTTATAAGCTATTTTTCTAGGATTACTGGCCAAGCCTGTTGTGCAAGTGATTTTATCTTTTCTTTGTTTTATTTTGTAACTGAGTCATCTATGTTTAGGTAAGAGGCCTACTCAGCTCAATTTGTTTAAAGTACTATCTGATTGCATTTTGTGGAGTTAGAAATCTAGGAATATGTTACATATTAGTTGTTACGTGCATGAGCTTAGATCACTGCACTAAAATAAATTAGGATGATTCAAAAAATTATGCAATATGAATGTTAGCAGCAGCATTTCCTTGTGCTACACTAATGAATGGTCTTGCTTCCAATTTAAATTAGTCCAGAAGGTTATAGATCCTAGCTACGAGGGAAAAAGTTACTGGAGGTAATGGTAAATCTGATAATTCTCTCTTTCCTTGTTTTTTTGACTCACTTTTTTTTTATTTTTATGTTTGGGCAGATGAGAGCATTGAAAGATTTGGGATTGGATGTTGCAAAGGGAACTGTTGCCACTGAAGGACCAGTCAAACAAACAAAATTTTTCATCACACGATTGTGAGTAGTTGTTTAGATACTGTTATGACTCAACTTTCTCCCCCCTTCACCCCTCCTCTCTTGTGAGGATGTGTTTTATAACTAGTTTCTGAAAATTTTTCGTAGTTTGACCTGTATCTTAACTCTCGCAAGTTTTCTGGTTCATTGCTTTTAGATGTTTTAACTGCTCTTTGGATGCTTCTGTTCGTAACACGTAGTTTTCCCATATCACACATGCATAAATATGTGTTCTGATGCTCAAAAAGCTTATCAAATGGGGAATCATTAACTAATAGCGTAATTTACATTGCCTTGTATGCTGATTGGTCCGTTGATTGTTTGCCCTATACATACATTCAAAATAAAATGTAACCATATCCTAAGAAAGAGTTAGTTATTCAATGGAATAACATGTTTCATGGTTCTATTAGTTAGATGCCACATAAGAAGGTAGTGTTAGTGGCATTAGTGGTTGAACTAATTTGATGCATGTTTTGAAAATTTAAGGGGCCAACTGCACATATTTTTTAGTTTGGATACCAGTGTAGAGTGTACTTTTTAATGTGGCTTGTTAATAATATGTCGAGAGCTAAACATCATTATCTTCTCACAGCTCATATGTTAGTCCTTGTAAATTTTTCTTAATATTAATTCAGATTAATCAGCATTTGTTAATTGGTTTGGTTATGCTAGAGACAATGGGCGCAAAGTTGAAGATCCTGATCTGTTGGAGAGAATTCGACTCACCATTATAAATAATCTTTTGATGTACCATCCAGTATGTATGCTGAATTCATATTTTTAGTCTTTCTCTTCTTCCCTTCCCTTCCGCACCCACACACCCTATCTTCCCCTCATTCGTGGTCGATCTCATGGCTTGTCAAAGTATAGATATTCTGTATTTCTGATTTTATGCTTTGGATTTTGTTACTTATCCTGTTTTGAATTCGACTTGTTAGGAATCTAGTGAGCGACTTGCTATGGGTGAGGCTTTTGGAGTAAAGGCTCCAGAGAAGAAGGTGACATTATCCAATGATTAATGGATTGAAAAATTATTTTTACCCACTTAACTTGGCTCACTTTGTTTCTTTGGTGTTCTATATATGCTGGATTTAATTTTGTGAAAAAAAGTTTTTTTCTCTTTTTGCTCTAGCTACTGCATTTGTTCCTTACACTTGGTGATTCTATGATACCCTTTTATCTCTGATAGACTTGTTATAATACAATAAATATTCGCAGCCAGTCGTCACTATGCATACGGATAATGGGTCTTGATTCTGGTATAATACTAAAAAGAGTTGTTGCGTGCACTATTTGGGATTGGGATCTTATGACTTTGAACCTAAGTCTCTATTAATTTGTTTATACAGCTTGATGTCGACATTGCTACTAGTATACGTGTAAAGGAAGATGGACCCAAGAGAAGGTAACAAAAAATGGTTTTCAGCACTTCAGTTCATAGCTCTCTACTGTTTCAATCACACATTACCAATATCTTACAATATTTTTAACTCGATATGAATCCCTCCTTTAGGTAGTGTACTTGTAGAACATAGGTTCCTTCTGCGATAATCAGCTTATGATTCTTCCATGTTTTACCAGCTTGCTTTCTATAGAGACAGCAGATCGACCTGGACTGCTGGTAGAAATTATCAAAATCATTGCTGATATCAACATTGATGTAGAATCCGCAGAAATTGATACAGAGGTACCCCTTTCTTTGTTTTTATATATTATATCTTGGTTCTGCAACTTTTTTCACCACCTTTTGTTCTGTGAACTTCCTCAGGGATTAGTAGCGAAAGACAAGTTTCATGTCAGCTACAGAGGAGCAGCTTTAAATAGTTCTTTGTCTCAGGTATTTTGTTAACGGTGACAATATATTTTCTCATTATTCATATTGTTCTTTCTTAGTTGCCACAACGCTGCCATTCTGTCACTCTTAAATTATCTTTTACTTTGTAACCTGCAGGTGCTGGTGAATTGCTTGCGCTATTACATTAGAAGGCCGGAAACCGATATCGATAGTTATTAATACTTGAAGGTGTGCTCTCCCTATAAACAAAATTGTCTGGTTCTTGTACCAAATCTAATATGAGCTTATGATATCTAACTATTCTTGTTTTTGAGCTCATGATTTATAGATTCATGTTGTACTATGCATTCTGGGGTTGTTCTTGAATCTTCACACTTTCATGAATTACATCCTATATGAAAGCTAAATCTTGGTTGCATAACTAAATGTCATGAAATGTTAGTACTTCTCATATTGATTTAAGGATTATCAGACCGTATCCGTTATTAGGCAGAAACTCATCCCAGGTACGGTTCGAAGGTGGAGCCCCATTCCTGCAGTAATAGTGCAGAAGGAGCATTGTTGTTTGCGATTGATTAGATGATCCCAGGTTATATTTTTCTAAGTTTTTATATATTTAAAACATCATATCCTCGTATTTATAAATACATGTCTAGCACAAGTGTTGAACTAGAATATTTTGAAAAAAACGAAAAATTTCAGATAACATAGATTACAACTACTAAGAAACCTTCCTTTGCAAATATGTACTTCACATATGGTGTTCAGCACTTTATGTCATTGAACACCCAAACAGCACGCCACAAATAGAGGAGTTTACTAGATTGAACATGCCAAACATACATACCATCACTCTAAACTTTTTCAGACCAAAACCAATGCATAAACCTCAACTAATCTAACATGATGAAACTTTAAAGACTACTTTCTTGGTAGAAACAGTTAAAAACCAATTCACCATTGGTGACATTCTTAGATCATTGCACTTAACATCTCATTCCAAATATCAGGCACCCCAGGGAGGCACCAATGGCTACAATCGGACGAAAACTCTCTCGGGTGTTGCCTCTGTGCTTGGTTCAAAGCCCTTCTATAAACAGAAGGATGCCCATCTCTTCGAAAAGCCGACATCGTTGTAACGTCGTGCAGATATACCGGAAAGCTCATTCTTTTTAGTACCCCTTTCAGTACTACAACTTGTTCAGGAACATGTGGATGGCTAAAAAATTTAAGGGGAGTTTTCTGGTTATAGCATCTCCAACCATTTTGTCTGCAATGAACAAAAACAAGGAGATATAAAAGAGCTTAAAGTGACATGAATATAGGTAAAAGAACCATGAAGCCGCCTATACTATTTAGTTATTATACGTTAGATCAAAGAGTAAATTTGTTCTTTAATCTAATGTACAAGAACATACTTGTGCTTTTTTCGAGTAAAGGGACAAAATGTAATTTGAATCCTAATAAAGGAATTATCATAATACTCAAACCCTCGAATTTACGGTTTGTTGGATACCTGTTATGCCTAGGGGACATGCTTCTGAAAATAACTCTAGTCTGACGAGGGTCGAGATTCAAATCAATCCATTTTGCCCATGTAGTCAATCCTTTTTGGTATGCAATCATTGGATTCATAGTTTTATAAAGAGATTTCCCCTCCATGTAATAGTCCCACCTGTATATAAATTAAGAATCATATATCATTACTATATCAAAATATGTGTCGGACAAGAATACTAAAAAATGAATCTTACGAACTCCATTGATCAGAATGAGTCCACCAATGTGCTGAATCAAACACAAGAACATCAACACCTCTCCAATATCTAGCATTCTCTTCAATCAAATCCAAATGCAAGACTCTCTTGTTTTCAGGTCCTTTCTTCAATTCCACAAGCAATGGAGCCCAAGAAAACTCGATCGACGTCTCGAAATCCTATATAAACAACATGCTCGGTTAACAGTTAAATGCAGTACATTTGTTTAAGCATCAAGCAAGCACAAACAAGAAGGGTTATGGTTTTTAAAGTCCATCTTACCAAGGCATGGAAGGCCATTGAAAGACCATTGTAGGTCACTTTTTTATGTCCTGTTGGTATAACTCCTTGCACTAGGCAAACTAGACTCTCCCATTGGTTCCTCATTATAGAATCACCCACTAGCATTATCCTTTTCCTTCTCACCTTCCCAAGAAACTTCAGTGCATCAAATCTGTAATCAGAACATCAGCTCAAGAAATTCAAGCATTAATCTTAAAAGAGCACCCTTTTGACACAAAGGGTCATATGTCATAGCCTTGTTGGTCATGGCACGAGTTCAACCGTGTGCAAATTCTTTAGTTTCTATAGTTTTGGACTCACTAAGACTCTCGATAGAGTCAAAAGACAACCCAAATATATGATATCTTTGCCAACCCAGAAAGATTTAGGATTCGAATCTCCATATTTGCAACCTTTTTTGTATTCTTAAAAATCATGTAGGAAAGTTTCTATGGTTTTGAATTCACCAAGACTTTTGAGAGAGTCGAGAGACAAAACTCAAACATGTGATATCTCCGCTTACCCAGAGCTTAAAAAATGGCATCTAAGTAGATTCAGGATTCGAATCCCGACATGCAATTTTTTTTTTTCTACTTGGAAAGTATGTATGTACCTTGGAAGAGAACAACCATTTGGCTTCCATTTCCACTTTTCATAGCCAGAATCTGGCCTTCCATTTCTTTGACAGGTAACAGCAGTACTAAGATATGGGCAATTAGAATCATATAAAGGATATGTTTGATCATAAACCCATTTACCAACTGAGAAATCACATCTCGTAGGCCGATCCTCACGCCTGCCTTGAACCATTATGACTCCATTGTCTTCGTTGTTGAGCCAAGAAGAGGATGACTTGCCATGAAAGAAGCCAATGAACAAGGTGATGATGAAGACGAAGGTGAAATGTGGATAATTAGCCATTGAAGGGGGAAATGAGGGAAGGGAGTCTAAAATTCACAGCATAGAAGGCAGCATTTTAAAGTGCTCTTAAAGTTGTCAACCATAGCTTTTCTTTTTTCTTTCTTTCATTGAGGCATGAATGGCGGTAAGTAATTATGAGTGGACCATAGACATGTTCATGGAAAGTAAAAGTGTGTTCTTTTCCGCTCATTGCCATTTCTTCCTCCTTCCTACAGTTATTGGTCGGTGATTCAATTTAACATTTCTGTTTTTTTTTTTTAAATGTTGGTTTATTTATTTATTTATTTTTAAATTTGTTCAAATTCTTATAATAACCCTATTTTTAGATATAAAATAATAAAATATCAATTTTGATAATTTCATTATAAATAGAATATGTACACAAATAAAAATAATATTATTAATTATATAATACTTCAACAATAAAATTCTACAAGTATATATATATAAAAGGTATTTACCTATTTAACATTGTGTGTTTAAGTTGAATTAGACTTTAAAAATTGTTCAAGAATTTGTCATTTTCTTGTGAATAAAATTTACAAACATATGAAGCTTGCATGTTGGAATATGGCTACAGTATTCACTGTTCTAGATATAATTTGAGTTTGAATTGTATTAGTCGCGATGTTGTTAGGATTTTACCCTTCTTTTTTTTTAAAGTTAAATTTGGTTATTAATCTTTCAAGAAGAGTTGAATTACTTTTTTTAAACAAAAATATTGACTAAAACATTAATTTTATTTAACACTACTGGCGTGATAACTACGTGAGTATCTATAGGTACATAATGCTGACATAACACTATTTATCTTATATGTCACTTCAATAAATCATTTAAATAAATAAAATTAAAAATTAAAAAATATAAAATGTTCATAAAAATTTAAAAAAGAAGAAGCATTAAATACACTTGAATTGTCATATGAACTGCCATGTTTAAAATATTAATGTTTTAACCAATATTTTTGAAAGATTAATAGTTAAATTCGACTATTAAATGTTGGATCAATTTTAATTGAAAAAAAAATAATAATAACAAAAAATAAATAAATATTAAACCCATGTGATGACCTGATGGTCAAGAGTATTCATCACCCGAGATATGGCTTAGATTCGAATCAGACTAATTATGTTTGTTGTTAGTACTTTGCCCTATTATTGTAATTCAAAAAAAAAATTAAACATTCAATAGTAAATTTACCATTAATAAAAACCTGAATTTAAGTGGGTTGTATAAAACTTGGAATGTGAAAAACTAAAAAAAAAAAAAAAGAGAAAGCGACATCATAAATCATAATAATATTTCAGGGGAAATGCAAACAAAGCATTCATCACACTCACACCAACAGCTATTATGGCTATCAAATTTTTACCTTTTTCTTTTTAGTTTTTCAGTCAAAAGTTCAACTAATCACATAGAAAGAGATACTTGTGTCCATGGAAGTTTCAATTAAAATTCTCTTTTTTTTAATAATTAAAATTGTTACGGATTAAACCCAAATTCTCATATCATACAACATGTCAAAAAGATAAAAAGATTGTTAGCTGCCTCAACAATAATAGGTATCGAATTATCAGTCAAATTTTTATTTTTATTCTTCAATCAATTTGAAAGCTGAAATAAATATTTATTACAGTTAGCCAATGTGATAAAGTGCTGGTTCATCTTGGGCCAAGGCAAAGAGTCACTGGAAGTTGATTCCAGATCAATTGCAGGTTTGAGATTGGCTTCTCTAGAAAGAGACTTGACTCCTTCAGCTGAGCTTTTATACTGAAAGACATTGACTTTTCACAATGAGATCATACCATGATCTTACATTTTAGGATATGATATCTCCAATGAAATTCACCTTATACAAATAATTTCTATGCTTTTTGACCCACATCAATTATTTTTGGACTAAATAGTTAAAATTTTAAATGTTACAATTTGGTGCTGTTATTTTCAAAAGAGTAAGAAAAAAAAAAGTCAAGATTTCAAAACGACCCCTGAACCTTATGTCCATAAAACAACACATACATTAAAGCAAGTTCAGATTGATTATACATCAACTAAAATCATCTAGAAAATTTCCCATGACAAAGATCTATCAACCCGTAGTGGTTTGCACCCAAGTTTATATTACCTCCACTAATAGCATTCTCTTTTTCCCAATTGAAAAGTACGCAGGATATGGCATGGCTCTACTCTCAAGTCCTACACACCCTACCACTACCATGCTCCATACCGAAACAAATGTTCGCAAGTAATACGTATCGGAACTCGAAAGTGTCTCTGGTACTGCATCATCACTTCATTTGTAGAACTCAAAGTCAGTGTCAGGCTTCTTCACATTTGTCCTGTAACCCTTTTCAAAGTCCTTGGGAAGTATGACATATCGGTTCTTGCGAACTGCATGCATTCCTGCTTCTTGGCAGATTGCAGCAATCTGTATGAATCAACGTGAATAAGCGAAAAAAGAATTACGACCAAAACTAAAGACAGACAGAATTAGGACAAGCTTTGATAGTATGCCACTACTAACCTCTGCAGCACTAATTTTATCTGGTCGAGAAACATAATCCTCCAAGTCCACCTCATCACTTAGGTTCATTTTAGCAGTGCAAACCTGTGAAGGGAAACATTACCTTAATAACGAGAAATTAAGATGCAACGTTTCCTAATCACAATCTAAACAGGATAGACAATCAAAGAAAATACAAAACAACTAAATCGAACCAGGAATCATGCAGAAAGGAACTAAAAAGTACAATAATTACGTAGGCATTGATACATTGCCCTACTTGCCTGGAAAACAAGTCTCTTCTGCCTTCTATCAGGTAAAGGGAACTCAATCTTTCGGTCAAGCCTTCCAGGTCGAAGAAGAGCAGGGTCCAAAGTATCTGCTCGATTGGTTGCCATAATGACTTTAACATTCACGGTCTGATCAAACCCGTCCATCTAAAAATGTTCAGAAAAGAAGTAATTAAATTACTAACTTCCTCATGTATTTTGAAGGATAACAGCAGCATCTATATTAATATGTCGACAAATTCCCCATTCCATATCATATACCTGATTCAGGAGCTCCATGAGGATACGCTGAACTTCTCTATCAGCACCAGTTTGAGCGTCAAACCTAGCAGTAGCAATGGCATCTACCTCGTCAATAAAAATAATAGCTGGAGCATTCTCTTTAGCAAGACGGAAGACATCACGAACCATCCGTGGCCCCTGGGACAAATCAATGCTCAAGATATTATTATCCACCAACATCAAAAGATAGCAGCCAGTATTAGACATAATCAATATTAAGGGATGTCAAGTTTCATTGCAGAGAACTATGTCTTGCATTGATTAGGGAATGATGAATTTAGTAATAACAAATAAAAAAAATGTCCATAACATCTCCTTACCTCACCCAAATACTTCTGAACAAATTCAGATCCAACTACTCTAATGAAGGCAGCAGTTGTATGGTTAGCAACAGCCTTTGCAAGCATGGTTTTTCCAGTGCCAGGGGGACCATAGAGTAAAACACCACGAGGAGGGTCAATCCCAATCTGCTTGTAGAGCTCATGATGAGTCAATGGTAACTCCACTGCCTCACGAATTTCTTGCTTTTGGATGTCACATCCTCCAATATCCTAAGAGAAGAAAACAAAGCCTCAGATGCCAGAAACAACCACCAAAAACAGTACTATTTGTCAAATTTATTCCAAGAAAGGGACTCAAAGAGGGTCTAACTCTACCAATGTACTACAGCAGAACAAAGGGTATAGAAAAGAATCAATATGATAGAACATTCAAACAAATTAAACAGAAATAACAAAACTAAACTACTAGCAAGTAAATTTTTCCTAGTATCAATCACACAAGACAAATGATGCAAAGATCCTCTTGGTGTGAAACATTATATAGAAAATTTACAATATTAAAGAAGCGCATCAATGCATCTTCATTATAATACAATAACACGGCCATAACAAGCACATTTTAAAATGAAATAACCCACTATCCTTCAAATCCTGCTACATGTTGAGTATCGCTGTTAGACATAATAGATGAGAGAATACGTTTGTTGCAGAACCTCGAAAGTTATACAGAAAGAATTTTTCAAAAGTCCTAACAATTTAATCATTCATGAACATCTAGCACAAATTGCAGGCCAAGTCGGGAAATATTAAAGCCTACAATAAGATGTATACTCACAATTACACTCTACTCCACAATATATTGCCTAACATTAATTTAAAAGTAGGCAGGAAAGCAAATAAGCCAATTTCTCAAAGTAACATTTGGAATTTACCCCATGTTATATTCCATTTCCAATTTAAGGCCTAGCCTTATGTCTACTTGGATACAGAGCTAATAAAGTTAAAAAAACTTTTTCCAACATATCCATAGCCTCAAACATCAAATATTTAAGAATGGAAGAGGAAAACAGACTCAAATCACATTCAATTCTCTTCTTTGGCATTAGTGCTGAAGTTTGCAGCAAAGTAAACCAATGAATAAGGATTTAATAATTCTTAGCAATCAATTTCTGCATGTTAGCAGTTATGAGCTAAGTGTACCACAATTTTCAGCAAAACTACCCCTTTTAGACGTTCCCTTATCAGATAGATCTCATAATATCCTAACTAAGGCATAAATAGGCAGCAAAAAAAAAAAAGCTCTGATTTTCCCCCATTACATATCCAAATTAATTAATTAATCAAGTACTCAATTTAATAATCTAGCCAACCACATAAAGAAGGAATGAACCGGTTATTCAAAACAGACACAAAATCCATGCTTTAAATTTCCCTTCCTACAAAAGTCAACCCAAATCCCCATACTTTAAATAGAAAGGAAACAAAACCCTAATCCCAAATCAGCCATCGTCAATTGCGAAAGCCTAAATCCAAACTTGAAAACAGAATAAAGAAAGAAGAAGAAAAAGATAAGAAACTAACGTTGTACGTAACATCAGGCTTCTCGGACTGGCTAAGCAGAGAGATACTGGAATCGGCCTCGGGAGGCAAAACGTCGACTAGAGCGTTGGAGTGACGGTGAAGAGCCACCGAAGCCGACGGCTTTAGAAGCTCTCTGTTGATGGTGCTCAATATCCTTACATAATAATTGGATCCCGTAGTGGAGCCAACGATTCCATTGTTTTGATCGACCATTTCCATGAACTGGCCTATGACCAAGGGCACCGATTGGATCCGCTTGACTTCCTCCTGAGCCCTCAACAGCTCTCTCTTGAGATTCTTCTGTTCGTCTTTCACATACTCTTCTTGGATATCTATGAACTCCAACTGCCTTTGAAGGGATTTCAACCTGCAGTACAGATCGTCCTCCTCGGCTCCCGTTGGGTCGACCATCGGGTACTGTCCAAGGTCTGATCTTGTAGCAGGAAACAGCGGCTCCGCCGAGGGTTTGGGTTCCGCCACAATTGCAGAGGCTGCCATTTGTTTTTACCGACTCGGGGTTTGGATTGAAGAGCAAGAAAAGGGAAAACAGTAACAAAAGAAAAGAAACACAGCTCCGCGAGGGTATTCCTCGGCAATTTATTTATTTAGTTTTAAATATAATTTCCTCCAAACGACGTCGTTGGCAATATTTTACAGGATCAGATAAATAGTCCCCCAATGATTAATAAATTGTTCATTGAATCACTTGACTTTAAAAATATTACAAAATACTCATCCGAATTATATCGAAATTTATTTTGAGTCCATTTCCGTTAAATCAATAACCTAATGGTGACATCTATTAAATACATGACTTGGAATTTTAAAATTAAAATAAAGTTACACATAATTTCAATGTAATTTAGGGAAAAAAATTCTAAAATCATTAAAATACAAAGCTCATCGATTTTGTCCTTTAAAAAACCTAAAAAATAAACATCCACTAATTAATTCCCCAAAAAATTGTTAAATAACTATTTAGGTCTTTTAGTTATTTGCGAGTTGGGTTCTTGAACATTTTCAAATTTAAAATTCAATAATAATTAAACTTTTACAATTTAATCCTTCGTAATTTAATTATTCAATCTATTTTTAATACATTTTCACACTAACTTTATAAATATTTCTATCCATATTTTCATTTACTTAGTTTAAGAAATTGAATTTTGAAATTGTAATTTTCAATACCAGCTAAAATCAAGTTGTTACACCTATTGTAACACCCCTATACTCGGTTTATACATATAAACCCAATATAGGAGCATTATATTACAGTACGGCACAGAAAGTCGGGTAACAGAAATTTTTTTTTTTAAAAAACGATGTCTTTTAAGACCATTCGAGTCAAAATATCTTATACTAATCATTTTATTTCATAATTCATAACATTCGAGATAACATTTTTTCCACTCATTAGGGACTCATACAAGTACCATTGTACATGTCATTTCCTTTAAGATAAATTCCTATATTTGGAGTCCTCCAAAGGATGATATGATGTGATGAGAGGTCCCTGAACTAAATTTTACTCCTTGTAACTTTGTACCTACGCGTTAAAATAAATGCGTTAAGTCGGTGAAGACTTAGTAAGCACTACAAAAATAATGTAAATTCAATTAAATTTACTTATAAGCTTTTATTTTACTCACTTGTATCATATAACTTACCACCATAGCACATTTCATACTTACTTCCACTTTTCCACCTTTTATCCCATTGTAGACTATCATAGAACCCACCGGATAAATGGAACTAACAGAAAGTACCGAAGTACTTAACAAAAGCGCATAAGTGCTGGGGAAACGGAAGCACATAAGTGCTGGGAAATAGAAGCACATAAGTGCTGGGAAACAATGGGCACACACAGTGCTGAACAGAAGCATGCTAGCGTTCCTTAATGGGATGCCACTAATATCACAACGGTTCTAATTCGTCTACATGGGCATAATCTCACTTAACCTCATTATCCACAATTTATTCATCACGTTTACATTTCTCTTCACATATACATAATCATGTATTTTTCACCTTTATTTTCTCAAATAAATCCACAATGTCACAAATTAATTACACAATCAATATTTATAATTAAACACATAATATTTCACATATACATTGTTCATCATATACCTCTTTATTCTTATTTTCACATTAATTTTCAAAGCTGTCAATTTGAGTCATAGTCACTAAATTATTTATATCTTTAGCTACAGAATTCGAAATTAATATCCGCTTGTTGTTTCTGAAACTAGACTCAATCATATTTTTACCATAAAATTTTCAGAATTTTTAATTTAGCCAATTTGTACAGTAAATTCTTTCAATTTACCCCTTCTCTGTTGTCTGACAGTTTCGCCCTTTCTTCACTAAAAATTATCTATATTTTAGTACAGAGATCAAATGATGTTCCTGTCTATTTCTTTTGAAAATAGACTCATTAAGGATTCAACCATATAAATTTCAGTCCTTAATAATTTTTTTATATTTTTATATGATTTTTCACAGTCAGAACAGGGGAACTCGAACCTACTCCGACCTTGTTACACAAAAACTAGTATATCTTGAAATATACAATTCCTTTTCTTTCACTGTTTCTTCCATATGAAACTACACTCAGTAAGCTTTAACTAAATATTTAATTCGACCCTTAACTCATTATATACAATTTTTGGTGAATTTTCGAAGTTAATTCTCTGTTCTGTCCAAACTGTTTTACTCAATCACATATTAATCCTTTCATTTTATCATTGTAAACATTCAAACTATGTACCTATATAACAATTTTTATGCTAATAATTCATATACCATTAGAGAAAATAAACTATAAATCAAAACTTTTGTAGTACTTACAACAAAAAGGCTGATTTTCTTCTCTTTTCACTCTTTGCTCTTCTCTTTTCCTTTCTCTTCAATTTGATCCTTGTCTCTCTTCTCTTTCTCTTCAATTTCACATAAACACATATAAGCTATAAGCTGTAATTCAATAATTTTCATGCTAAATAACAGTAAAATACATGTATGTCATGAGAATTTAACCATTTCTTACCTTAACTTTTAAATTCAAAATTTCTCAATTTAGTCCCTATGCTCTCTAACACCTCAAAATGAATTCTATAAGAAGTTTGAGATGTCTACTAACCCCATTCTATACTTTTATTTCATAAATTTCAAAGAAAATAGGAGATTTTGGAGCTTGGAGGGCTTAAAAATGATGGAAGGGCCTATTTGGAATAAAATCAAAAGTTGGATGGAAGAGAGAATGGCATGAACGGTTGGATTATGAAAAGAGTTGATATTTTTGCCTTTTAATTGATTTTTTAACCTTTCTCAAATTCTCTAGAAATCTCACTTAAAATATCTCACTTAATTGAAATGGTAAAATTGCACTTTTAGTCCTTGAGCCTTCTAACTTTATACTTTGGCCTCAAAACTTTGCCTCCAAAAATAACTTCCACCAAATTACTCTTTTGCCCCTCCTCAATCAATCTAATTCCCATGATGACTCATAATTCAATTTGGATAAATTGTTATTTAGTCTTTTCTCCTTTCTTACAATTACTAATTAATCCTTAATTCTCTAACTTTTTCTTATTTTAGCTACATAGTCTAATTCTAAATTCTACCCTATTACTGTTTCAACTCCGATTCAAAAACGCGGATGTTACACCTATGATTTTTTATTTTGAGCTTAAATGTATTTAAAGTTTACATTATTATGATTTGAAACCCATCGATATGTTATGAAGGTGTTTTGGGTATAATTTAGAGTGTTTTTAGGTTACTCTATTATAAAGTCGTGACATTGTAATTCAGAGAGTGAAATCGCAACATTCACCTATAAAGTCTCGATATTGACCCTTGCAATGTCCTTTATTTAAATTTTTTTTTTATATCTACAAACCTGCTATTGAAACTACTATCACTTTGATATTGTTGATTAAGGTGGAAGTTTTGAATCTTTGAGTATTTAGATTCAAGTTTTATCATACGTAATTACACAATATAGATCTCTAGTTTCAATGCCATAACTTCGTAAAGGTAAAATTTTAAAATAATAATAAAAAATACTATTCAAAGTAAAAATTAAATCTTCTAAATGTATTTTTAAGTATTATATTTATATAATATAAATTTCAAATTGTTAAACGATGTTTCATGTAATAAAATATAATGCAATTGAGAGTTATTTTAACAATTATGAGCTATCATCCACTAAATCCTTAACAAATGTTCTGTCGTCTTTATCTGTTTTGTCACGTGATCCAATTCTCCTTTTAATTGCTTCATTTTTGCTTTCAACTCTTCGCTTTAATTGGTGATTTTCCACATGCAGTTTTCGGATTTCTACTTCAGTGACATTATCCTTCCGATTTTTTTCTTCGAATGATTCATCCTTGAAAATCAATGGCAACACCTGATTCACATAGATTTTAACAATAAGATAATTTTATGTTTAGTTGCTTATACATTTTAATCCCTTTTCTTCTTCTTCTTTGGTTCAAAATAAGTACTAATCATTAGGTATAAGATTGTTAATTACTATTATTCACATATTCAAAACATCAATATTATATAAGAATATGTGTTTGACATAGATATTGTTTTTAGATATTTTTGTGAGAAAATATTTGGTACACTGTCAGTAGAGTTTTTAAACTTCACAAGCAGAGTTGAATTGATGACAAGTATCCTATAAAGTATAGTAAAATATTATAAAAAGTAAAAATAAAAATATATGTACGTATACACGGAGAGATTTACTTACATGGGTGTAAAAACCTCTTTCCTTCTATGACTTTTTATATGATTAATATTTTAACAATTTAACCGTCATATTTCATGCTCTATTCATATAGATAATGTATGTTAAGTTTGGCATAAATTAAAAATTTCTAATCATTCATTTTATGTAAAAGAAATTTCAACAGTTATATATATATATATATATATGATAGAGATATCGAATCGATTAAAAATTTACATGCGTGACAAATACAAATATAATAATAGTTTAATGGTTGAAATGTTAAAATATTTATTGTATAAAAAGTTGTGAAAGATTATAAAACCGGTTAAATTTTACAGCGGTTCGAGTGAATCTTACATATATATATATATATCCAAAAACTCAAAGAAACAAGTAGTTAAAACTCTATGTTAAGCCCTTGAAGTCCAAAGCCAAATCCTAATGTTAACATCAGTTACCTCTTAAATTTTAATGTAACCTTCCATATGCAAGTATTTTAAAAGATACACATTTAATGAAATTAATAGGAAGGATTCACTTAAAATTTACATTTTTCAATAACTTTGTACATGATTAATAATTAAATAATCTAACAGTTGAATTTATCAATATATTTGTACTTTTCATGAATGTAAAATCTTTTAATCGATCTAAATTTTCTATCATATTGATATAAAATATTGTGTATATTCATATATATTTTAATGATTGAGATTTTTTTACATAAAACGAATAATTATAAATTTTTAATTTGTACTAAACTTGACATACATGAACTACATGAATTGAGCATGAAATATGATAGTTGAATTGTTAAAATATTAACCGAACAAAAAGTTACAGAAAGGTGTAAAACCTCTTAAGCTTTATATCGATGTAAGTGGATCTCTCCCCATAAACGTAACTCAATTAAATGTTTAAATTAAATGATAAAAAATATACTAACCTCTAAAAGCACACACTTGATTTCAGCAATAAATTTGCAATCCGCACAATAGTAAATAAACTCTTTTTGGTTTCTTTTTTGCTCGCAAACGTCACAATAAAATTCATCATCTTTTTCATCTGAGTTCAACTCATATTTGAGAGCAGACTTTGTAAGGGTTAAAGGATGGAGATGAGATTTATACTTTATTGTTTTAGTTGCTGAAGGAAAACACTGGAGATGGATGTTAATGTCACATGGCACACATCTAAGGACGAAGTTACGGCAGTTTACACCACAAAGATGGCAAGTAACATCGGGTGTTTTCTCAAGGAGATTGAGAAGGTGTTGATGGCCACGATACGTAATAGAGGGCAGCAGCTTATAACAATTCAAGTGAAGGTTAAGCTTACACTCAGATTCCCGACAGCTATATGCTAAGAGAGTTGAATCAATGCCCCGAAAACATGAATCACAAATGCGGATGTGGTCATTGTATGGAAGGGATGTAATGGTGAGAGGGTGTTGGGGATGAGAAGGATGCTTAATTTGATAAGAGTTGTAAGGTAATTTAAGATAGCATGATTTATGTAAAACCTGAAAGTTGGTGCGGGAGCTAAGCAAATCTCTGCACAACGAGGTTCGCTGCCATATTCATCATCGTTTTCGACAAGAGCTAGTGTATGCGGGTGACAGTAATGTTTGATCTCTTTGGCATCTTCAGAGTCTATGGTGGGAAATAGGGCACATATGACATGTAGATGGATATCACATGCTCCACAGCTGAACTTCATGGGGGGGCCGATACTTTCACCACAACAATCACATTTGTCACTACCGTAAGGAAATGAGATGAATATGAGAGTGCATGGATGGATGCGATGATTGATCAACTGTAGCTGAATGCTCTTCATGCAAGATTTGTGAAGGAAAAACTTGCATGGAATGCAACCATAGGTAGAAGAAGAAGAAGAAAAGCAGAGCTCTCCACAAATGGAGCACAGCATTTTGTGTTGCTGGTTGGAATCAACAAGTTTTAGGGGATGAGGATGAGTGAAATGTTGAACGGTGTACTCCTCGTCTGAATACACTACCGTTGGCTTTAGGGCGCATTCCACATGCGTTTGAAACTTACAACTTAACTTGCATTTATAGGAAAGGTTAGAAAAGATAACATTAAAACAAACAAAACGACTACAATAAAAATAGTGAGTGGAGATGGTAAGAGGGCATGGATGAAAGAAACTTCGAACCTCTGCTTTGTGCTCATCAAGACAAGATTTATGAAGAAAATAGTCGCAACGATTGCAACCACAGGTGGGGCCGGATAAGTCCCCCCCACATCCTCTGCACCATTTCAATCTTTTCCCCTCCTCAATGAATGAGAATGAGAAGGGGTGGGGATGGATGACATGTTGAATCTCCGTTCTTTTTTAATCAAACAATACAAATTAAATACATACATCCTTCCATACATGTTATTGCAATGTATATAAGAATCGAAAAGTCTAATTTCTAAATATATAATATTCTCTTCATTTTTTTAATGCCTAATTCACCCCGATTCTACGCTAGCCTAACATTGCAAGCAACCTAGACATTAAAGTAATTCCATCTTTAATTCATCAAATTAGTAAATTAATGGTTGAAACTCATCATGAAAACCAACTATTTTATCACATCGGGGAGAAAGGAATTATAACCGATAATATAAACAATTATTTCATTTACAATCTATTTTAATTTTTATAGTAAGTTATCATGATCGTTTAATATTAGAGATTATTTAAATATATATATATATATATATATATATATATATATATATATATATATATATACTTTTAAAAAATTTTTTTTTTTTTTTGCTATACATTAAATTTCCTTTCGCCTCGTTTATTTCAAGCATAAACTCATCATAGAATTACAATTCAATCTTAATATCCGGACAAAAATCTCAAATTACACATAGTTTTGATGTGTAACATGTTTATTTAATGTAATTGTACGGTTAATAAATAAATAATTTAATTATTTTCACGTTAAATAAATATAGAATGGAAATTTCCTTGCTCAAACTAAACGATCGAAAGTTATTGCATAATAAAATTTCTTAATTCCATTTTTTTTATGAATAATAAATAATTCTGTTGCATGCACTTTATCTTTTGGCAATTGGCATTTTAAATGAGAAACTATGCTTTATTTAAATTTTTACAAACGGATAAATAAAATGATACCCTTAACATATATTTTCAAATTAAAAAAAAAAAAAGTTGATACGTTGGGTGAAGCTGAGATGGGTATGTTGCAAGAATAAATACTTAACTTAATCATGAAATTATTCATTAAAATATCATTTGTTTATCAAACGTGTTGCTGTTGAAAGAGGCATTAATTTGCTTTCAAATCTGCATCAACTTATAAAAATAACTAAAACAACAAAATTCTTCCTTCAAGTCATAAAAGGTATAATAATAAAACAAATTATATTTTTAAGAGAATTTAGATTCAAATTTTAAAAATAATATTGTTGATGAAATTATCATGAATTTTTTATAAGTGCTAAAAATAATATATTTTATTTTTATTGCGATTTTGTGTGATTATTCGATTTTAATGGTAGATTTTATGCTCCTAATTATTTAAATTCATGTTTTTATATTTGAGAGAGCATTTGAAAATAAAAGGGGAGAAAACTAGAAATTCGAAGCAAGCTACAGGTGCCACACGGGCTAACCCCTTTCTCACGATCATGTGATAAGTCGTGTCGATTTAGCGACTTTGCACCCTAAATTTCGGGAAAACGCGATTTTTAAGTTTTTCGAACATTCTAAAACATAATGACGAAAATAAAAAGATATGAGTGAATCGTCATAGGATATTCAAGAAAACAACTAGGAAAACACCATTTAAGTCAATTCTAAAGCAGATTTCCACCAAGATTGAAGATTCTCGTTTGATTTCTTAAGAGATTATCATGAGTTTTTTTTTATTTCTTTCGGTTATACTGTGTTTTGAATGTTTTTGTTCATAAGCATGAATTAATTTTCTAAATACCTAGGGCGATGAATTTTATGATGGATTTTGTGGTTGATTTTTATTTTACGCAATAAATACTTAGATATTTTTCTCAATTATGTGTGCATAATTCTTAGTTTAATATTTCTAGATTACTGATCTATATTTGATGTACTTAAATCAGAGGAGAAATAGACCTTATTTAGGATTTTTATTTTTATGTTTGATTTTTTGCTCGCAAATGTCACAATAAAATCCTTCTTTTTCTTCGTCTAATTAATTCAACTCATATTCGAGAGGAGATTTTGTAAATATTAAAAGATGGAAATGAGATTTGTGATTTATTGTTTTAGATGCTGAAGGAAGACACTTAAAGATGAATGTTAAAGTCAAGTGTTAGATGTATTGACAAAATATATTATATATTTGAATATTAAAAACAATATTATTAAAATGTAATTACGAATTTAAAAAATTAATTTATAAAAACTATAAAATAAATGTAAAAAAATATCTTAATTCAATAAATAATATTAATAAAATTTATTGTCACAAAAGAAATATTCATCGAATCTAATCTTTTAACTACACGAATTTACATAAGAAAAAGGTGCTACATTGGGCCAAGCAAAGATAGGAGTGCCTTGTGGCTTTATTGAAAGAATAAACACTTAGCTTAGTTTTAAAAATAACAAAATTCTTGATTCTAACCCTAAAATCTTAAGTGTATTGGCAAAACTCATTTTATTTCGATATATATAATTTCGAAAATTGTAATAAATTATTTATATACACAATTCATAATATATAGGAAAATTATTTTAATATCTTTTCACATTAAAAATAAATTATAATATTTAAAGTACTTTAGCTTTTTTTTTTTTAAAGAAAAATAAAAATATATACATATTGAAATTCAAAACCCATGCCAATTAAGTTAGTAAAACTTCAATTTACCATTTAATTATTTTTTTGATAATTTTATACATTTTAATTTTACTATATATATTTTATTGTCTCCATCAATTGTATTTATTAACAATATATTTGATTGAGTTGGTGTCACAAATTAATTCGATACCAACTCAAGATTGATGACAACAAAATAATAAAAAATTAATCTATTTTTTAATTTTAATATCGTACTCAGGTATTATTATTGTTAATTGGATTTAAATTATATGTTTTATTATTTATTATATATAATTTTTAAATATATATTTATATTTTAAATTTATTATTTTTACACTAAAAGGATTTTTAGAATTTATATACACGTTTAAAGATTACATTAAGCCATGTGATATGCCAAACTGTGTATGTATGCATGCTACATATTTTCGTGGATTTAAAAACGTTAGGATGTTAATTTACTTGTTTTCACCATTTATGCATATTTTAATTTAATTTTATAAAATAAAGATATGCTTCTAAATTATGATGAAAGACAAAATCCTTAGCCATAAAATACGGTAAGAATTCTAATCAGTATCGTTAATTACTGAATAATTTTTTTTAATTACAATAATATGGTAAAATTTGGATAATAAATTTGATTAATGCAACTTAAATCTAGGTTATATTTAGGACGATAATCACTTTTAACCATCAGATCATTATGTAAGATTTAGTGAATAACTCTTTTTAAAATTAAGTGAATAATAAGATAATATATTATTGTATTCTAACGATTCAATAGAATGGTACGAGAAAATAAGTTTCAAATATTGATCCACTCATTTTAATCTATTTTTTTAAAGCATGGGACCGTAATTAAATATTGATATTGTAATTTTTAACTTTCAAACTTTAGATAACACGAACTTAATAAGTTCTTTGGGCATTGTGGGGTGCTAAACCTTCTTCGTACATAAACGATTCTTGAATCTAAATATTTTTCTCTGAATTTTAATGTAAATTCAAAATCATCTTTTAAAATAATTTTTAAAACTTTCTTTTTTTAAAAAATAATCTGACGAGTGCCCGATCACATCTAATTAAAATACATGTGATAAGATGTTATTTTTAGAGAACACGATGTATTTATTTGTTTGGAACTAATGATGTTACAGTTTTCTCATTTACTATATCTATATAGAAAAAAAATTATATGAAATAAAAATAAATATAATTTAAAATTCAAATGGCATTACCTTTAGATGAATAAAAGATCACAAGTTTTAAAAAGATTTGTGACAATACATTATTTTTCATGAATAACCATTAATTTTATTTATTTTTCAGATATTTCACTTAATTTAATAGGCTTAAAATGTAAATTGGTTTACAAATATTTTTAATTATTATTACCAACCCTCATCGTCGTCGACATCGTCTCCATCCAATTCATCGTCTGCGGAGCTACCTCCCCCAATTTCTCTGGTGATCAGCAAACCTCTATTCTTGGCACTATTGAACAAATCTCGCAATTGAGAGTTATTTTTCACTAGTTCGATTAAAAATTTTGAGCTACCTCCCACCAGGTTGCTTAATATACCTTTTGTTCTCTGTATCTCGTTTGCCACACCATCCCTTTCACTTTCTAACTGCTTCATTTTGGCCTCGAATACCTGTTGTCCTTCATGTAATTTGATGCACTTTAGCAGGAGATTTTCCACATGCCATTTTTGAATTTTTTGAGCCACATCATCTTTTAAAATTCTTTTTTCAAATGAATTATCTTCAGAAAGTAACGACAACAACTGGTTCACATATAATTTAAACAATCAGATAATTTCATATTTAATTTGGTATAAATTAAATTTTTTCAACTATTCATTTTATGCAAAAAATAACTTTATAATGTTTTAGACTGATATGATAGGGATTCGAAAATTTTCATGCATGATAAATATAAATATATTGATGAATTTAATAGTAGGATCGTTAAACATCACTTTCCTATTAAGTTTTAATGTAAGCCTTTGTATGCGAATATTTTGAAAGATAAACATCTAACTAAATGTAACTCAATTAAATGTTTAAATTGAATAATAAAAAGTATACTAACCTCTGAAACCACGCACTTGACTTCAGCAATAAATTTGCACTCCGCACAATAGTAAATCAACTCCCTTGGGTTTCTTTTTTGCTCGCAAACGTCACAATAAAATTCGTTATCTTTTTCATTTGAGTTCAACTCATATTCAAAAGGAGACTTTGTAAGTGTTAAAAGATGGAGATGAGGTTTGTGCTTTATTGTTTTAGGTATTGAAGGAAGGCACTGGAGATGGATGTTAATGTCACATGGCACACATCGAAGGACGAAGTTACGGCAGTTTACACCGCAAATATGGCAAGTAAGATCGGGTGTTTTCTCAAGGAGAGTGAGAAGGTGTTGATGGCCACGGAACGTAATAGAGGGCAGCACCTTATAACAATCCAGGTGAAGGTTAAACTTACACTCGGATTGCCGACAGAAATATGCTAGGAGAGTTGAATCAATGCCCAGGAAACATGCATCACAAGTGCGGATATGATCATTGTATGGAAGGGATATAATGGTGAGAGGGGGTTAGGGATGAAAAGGATGCTTAAAATTTACAGAGTTGTAAGGTAATTTAAGATGGAATGATTTATGTAAAAAGAAGTGGTTGCACGATCTGCTACATCTGAAAGTTGGAGCGGGAGCTAAGCAAATCTGTGCACATGCTACACAACGAGGTTCGCTGCCATATTCTTCATCGTTTTCGACAAGAGCTAGTGCATGCGGGTGACAGAAGTGTTGGATCTCTTTGGCATCTTCAGAGTCTATGGTGGGAAATAGGGCACATTTGACATGGAGATTGAGATCACATGCTCCACAGCCGAACGTCATGCCGGGGACAATACGTTCACCGCAACAATCACATTTTCTATCACAGTAAGGATATGGGATGAAAATGAGAGGGCATGGATGGATGCGATGATTGATCAACTGTCGCGGAATGCTGTTCATGCAAGATTTATGAAGGAAAAACTTGCATTCCATGCAAGCGTAGGTAGAAGAAGAAGAGCAGAGCTGTTGACAAATGGAGCAGATCACTTCATCTTTCTGGTTGGAAACAAGAAGTTTTAAGGGATGAAGATGAGTGAAATGTTGAATGGTGGACTCCTCGTCCGAATATTCTACCATTGGCTTTGCAGCGCATTCCACATGCGTTTCAAACCTACAACTTAACTTGCATTTATAGACAAAGTTTGAAGAGAGAACATTAAAACAAACGAAACAAGGACCGTAAGAATCTCGAGTGGAGATGGTAAGAGGGCATGGATGAAAGAAACTTCGAACCTCTGCTTTGAGCTCATCAAGACAAGCTTTATGAAGAAAATACTCACAAGTTTCGCAACCACAGGTGGGGCCGGATAAGTCCCCCCCACATCCTCTGCACCATTTCAATCATTTCCCCTGCTCAATGAATGAGACTGAGAAGGGGGTGGGGATGGATGACATGTTGAATCTCCATTCTTTTTTAATCAAACAATACAAAATACATACATCCTTTCAAACATGTTATTGCACTATATAACAATCCAATCATTTGCTCTTACTTTTCTTAATGCCTAATTCACCACCCATTCTATGCTAGCCTAACATTGCAAGCAAAGATAGGAATTAATACTTATGGGTATATTGTAAAAATCAATACTTAGCTTGGTTGTAAACACAACACAATTCTCCGTTGCAAGTTATTCTCATAAAACACCGTCAAGTTTTAGGTGTATTGACATTAGTCCCTAACAATTTTTTTACTTTTAGGAATCTACTTCAACAGTATATTCTCATTTTGAGTAATATTAATTCTTTTTAGAATCCACCCAAGATTCGAAATCAATGTATTATGGTCTCCATTATCTTAATTTTACAAGTCATATTTAGTTTGTTTTCATCCACATCATGAGTACTATGATTTAATATTGATAAATAATTAACTCCAACTTCTTTAATCTCACCTATATTAATCTTAAACAAACATATTTTTTTATCAAAACCCATTTTTCAGACTTAATATTTTCAAATTTTAAACAAATATGTGGACTCAAGCAAATAAGCCAACCATTGAAAAGATCTAATTGGCTGGAAAAGAGGGAAAAAAACATAATTTTTATTTTTGAGATAGAGCAACATTTAGTTCCTAAATTTGAGAATTTTCCCATTTTAATCTTTGGTTATTATTTTTTGTCCATATTAGTTTTCAAACTTAACACTTTTTTTATAGTTTTTTATTTTTTTTCAATTTTAGTCTCATAACATGACACTCGAATATTTTTGTTTTTGGATAGAAACACGACACTCTAATATTATTCCATATCATCAAATAAAAAATTATAATTTTTCATAAATAGATTTAGAATCTAAATCTTATATTCTCTCATTATTTTATTATTTAAGTTCATAATCATAATCAACCTGTAACTTTAAACTCTAGAAATTTTCCTTTTCTTTCTTAAAAAAAAGTCGGTGTCAAAAAAAATTAATCTTAACCCAAAATACCACCTCCTAATATAAGTGTATAAACCAACAAAATTAAACTTCGGGAAGAAATTTCCCTTCTTTAAGTTTCAATAACAGAAAAAAATAATAAAATAAAGGTGAGAATGTGCAGGAAAAGACCAGTCTTTTGCATTACTAATTGGAAATTACAAGGAAATAGCAGAGGTTTAGAGGGTCAATAAAGCAACCAAATTATTCATTATTGTTTCAATCATGGTAAGGATTCAAACCTCAATCGGACATAAGGGCAAAAAAAGAAAAATAAAAATACATAAATAAAAGGAAAACAAGCTGAAGAAATAACCTATCTGACACTTTTGCAGCTCAGAGACATTCAACTCTCCTTGAAGATAAGTTTTACCAAAGTTGCAGAGAGAAAGTATGGCACTTCTTACTTGGGAAGTCCAGTTTCTGGGTCAAGAAGAGCCAGTTTTTCATTTGAAAGCAGAATAGGGCCTTTCCCAGGTCTTGTACAGATGAAGTAACTGACATCCCCAGGGTATTTCTGGGCTGAACCATTTTCAGGAGGTGGGGACAAAGCTTCCACATCCTTCAATCCCTCGAGACCGGCATCTTTAAGTATTGTCTTATCACCGATAAGGTAGCTGAATAAAATAGGGAAAATGAGAAGTAAATAAAGTCAATATCTGAGAAGTCTTTCATGTAGGAGAAAGGGGAGAGATTGCAGTGACAAATGAGCCTATACAATACATGAATGGATGTTTTTCTAATGATCATATGGTATTGGAATAATCCAATTTCAATATCATGCTCTTAGCACCTGTATTTACATTTACCTGTCCAGATCAGTATCAGACTTTGGAGGGAAGTAGAAAAGCAGCCGCTGAATTAATTGAGCAGCTGCCTTTCTATCTCGTGCAATTAAAACTGCATTCGGGCCAGCGTCAAATGTATATGCCACCTGTCAGTTTTTCATCATGAATTTCCAAGTAAAGTTGCAGCTAAAAAGCAAAAAAAAAAAGAAGAAAAAGAAAAGCATATGTCCTAGAAGCCCAACAAAAAGTACTAAGATATTCAACGATTCCTAACATTAAATGGATTGTTCTAGTTCAGACACATGGCAAAAAAGGGTCCGAAGTAACAGAAACATCACATGTTACTTACATACATACATATATATATATATATATATATGTATGTATATACAGTGTGGAGAAATATCTTTCTAAAGGAAGAACTTGGTCATTATCAACAGCACATTTTGAACGAAATTATCAACTGTTACAAAATAACGCTTAGTGGTAAAGCAATTCGCAACTTAAATACCTTGCTTATTAATGATCTTATTTCAGAGTATTCTGTCTACAATTGGAGGAAAAGAGTAGGAAAAATTTACTGAAATCAACAGTCAGAGATTGCCATTTGCCAATAAAGAAAAAAAAAATCAAGTAGTTCGCTTTTTGCAAATACACTAACTTCCTTAGCCTATGCCATATGTCATGCAAGCCTAGAGAGAACTGTTCTCTCTAGGGAGGTTTTTGCTAGAGAGAGATAGAAGCAAGGGAGAGCATTTGATTATGACCTTGAGTCACTTTGCTAGAACGAAGAAATTCCTTAACTTGGAGAAGGCTGCAAGTGATTTTGTGGATCACCATTGAAGGTGAAATACTTGGATGGCTTAACCTCAATAACAAGCTTGGTGTTCAAAGGATACATGGGTCATTTAAACTCTAGATTACGATATTTAAGAGCTAAGGTATGATTGCTAATAATATGTTTGATATAGAATCTATTTGATATCATATTATTTTATCTATCTATACTATAATGAAGTATTTTGCTAAGTTTGGTTTCACAAGTCAACTTGACACCAACCCAAATAGAGAAATGACCAAAAAAATCCTTCAATTCAAAAAGTATCAAATATTATTATGAAGGTGTTTTTGTCATTTTATATCTAAAATCTATAAGAAAAAACAATTTAAACCCAGAATAAATTCACAAATTGCAGGATGTTATGTGCTAATTGCAAGGTATGGGACTTGGATTCCACATAGGAAAGTATGGGATTTCCACATGTGCTAATTCACAAATTGCATAAGAGGCTCGAACAAACAAAATGATTCACAAATGAAGCAATCAACAGAATTATTGAGTGACAGATCGTAACATAATCCAACTTCCCCCCAGCGTATTGACTAAATAAAAAGACCCCAAGAAATAAAATGATTCACTGGTAGCTCTAAACTCCAGATTTTATCATCTTACAACTATCTTACTACCTTTCTTAACTTAATAAGATTACTGAATAGACTGATAAATGTTCAAAATTAAAGTCATTTGCTGCAAAATAAAATGACAGAAATAAACAAACCTGTGGGGTTCCTTCAGAACGATTCCACTTCTCAACATAGCTGATTATCCTGAAAACCCAATACGTGTATCATAAATTTTTACTGAATGTGACATGGGAAAATCGTCTTTCATCAAAACTCAAATCTAACCAGCATATGTAAAAGAGGACTTGCCTGTGAGATGTATCATTCATGTAGAATATGGGTGGCAATGTATCCAAGCAGACTGCATGGAATTGGTTACTATCAGCACAGGCTAATTTTGCAAAAGATGCAAAATCACGGTTTTTTATGGCTTCTTCCATCTGTATTGTGCGTTTTGGAACAACTTCCTAATTACATTGCAAAACGGCAATGAGTAGGCATGAATCAGTACAACTTTAAACAACCTTAAATAGTTTTATGTATTACGAAGTCTACACAAGTGATGAAAATTGCACTAGTTTAAAAAAGTAGACCAAAATGCACCTTTGCCCTATGCTGTAAAAGCGAACTTGTTTCAACACTCTCACGCATTCCAGAGGTGCTACTTGTTTCCTTCTGCCGCGAACTTACCTAGAGCCAGAAAAAGAAACATTAAAACCAAAAATCTGATGACAATTATTGGGAACATTCCAGAAACCTGTTTGACACAAGCAGATCAGGTGAATGCAAGATCCAACCCTACACCAAATAGCAAATCTTTTTCTAATAACAAAAGATATATAAACACATTGTTTACAAGTTCAGGACCTCAAAGATTGGTGAAAAGAGTTTGCAGTATTAATGGACCTTAAACATAAGTAATTGGTGGACATCCATAAGTAAATTTCCAGTGAATATATTCATAATCGACATACTTATAATTGATGCTAGGGCCCAACACTCACAAGCAACATTGAAGAATTTTGCATTTATATGGAGCTGGAAATCAATGGCTACCGTAAAAATTGTTGACAGTTGATCAAAAGTATTAGCTTAACATTGTAAAAAAACTGTTGAACGCAACCATGTAAGCCTTAATCCCATAGTGGTGGGGGTTGACAATATGCAAGCCATCCTTAGGTTCAGAAGAATATTTTCCAAGAATTAGAATAGAAAGGTAAAGCAAAAAGTGAAAGCGAACATATTTGAAATGTATGTGCAACATGTAGCTGATACAAAAACATTCATTTTACACACAAAGGATGGAAGAGCAAGTATGTGTGCATGTAGTATCAATAAACGTCTGATATGCATGAAAAGATGAATATTTATGTATAGAATGGATATAAGTGTGCATGCATCATATGGCAGAAGAAGATGCTTAGAAGGAATATGTGGAAACTAAGTGGCAAATTAAATTGTAGATGCAAAGCATGGGAAGAAAGTGATCTGAGATTATGCATTCTCAAATGATCAAAATAATGCAAGTCAGAATATTGATTTTCATATGCTTCCTGCATTCTTTCAAGATCTAAAACACTTAGCAATCAATAATACCAAACCACGAGAAAGGATGCAGATTAATTGAGAAAGAATATTGAAAAATCTAATTGTAAGTATATTTTATGTTCTTGTGGGGAAAAAATTCTCTCCCTGGAGAGTAGCAACCATAAACCTATAGTTGCAAAATGCAAAACATGAGGATTGGAGAAAATACTCACTACAGCAATAATGATGAAGAGATCTTCCCAGTGTTTTTCATCTACAAGTTGAACTGCAAGACTATCACTTCCATCATCCTCCTAGCAGTATTAAAAAAGAAGAAAATATAAGAATTGGTTACTCAAAGGTACTACCCTTCTTGATGAAAGATGAACTGTTAAATACATGCAGAAATGAACTGTTCAGCACATACAGAAAGAACTTACTTTTCCCATAATCCACTTAACGAATCCACCGAACAAACTCCGACAAGCACTGCCTGAACCTTGCCTACAAAATATTTTTAAAAAAATCAATATAACATCAATTGAATTACAACTAAAATTCTTGCATCTCTATAAGTGCAAAAGGCCATACCTAGCAATAGCAGAAAGTTGACTCTCATCTTCACTGACATTCATAAGCTTTGCAAGTGCAAAAACTGCGTCAAACCCAAAACCATTAGTCCTATAAACAGTATTAAACATCGAAGAAAAAAAGAAAAAGAACAATAAACAGTATTAAACATCGAAGAAAAAAACAAAAAAAAGATTAAAGGATATGTATGTTTTCATCTAAACAGTACCAAGACAAGCAAAACCAGCAGCAGAGGAAGCCAATCCTGCAGCTGTAGGGAAATTGTTATAAGATGCAATATGAAGATGCAGTTTCTCCCAATCTTTCTTCTCTATCTTTATTCCCCTCTCTTTATCCTCAACTTTCCTAGCCCGTTTTCTGATTTCCCTCAAACAGTTCTGATACCTTCCTCCGGAAAGGGATATTTCCTATAGTAAAATAAAACCCAAATCCATCATTCAAATGAACATTTATAACATCTTTTTTTCTTTGAATTTTATATAGAGAGAAATTTACCTTGCCATTAAGCCACATACGATCTTGTTGGAAAGCAGGGCTAACAGCGACGGTGGTTGTGGTGCAGAGATGAGCAGGATCAAGAGTAACGCTGATGCTATCGTTGACGGGCAAAATAAGGGTCTCATCCCTCTTCCCCCAATACTTAATCACTGCAATGTTGGTAGGCGTCTGAGCCGTTTTCGTCAACACCCATTTCTCCCCCATTTGCAGCAGATCAGATCGGATCCCTTTTCTTTCAGAATTTGCGATGATAGAGGAAGTAAACTGATAGTTTGACTCAAAAAAGGAAAACCCAAGCTACTTCTTATAGAAATAGCAGGATTGAGATGAACAAGCAAGAGCGCAGCCAATTAAGACAAAAATACGAATAATAAAATACTGAATTGTCAATTACGGGGGCTGCCTAAATAAATATTGAATATTTTCAATAACTTATTCAAATCTCAACAACTACGTTTCTTTGATGCAAACTTGACCTGAGATTTGGATTTATTGAAGTTTTCACTTTTTAGAATCTCATGCAATTGGCATTAACACTCACCCAGTTTTGTTCTTCTATGTGTCCTTAGCACCATACATGTATTTTCTATATTTCTTCTTACCTTTCGTTTTCAGTCCCTATGACTTAGGTACTTCAATTTTGCAGCCTAACACAATAGCGGCTAGATAGTAAATGGTGGGGTTTGAACGAAATGTTGGTTTATTTCATTTTAGTCCTTTTTTTGTGTTTAATTTATGTATGTTAGTCAAAAAGTCACTACTTGAGTGCCATTGATATAATGGTTTTGACTGATATGCCCGACATGTGAGGGAGTCTTTTTTTTTACTTCAATTCTTTTTTGTCCTAAATTGAAAATAGTTTTGTCGAGAAGAGATGGCCCCAAAACACTGACCTTTGTGGTTGACTTGTTGATGTGGTTTAAAGATAAATTCCTGAATATGTTTGGAGTTGAGGAGGAGAAAACTTCGATGATGGGAGATGAAGATATGGTTGGTGGAGCAAAGGGTCCATCTTTCAATGGACTAGGATGGTCATCATCAAACTTTCGAAGAGAAGGATCGAGATTAATGTACTCTTTAACAAGGTTTATGCTTTATGAAAGTCATCATTACCGTTTCAATTAATGAATCTTGAAAATGAATATTATATTGTGAAACTTTAGTCAAAGAAAGATCATATCAAAATCTTGAAAAAAAATCTCTTTTAATATAACCGTGGATTCCTCTTTTTAAACTACTCAGAGTTTTGGCCTGTGAATGATTATTAAGTGGAAATCACATTGGGGATAATGCCATAATTGATGAGGATAGGATTAATGTGGTTGCTCAATCACCTATTATATAGGAGAAGAATAAGGGGATTTCCAAAGTGGGTTCGTAACTAAGTATTGGCAACTCAAAGTCAACAATTGAAAGTGGGGTTTGGATCCATGCTGGGGAGGATTTGGTGCATGGTAAAAACCAAGACTGGAATAAGGTTGTAGTGAGATAATGAAATTGTCTACATTGGACCCTAAAAAGAAATATTATGGCCACCATTAAAGAGAACATTCAAAGATGAACACTTTTGCTACATTGCCAATTAGAAAAGTGATGGAGGCAATGGTTAAGAGTATTCAAGATCAGTCTATACATGGTGAGAATGAGACAGATGTTGGGGTGGAGGATGAAGATCAGAGACCATTGTTTATCACTTGCTGAGATTAAAGTCTAGTCATTGGCCGCTGTTGATTAAGTAGGGATAGGAGCAAGGTCTGAGACATATGACCTTTTTTTAGATGGCTTGCACATCCTTCCTTGAATGAGCTTATACAAAGCTCATGGGAGCTGCAAGGTAGACTGCTGGAATAGAAAGGTCTGTAGTAGTATAACAACTCAAAAGAGAAAGCTCATGAGAAGACTTGAGAGTGTAGAATCAGCAAGGTTTTAAAGTGGCTAGTTAAGTGCAATACAAACGTGGCCACTTCCATTATCACTACACAACCCGTTATTTTTATTTGAAGTCGAAAATTTATTAAAACAAAATTTTTGGGCTTTGAATGGTGATGATATTGTGGATGTATGAAGGCCAATCAATTTGTAGCAACTTACCTTGAAAATTAGATTGTATCGGATCAAGCAATCGAACCCTTTGGATTGTGGAAAATGTCGAGATAGCATTTAAGAACGAATCTCCAATAGTCCACTTTACATTGATCTTTATCAATATATTTTATTTTGCTATTTTATAGTTGTTATTATTAAGGATTGGATTGTAATTAATCTTTAGTGAACTTCTATATATTTAAAAGATGTATTTAAAAGACTTGTATAAGTTTATGTGTCGAGTTAAAATTGGCCAATTTGTTCATTGTGGAACGTTTATTGAGTGCATTTAAGAAAGTAAACAAGGGAGTTTATTAAAAAACTTAAAAGTAAGTGATTTAAGTCTTTAGATACAAAAATGAGATTGTAATATCGAAAGTGTGATAGAACTTGAATCACTTGTTGTATTGAGATTACAGATAGTAGATTTACTCATTCAACTAAGCTTCATAAACAGAGAAATAGAATTCGTAAACAATCTTTTGAGTCATTTATACTCTATTTTTTTCATCACAATGGCAACCAAAATGAGCACTGTAGCCTAGTACTTCCATTGAACTCTCTATTTTCTAAGCAATTGGCAACTGTTTGATTCAACGATATCAATAAAAATTTGACAAACAATTTTACTAAATCTTTAAAATTACTCTCTTGTATTCAAATTTGACTCTCTATTCGTAGGAATGTACAAATACATTCTCATGCTTTAAGGCATAATTTTTTTTTTTTTTTTTTGTAAGTTAGGCAACAATAAATTAAATATACTTTTGGAAAACCTAAAAAAATTCATACAACAACTATCATGCTCATTTAATACTTCATCCACTGTCGATTGAGTCTTAACTTGATTGACATGATTATTACTGTCAATGCAAGAAGACGTGGTTTTGAGTGTGCTGAAGTGTATTATCCTCCAATTATGAGTAAAAAAAAGGCTATAGGTAATTTTAATCATTGTATGTAAAAGAGTAAATATAATCAGAATACATAATGAGATCGTTTAAAGAAAAATACTTTATCCACCCATATTTTACTTGTATAATTTGAACTCGTACAAGGCTGTTTAATGAAACAAGTTTCATGATTTACCAATAAGTTACTATATTTTCTTTCATTTTATCATAATTATTTTGCTCAACTTGTCTAACAATTGTGGCAACTTTTCATTCATCTTCTTCATTTAATTCAACATTATAATAAGTAATATCAAAACTCTTATAGACACTGTTTTACTCAAATTTTGTTGTAAAGGAGCTCTCTCCCTTGTTCACAAAAATCTAATGTTGGTGTAGAACGATGGGTTTTAAAGGGTTTGAGCACTAGAGAGAACAAGGCTAACACAATAATGACAATCCCACACAACAATGGAATTTTTTTTTCTATGTTTACTTGAATTTGTTTGATGATAGATTATATTTGTGAAGTTTATTGAAGAATGTTTTATATGTTCGACAAGTCTTTTGTATTTGAAACTTATTTAATTTAATTATTTGATATTTGTAAATGATTTTATATACATATATGAAATATTTTTTAAAAAATAATGATAAATCCAAAATCAGAATTGGTGCATATTAATAATGATAAATTTTTATTTTAAATTCTAAAATATAGAGAAAAACTTAAATCATATCGTAACTTTTAACAACTTAGTACAAAATAGTTAAAGCTCCATAAAAGGTACCCGAAAAAAATACGTACGGTGTCTCTAAACATAATGGCAACACCAAAAAACTTATTTTTCTCAAAGCTAACATTCATGGTGTAATGATGAGGGGTGGTATGGTCGGTCAGGTTGGCGACACCGATTTTTACTGTAGAAAACAGTTAGTTTCGTACAAAATTTGTATCTGAGTCATTTTTATAATTAATCGATTTTTTTGGGATACTTTTGAAAAAAAGGCCTTAGTTTTGCTTAAAACAAAACAATAATATTTTGGACATATCACTGAGGGTAGGCCTGAAAGGAGCGAAACCAATGGCAACGATAAGCCGAGCGCAGCTGCTGCACCATCCATCAGCCTACTTCTCCAGACTACCCCGTTACCACTCCTCCTTCTCCATCAATTTCCGCCGCCGCAAATTCTCCGTAACTCCTCCTCTCCTCTGCTCCTCCTCCTCCTCCTCCTCCTCAGCATCCACGAATCCGTCCATTGTCGGAGATCTTTTGAATTATCTCAACGAATCCTGGACTCAGTTTCACGCTACAGGTTTGCCAAATATTGGTTCCCTTCATCCGTTTCTTTCAGCTTTTGTTTTAGTATTTGAACTTATTACTATTTCTTTGCAACTCCAATCTGTAACTAAATTTATTAGGAATTCTTTGCAAAATATTTTTTTTTTATTTTTGCTAATTTAGTGATGAAATCTCTAAATTTTAGCATTAGTTTTTCTTTATGTACAAGTAGAAATTACAATATACTGAGCATAAATATGTTTTCATATAATAATTATCACATCTAGTAGATGAAATGAAACTAATATACAAACTAATCTAGATATAGCCTGCAAAAATTTAATATAAAGTCGAATTAAATTAGTGCGTTAAAGGAATGCGACGTGATATATAGGTTCTAAGGCCTACTCTTTGTCATTGAGTGGCAATGCCTCTTTGAGAGAAAACCACTAATTATTTGCCTTGGAACAAACTTGTTAAAATTTCTTGTACACAGCTGAAGCAAAACGACAGCTAATTGCTGCTGGTTTTCATTTATTAAATGAGAATGATGAGTGGGACCTTAGGCCTGGTGGACGATACTTCTTCACTAGGAACATGTCTTGTTTGGTGGCTTTTGCCGTAGGAGAAAAGTGAGTGGAATATATCTTGAAAACTTCTAATTTAAAACTATTGGAATTAAAGAAATTTCAAGGGAATTCTGTGTTAGTTTTGCAGGTATATTGTTGGTAATGGCTTTCATGTTATTGCTGCACATACAGACAGTCCTTGTCTCAAACTTAAACCGAAATCTGCGTCATCTAAGTCCAATTATCTCATGCTCAATGTACAAACTTATGGAGGTGGTTTATGGCACACTTGGTTCGACAGAGACCTAAGTGTTGCTGGAAGAGTCATTGTTAGGGCTAGTGATGGTTCATTTATTCACAAGCTTGTCAAAGTAAAGAGACCTCTTCTACGAGTACCCACATTGGCAATTCATCTTAACCGGTAATCTTCTTCTTCCTTGAATAACCATTTTAAAATTATGTTATTTTATGTTTGAATATTGCAAATACTTTTAGGATTTTTTTTAAATAATTATTAATGCCTTTATTGGGATTGGCTAGTGATGATCCTGGTATTTTGTTGTTGAAGTCAACCCTACTTTTACTTTTTACCACCTATTGAAGCAGATAAATTGGATGAGGAGGAGATCATTTTTATGCTAAAGTTCTTTTTCTTTCTCATCTATAGTTCATATCATTGTTTATATTTTTCTTCCACTGATATCTGCCAATAGTTTCTATTATTTGTATCACTAGAAGACTTTTAATTGGCAGATACCATAGGAACTTAAAAAATGCCATCCATTTTGACTAGGGTAATGCGATTAATTGGTAATTTCATCCTTATGTTTTCCTCTAGAAATAAATTTATAGCACACCCTAAATAGGATAAAATTTTGGTAATATCATTATCATTACCATATACTTTATTCACTTCATCCTTTTCTTTCTTTAACTAAAACTGCCTGCAAGATCATTAATGTGCTAACTTTTTGTATAACTTCGAGATTTCATATGCTTAAGTGGTAAAATTTCAAGATATACAGTTGCAAAACATTTTGATATATGTATATATAGCAGTTAGTAAATATTCGTAGGATCACTCATTTCCAATATTATATTTCCTTATCCATCTAGAAAAGAAGATGGACAATAAAAAAAGTGTTGTTAGGTTCTCAATGGCAGATCTTTTAAATTTAAATTTGTTTTAATCAAATCTCTGCTCTTTCATATGTGGAAGATGTTTGTTTTTGTTGGACCGATTGTCAATGCATCCTTCTCATTCTCTGTCTACATTGTTTCCTTTAATTTTTTAGCACAGTAAACACTGATGGATTCAAACCAAATCTAGAGACTCACCTTGTTCCCCTGCTTGCTACAAAACCAGAAGAAGCATTTCCAGAATCAAAAGAGAAAAGTTCTTCTTCTCCCAAGGCTGCTCATCATCCACTACTTATGCAGGTATATGCTTTTGTATTATGCTCGTTTGGAGCCGTTCAAGCAGTTAATTTCAATTATATTGCACTTGCTATGATTAAGGATAAGCTTTCCCTCTCTCTGAATCTGTTTGAAAGAAGCTCTAACAAGAAGAGAAAAGGCTTGTAGATGGTGATAATAGTGTAATTGCAATATTAGCTCAAATGTGGATAAGCAATCTAGTGATGGGACTGAATTGAATTGAATAAAAATTTCCAAGGTTAAAGTTAAATAAATATAAATGTGAAAACAATATAAAAATATACATGAAAATTAAAGCACTAGTGAATTTGATATTTGATGACGTAGAAGGGATAGAGAAACTAAACAGAATGATTTATAAAAGTTGTTTTCCTTAGCTCCCCTTGCTAAAGGGTCTAGTTTCTTTATGCTTTAAAAATATCTTTCGAAAGCTAAGGTATAACTTTAACTAACTACCTTCCAAAGCTTAGGTAGAGATCTCTAAACCCCAAAGTCTGTTTTCGCCTTAAAATACACAAAAAAATCAAGGAAATTTAGTTTGGAAAACTCACTTGGAGTTTCCTTTTTCATTTGACATTAACAATCTATTAGGTCAATACTTAAGAATTTTCTTTGTAGAATAAAAAAAGAAGCATTTATTGTTATGGTATAACATAGTGTAGGCTCACAAGGTTGCTTGTGCAAAAAGAAATGAATCTTTTGCATCCATGAACTGGGATAATAGGTAATTGTTTAATTGCAATAGAGCAGTGTCTGGCTAAAGTGCTGGGCATATATTCAACTAGGACTCTAGGAGTGACTTCATGTGAAGTATCTGGAAAAACCTTTATATGGTTCTTCTTTGGTATAAAAAAATTTGGACAGATTCTGTTTTTCTAGTATTATGGATAAACCTCTTTAAAGATGTCTATTTTATGTAATTTTCCATCTTTAAAAGGAAAAGAAAAAGAATACTGCATGATTAGACCTGAGAAATGGTTAGTC
The DNA here is from genome assembly GCA_039519145.1 of Kokia cookei. NCBI lineage: Eukaryota > Viridiplantae > Streptophyta > Magnoliopsida > Malvales > Malvaceae > Kokia > Kokia cookei. The sequence goes on from CM076910.1 coordinate 1,170,978, forward strand.
TGTCCATTTTATAGTTGCTGCCTTGCAACATCCATTGCTACCCATTTTTAGATTTGTTTCACTATTTATGCCTAACCTCCTATGATTTGGAATGATTAATTCTCTTATCTGTGTAAGATGTGATAATTAATTTCCTTATTTACATGAGATAGGTGTCCACCATCCTGATCTAGGTAATTCATGTAGATAGAACATGTGTTAAATCTTTTTCTTAATTTGCTTGCAGATTTTGTCAGATGAGCTGGGTTGTGATGTTGATGACATTGTCAATATTGAGTTGAACATTTGTGATACCCAACCTAGCTGTCTTGGAGGCGCAAACAATGAATTTATATTCTCTGGAAGATTAGATAATCTTGCTTCAAGTTATTGTGCTTTGAGAGCTCTGGTTGATTCATGTGGATCTCCTGGTGATTTATCAAGTGAACATGCTATACGGATGATTGCTTTATTTGATAATGAGGAGGTAAACTTTTCCAGAGTTATATCTATTTATGTATGCTTATAAAAGGAGCCTGAGCCTATTTGAATGACTAGATGGCTTTGGAGTGGTAACTTTGAACATGATGTAATAATATGGCTTGAACACCAAGGATTATTGACAGAAGCCTAATTTCATTGTATGAACCCATCTAACCTGAGAATGAAATGAGCACTGGACCAAACTAAAAAAGTAGAGGCATAAGCACAAACGTTACACAATTATTGTTACAAACATTGCCTGCAACCTGCTATTGGTTTTCTGTTTGCGTGTGCTTTCCTCCTGCAAAATGTGCTACTTAGCATGCCTATGCAATCTGAGTTATTCTAGCTAAAAAATGCTACATAGGGAAATATATGATGGAATAAATCTTTTGCTGAGATTATTTCTTGAGAAGCATTGAATCAACACAAAAAGAACCTGTTTGATAGAACCTGATAGAACATGACACATTCTCATAGTGAATTCATAATTTAAAACTTAGGTCATAACACAAAAAATGTGCCGTATACAAGATTGTAGCATGGAAAGGATCCTTACCTCAGAAAATTTCTAGTCAAATACTGTAGAAGATAATTTTATCTGGGAGAAGTATATAAAAGTTTTAATTACTTTCAGACCTTCAGGAAGTAAACTGTTGTTATAAAGTGAATTGCTATGTTAAGATATTTTTGGTTGTCCTCCCAGAATTACACTGTCACAGAATTTTTACTTTTCTTGACCAGGTAGGTTCAGATTCATATCAAGGTGCAGGGGCACCAACTATGTTTCAGGCAATGAGACGCATTGTTGGTTCTTTAGCCAACAGTTATGCTGGTGAGAGTGCCTTTGACCGTGCGATTCGCCGATCATTCCTTGGTATGCATCAACTGGAAGCCTTTAATTGTAGATTGCATTCTTTGTAATTTCATTAATGCTTTCTGTTACTTATCAAGAATACTTTTTCATCATCCTTAAAAGAAAAGAAAAAAGAGCGTACCTTTTCAGCAGGTAGGACCTTTTTATTCTCTTTTGAGAAGGATGATTGAAAAGTCTTCACCTTTGCATGCCAAATATGCGAAATAGGAGTTTATATCTCCATCTCACACTTCATAATTTCTCCTTAGGACTCATGTTTGACACCTAAAATTTGGAATGGAGATGGGGGTTATGGCTCCTCTAATAGGAGCAAAAGATGTGGAAAAAACTGAGTGGCCGTTTGTAAAACACATACTTGTGTCAAACTCAGTTCTTTTAGGGTTGCCCTCAACCAAAGACAGGATGGGTAAGAGGCAAGATTTGAGAAACTGAGTCTAACAGATTGAGAAATTCCAAAAGTAAAAGCATGGGACAAATTAGGCATATCAACTGAGCTCAAGCAAAACTTGAGCTTATCAAAGGGGATCAGTCTCATTAACATGACAGTTATTGTTTTTGATTCAAAGACACCTGATCACAGCTTATAGATTGACACTGTTTTGGGAACCGGACCAGGTTAGCTGGTCAAACTGGTTTGAACTGGGAAATCCTGACCTTTTAAAGCGGAATTGTTTGTTAAACCAGTCTAGACCGAATTTAACTAGTTTCAGGTCATTCAATTTTACATTTTTGTCTTCCAACATATCTTTTGCAAGAGCAGATAAGAATTTTTTCCCTTTTAATATAACAAATTATATTAAAATATAATATTTCTGCATCCAGTTGAACCTCATTAAACTCAATGGATTAGGGTCCACCAAACCAGAATACAAACTGTCAAAACTTTGGTTGTATTTCCGTTTAGTTGGTGTGTTTTACAAACGTTGCATTTACCATCTATGTCTGACCATACTCTTTAACTCCTTTATCTTATCCTGTCTGTCTATGTAGTATCTGCTGATATGGCACATGGAGTTCATCCAAATTTCATGGATAAGCATGAAGAACACCATCGACCAGAAATGCATAAAGGTCTTGTGATCAAGCACAATGCAAATCAGCGGTATGCTACCAGTGGAGTAACAGCTTTTCTCTTCGAAGAAGTTGCAAAGATGCATAACCTTCCTACTCAGGTAATTCCACTGCCATATTACAGTAGAAGAGGTGATAGTCGGAGAAGGTAGGATGTCACTGATTAGTAAATGGATTTTAGTAGCTATATAATGTGCATTTGTAAGACAAAAGGGGCTACTTGATGAGGAGTTGCTGGTTGTCACATGTTTAACGTGTAGACCTACATGCCTGAATTGCTACAATTGGACCGAACATTAACAATAAGTGGATATAATGTCTAGTCATATGGTAATTGTTCACACACCTTGTATCTTGAAAACATGAGTCATGGTGATGGATAACAAGGGGGCAGTTGACAAATGAATATAAAGAAAAGAAAAACAGTAGAAAGTCACATGTTCACATTCTTCTAGTTATATAATATGCATGTATATATCCTCTTTGGGTTATGATTTCCTTGTAGGAATTTGTGGTAAGAAATGATATGGGATGTGGATCCACCATTGGTCCCATTCTTGCTTCAGGAGTTGGTATTCGTACTGTTGATTGTGGCATTGCCCAGCTCTCTATGCACAGGTACCGAATCCATGCAACAAATAGGATTTATATATTGTTGCATTTTGCCCCATTTATAAAATGCGATTCCAGAAATACACTTATTGGTATCATGTAGATCTTAATTATTTTTCAACTTTTGATTCACACTTTTTGCAGTGTGAGAGAAGTATGTGGGAAGGAAGATATAGACATTGCTTACAAACATTTCAAGGCATTTTACCAAACTTTCTCCAGCATAGATAGGAAGCTTATTGTTGACTAACTGGTAAAGTTAAAATTATTCATGTCATTCATATTTTGTAGCTCAAAACTTATTTTTAAATAAATTATTTCTTTCTTCATCCTTGAATCTAGAAATTACATAAATAACGGCAAAAAAAGTGATGTCTTTAAACATAAATGCTTCAATTGTAGTCTTTCCCATTAGTTTAAAGTTTCTTTGTCTTCAGTTCTCTTCCACTTTGTTCGTTCTTTTATTCAATTGACGAAATTGTAAATATCAAATGTCATGACCTTAACCTGCAATCTCTCTTTAAAGCTTGGGCTAAAACTGATAAAGATATGAGAACGCTATAGCCAAAAATTGGTTCTATCTCTTTAGCAAAGAGTACAGTCGTCGGAGTTGGTATTCTCAACCCAACCATGTTATTGGGTTTATAAATTTATTATTTCTGAGTTTTTTTTTTAATTTTAGTTAGGCATTTGAGGGAAACAATGTAGCAAAAGAAATAGGAGACTAACTCAAAAGAAATTGAATAAAAAGTAGCTTTAATTTTCGGGTTATTTCACATGTTTGGTTGATTAGAAAAGTAAATATATGTTATTAAAATATAAATATTTTTTAAGATTTTTATTATTTATTATTTTTTGAATTAAAACTAAAATAATAAATTCGTAAACATGATTATTAAAATTGTTATTAGATAAATAAAATAAAGCCCACGTTAAACCTTCGTAATTAAGGTAATAGCAAAAATGATTAAAATATTTATTGTTAAGAAGTGAGGAGTGAATCAAGAATATAATAAATTGTATATAAAAATTTGATAATTTGAAAAATCTAAGGGCACGAACCCCGGCCCATCCATGAATCTATTGTTTTAATTAAAAGAAATCATAATTCATTTAAATTTTATGGTGAAGAATACTACTACCCTTATAACTAGTAAACAACTTTAAAAACTGTTTACTAATTAATTTCAAAAAGTTAATAATTAAATAAAAATTTCAATAATTAGGTGGGTAATTATTCTTGTACTTTACCCTTAAAATTAGTTAGTAAACAGTTTTTAAAGTTGTTTACTAGTTATATGGGTAGTAGTATTCTTCACCATAAAATTTAAATGAATTATGATTTCTTTTAATTAAAACAATAGATTCATGGATGGGCGGGGGTTCGTGCCCTTAGATTTTTCAAATTATCAAATTTTTATATACAATTTATTATATTTTTGATTCACTCCTCACTTCTTAACAATTCGCCCCCTTACTCAAAGATTTATATAAACTAGCTGTTAATCTTTTGAATTAAAGAACAATGTTACTTAATTAACGAAATATAATTTTTAAATATTAAGTGATCAAAATGTAAAAAGTTGAAAAAACAAAGGGGCTGACGTGGCATATTATGTAACTCTAAATGATAAGGCACATATGAGAGTGCGGTGTTGGGGTTTTCCAACCATACACAGTATCTCAGTTATTTTAGCCTAATCTCTGCTTCTGTTTTTGCTTATAAAAAATGGCGGCAGAAGCTGTGTTTCGAAGAAGCCCTTCTGCTTCAACTCCATGGAAATCTCCTTCGTCAACATATAAAAGGTCTAAAGCTAATCACCTTTTACACTTCACTATTCGAGCTTCTTCTCATTCCATTGATGATAAGAACAAAGCTTACAAGCAACTTGGTCAGTTTCTTTTTTCTTTTTCTATTTCATTTAACTTCTTAGCGTTATAATTCGAAATGGGTGTTGGAGTTTATCACTGAATCCTATAATAATGCTGGGTTTTCTTTTTTTTTTACCTTTCTTTTTCTGTATATATGCTTTTAGAATCTGATTTTAGAAGGTGAAAGTACTTTTATTATACTCACTTATTCAAATTAGTCCCTCAAGTTAGTCTTTTATGTTCCTAAAAGGAAACAAATAAGACTAGAATTTTGCTGAAAAATTGGGCTAAATTAGCCAAATATGCCGAAGAAAAACATTAATCGGCAAAATAGGTCGACTTTTTTGAAACGTAAGGAAATAAACCGTTTCTAAAGAGATAGTGTGAAAACGTGGTCAGCTGGGCTAGGGTTGTAAATGAACCGAGCTTGAACGAACAAATCTTTGTTCGTGCTTGTTTGTTTGTTTATTTTTGAAGTTATTCATGTTTGGTTTGTGTTCATTAAGAATTTTAAATGCTTTGTTCATGTTCGTTTATTTAAAATTAGGTGTGTTCATGTTCACTTGTTTAATGTTCACGAACATATTCATTTAACTTAATCGAATATGTTCACGAACATTAAACGAACACGCTCATGAATATTTAATTGAACATATTCATGAACAATATTAATGAATAATAAATAAACAAACAATAAATAAATACATACACATATATTATTTTAATATTTTTATAAAAAAATATCATTAATTACTAAATGAGTCATAAACGAACTTATAAACGAGCCAATAAACGAGCTTGTTTGTGAACATAAATGATCCAAACACACCTCTGATCGTGTTCGTTTATTTATTAAATAAACATAAAAATTTTGTTCATACTCTATTATTTACTTTAATAAACAAACATAAATAACGTTATACGAAAAGTTCACCGAATATTTTGTTTATTTACACCCCTAAGCTAGGTGAGCTTTCCTGCTGACATGCTAAGTAAAGCGCACCTAGCTGGACGCATTTTCCAATAATTACAAAGAAAGCGTGCCCAGCTAGGCGCGCTTTCACACTCCCTTCAAAAATGGCATATTTCCCTAATTTAGCCAAAAAATTTGAGAATAAGATACTTCCATTGATTTTCTTCTGACATTAACTGCAACTTTTCGATCTCTTAAGAATTTTTCAGCACAATCGATTTCTCAGTGACCAAATTGATGCATTACTGTATTTTCAGAATACCAGAATGGTAGCTTGTTGCTTCCTTTGATATTAGAATATCAAATATTATGACCGCTTTAAGTACTTCTAATGTGCATGTTTTAAGTAATTTTCCATTTTCTGAGTTGACATCTTTTTATCACTACTTACATTAGGTCTATTTTCATTGAAGAAGAAGATTGAAGATGTCATTCTCCGAGCTGAGATGTTAGCACCGAGTGCCTTGGAACTTGAAGAAGCAAGGAGAATAAAGCAAGAAGAGATGATACGCGATTATGATCTATGGAACGACCCGGTTAAATCTAGTGAAATTCTAGTGAAATTGGCCGATAGTTTCAAAGTGGTTGATGCTCTCAAAGATCTTAAATACAAGGTGATGTACACTACATACTAGGAGTTCTATGTGAAAATTTCACATTTCACTTCATAAAAACATTAGATAGGGCTTCATCCAATTTTTTTAGCTTTCGCTCGATATCAATTTTTACTTGTTTCTGCAGGCTGAAGAAGCGAAGCTGATTGCACAGTTGGCTGAGATGGATGCCGTAAATTACAGCCTTTTTGAGCAAGCATATGATGCATCTTTGGCTATTAGTGATTTGTTAGATAAATATGAGGCATCTAGGCTCCTTAGGGGGGCATATGAAATGGAGGGGGCATGTGTCATTATTAAAGCCGACTCCGAAGGCAACAAATCCGAGGTTTGACTTCCACTCTTTCTTTTCTTCTCTCTTGAGTTTAACTTTGGCTACTGATCTCCGGTAAGGTGGATGTCATCGTTTTTAAAACGTTCATGCGACAAGCATGGAACATGAGACATATTGCTAGAATGATGCTTCATTTCGATTTTTGCTGCTTGTAATCGGCAAAATATTTCCTGTTTTGTTCCGACATGATCTTAATAAATAATCTTTATCATCAGGTGTGGGCTGAACAACTTCTTAGTATGTATATGAAATGGGCAAAAAAGCAAGGGTATAGGGGTAGAGTTGTTGAGAAGAACCTTTCTACTAAAGGGGGTATAAAGTCAGCAACTATTGAGTTTGAATTTGAGTACGCTTACGGTTTTCTTTCGGGAGAGAGAGGTTTCCATCGCATGATACGGTCTCAAAACGGTTCTGTTCACAATGAGGTAAATTTATTAGTACCTTTTAGCTCAGTAGGCATCAATGTTGTTCTCTCTTACCAAACCTTGTTATTTCATGGGATCTTGCAGGTTAGCTCAGTAGGCATCGATGTTGTTCCCCTATTCCTTGGAACAACTCCGGACCTCCAAATCAGTGATGATGATTTGATTCTTTCGTCTGTTTTGTCACTCGGAGAAAAACAAAGCCGAACTGGATATACAGTCTGTGTTCAGCATATCCCTACCGCCTTCACTTTTCAATCTTCAGGTGCTTAATTTCCTATCAGAACTCGAAAGTCATTATCCATGCTTTGTTTCGATTCAATTCCCATCTTACATTTTGATTAACCATGCTTTGTTTTGGTTCAACCTCCGGCCTGTGCTCCCTGTGCCCATGAAAGAGCTTGATATGGATAGCTTCCAGCTTTGTTTACTGTAACCTTTTATGTTTTGCTTTGGCAATGTTGCTCAAAATCCTTCTTTTATGTGCAGGTGAGAGGAGCTACTTTGCTAATCAAATCAAAGCTCTCAATCGGTTAAAGGCCAAACTTCTTGTGGTAGCAAACGAGCAAGGAGTCTCCGATGTAAGTAGCATCAATACAGCTGCTGTCGTGGACATGTGGCAGAAGGAGACTCGAAGGTACTTGCTTCATCCCAGCAAGTTAGTACGAGATGTAAAAACTGGTCTCGAATTACCCGACCTTAATTCCGTTCTAGATGGAAATATTGAAGCCCTTATTGTAGCTCATATCAACACTAGACAATCTAATTTTACAATCTAAATTCCACATTGCTTGCTTGTACTCCCTACAATCCAAACATTGTTCACAAACATATAAGCTTTTGAAAATATAAACCTCATTTTTTCGGTTTTTGAACACGAGTGACTCAAGAACATGCCAAGGCTTTTTAAGACATCGATTGATGTCTATTTGCTTGCTTACATTAAGAATTCATGTCCTAAGCTTTTAAATGCAGTTTTTTAAAGACACTACTGCTAGACTGCTGCATTTAGTTAACATTTACTATCCAAAACCAACCCTTAAATGCAGATCTTTAGAGCATGTGAATGAGTTACTATTAATTCATTACAGTCTATCTTATTACAGCAGGTGACAGGTTTGTTCATTTATGAGTGCCCCAACAATTAATTTGTGTTTGGTTTTTTAACTTACCATTAAAATGTCATCAATGGTGGTTGAAGTGAGAGAAAACTATAATTTAAAGCCCTTTTTGAGCCCACGGTTTAACTGGATTCGAATCTCAATATTTGCAACCATTTCCTCTATTCTTAAGCTATTTCGGGTCGGGACAATAACTCAAAAATGCCGATGATGAATATATGAATTAATAAGTTTGAATGATCAACAAACACATCAAGCAACAGTCACTCTCAAAAAGACTAGAAATATAATATTCAAAACTTACGACAAAAGCAGTCTAAAAAACCAAACGACAAAGCTGCAGACATCAACAGAACTCAATAGGGCCTTTTGCCAAGCTGCTGTGATCCTATTTTTTTTTTGTACTATCCACTCCAACACAGAACAAATAAAATAATATTGAGCCCTACAATCTACAAAGCATTATATACTAATAACTTTGTACTTACAAAACTTACCTCTCCCAAATTCATCATATGGTTAATTGGCCCAACCGCAACAATCCACGGAATTCAACTGTCTCGGATCCACAGGTGGTCGTTCATGTGCAAAATTTGACCTCTGTCTACCCCTCGAGTTTCTCCATCCCCGATTGTTCTGCCAGTTATCACCATGATACCTTGTTGTTTTATACCTTGAAATGTACTGATCGGCACCTTCTCTTTTCCTTCTAGGAGCATCCCATGTTCCCCAATCTCCGGTTCTACTATGATCCACGTAGCTCGATTCGTTATTGTCCCAATTGTTATAGTTGTTCTCCCTTTGGTTCCATTCCCAAGAGTTGTTCCAACAGTTCTCGTATCCGGTATCTTTTGTGTTGCCATTGTTGTGTCCGGTATCTTTTGTGTTGCCATTGTTGTGCTCCCAAGAATTTTCATAGTCTTTGTTTTTCCAATTCGAAGACAAGTTATTCTCCTTCGCTACACTGTCTTCAGCATCCCCCCAACCACCACAGACAAATGGTTGATTCAAAAGAAGGGAATTGCCGAGAATCACAACATTCTCACTTTCATCTGTCTTGTCGGGGACCTTGGGCTCTCTCTCCAAGTCCAGAAGCAGTTCAGGATCAATTTCAGAGTCCCAATCGATTATATCAATATAACTATCAGGATCAGGGAGTCTTATGTCACAAGGAAGGCCATTAATCTTGGCCCAAAATCGGTTCTTAGCATTATGAAATGCCTCTTCACCAGCCGAGTCATTCCACTGGACTACGTTGTCATAAAGATACATAAATTTCTTGGCTTCGAGAAGTTTCCGCCACGGTATAGCACCTACCAGAGTGCAAAACTTCTTCTCCCATGAAGGAACAGTCGGCTGCCACGTAGCTGAGATACATGATCAAGAAATGCCGGCTTAATTAATGCAGGAATCATTACAGATGTAAAATCAGATGATTATCGATGGAAGTAACCGTTCTCAACGTAAAAACCGCAATAATTTCCAGAAAAGGAAACACATACAAGAAAACGGATAGCACAAAATCCGGAAAATACAAAAAAACTACCAACGGAAAAGCCTAGTAAATGGCAACCAAAAAACGTATAACAAGCAAAAGAGCTAAGCAAATCTTGGACTCAATGCCATGCGCACACTAGTCAGTGCTTCATATGGAATAATTCCACTTACTCTTTCTAGCAATGCATTGTTCATTTGGAAAATTTTCTCATGCCATGATCTCAAAATAACAATATCACTTCATACGTTTCTCATTCATACAGTGCTCTCGACAGGCTTCGGCTGACAAATTCTTCGTCAGCCAAAGTCCGATGGTAGCCGAAGCCGGAAAAAGTGCTGGCAAATGACTATTAAAGTGCCTAGTTTCAATTACTGGATTATGTTGAAGTTGTTTTTGTGGAATGGATGATGTTTAGTGCCTAGTTTTCTTGCATATAAACACACATACATAAATATATATATACACACACATATATTTTCATACATAAAAACAAACTATTCCATCAACTGTTGCTTCAATTTCATCAACCTCCCCCAAATCCTCTAAATAAATCCCTCCAAAATACATATTTGATTAAATAAAAATAGCAGAAAAATGCAGGATAATTACAGAACAAACCCCCCACCCCCATACCTTATCCCACAAAGTTAAAAAAAAAAAAAAAAAAAAACCCCAGGGAACATATATGACAGTATGTACTGAACCAACAGAAACATCTTAAAATCTTTAAAAGCTCTGCTCTAAACTCAAAAACAACCGTACATAATTTTGAACTTGCATGAAGGCTCAAGGATCCAAGCTTCTTCTTCTTCTTCTTTTTTTAATTTCCACCGTATTAAAAAGAAAATTCCCAGAATATAAAACACAAACAAGATGCCAACACATGAAGAGATACCCTTCTCTTAAAAAAATAAAAAAATTTAAGAGAAAGACAAAGAAAATACCAAGAGATGGCTTTCGGGTATATGATCTTGTCCCCTGCATTCCTTGATGATGATGAATTTCACCTTTTTGTCTTCTCCAGTTATTATTCATAATCACAACCAGAGTCTCCCAAGGGAACAACAAGAAAGTTCAAAAAAAGCAGAAATAATAAAAATCAACTTGAATAACAAGAAATCAACAGTGACAGACAGACAGACAAACAAAAAGACCGACTTTCTTTTTGATCACCAAAAACCAAAAAGGAAAAGAAAATTCTGGGTTATGTGAGAATTGCGTCAAAGTTATGATCTGAAACAAAGGATTTTTTATTGGTTGAAAAGTTGCGGGAATTTGAAGGATATGTTGTTGTTGCTGTTGCTGTTGCTGTTGTATGGGAATAGGGGGATAGTGATCATAACTAGTAAAGGTTTTGGTTTTTTCTTTTTCTTTTTCTTTTTTAATCTTTATTATCATGTGTATAAAGAAACGGCTTTAAAGGAGATTTTAAGGAAACAAAATATGGACTTTTATAGCCCTCGCTTTTTGTTGAATTTACAGAATTGGACTCATTTAGCGCTTTGCTATACGGGGCGATAAGGACCGAGTCATCGGCACTTACTGTTGTCGGATTCCCACGCGCAGTATATCGTTTGCGTTCACATTCTTCTTCACTCCTGCTTATAAATGAAATTTTAATTTTTTTTATTTGATTTAATTTTCATAAATTATTAACAGTATTATCGAATTAGTATCATTTTATTTTCATATATTATATATATTAATAATTATATTATTTCAATATAAAAATAAATATATATCTATCTCTTGTATAAAACTTTGAAATTTTAGACCATGTATAAATTTGTTATTTGAAATTTTGAATTTTATTTTTTTAAAATGGCTTTTAAATGAAAACTAAGTATAAAACATTTTTATTTTTTTAATTGATAAGTGAATTTTTTTTTTTTTTGAAAATTGATAAAACTTTAATTGAGTTAAGTGATTTCAAAAAGTATTGTATAAAAAGTTAAAATATGTTATAAGTGATTATGTTCTTCGTGAATTTGAAATTTAAATTTTATATTTTTATATTTAGAAATATATATTTTTTATTTTAAAATTTTAAAATTCAAGTTTAATTATTAATATTGTTAAATTTATTTTGTTAAATTTAAATTCATTATAAACTGTCATTTGTTCAATTACAAAGCTATCAATTAAGTTTTTTTTTTTTCAAATATCACAACAATAAATTTAATCAAAAAATTTTAATAAAATTAACAATTGAATTTAAATTTTAAAATTTTAAAAATAAAACTAAATTTCTAAAAGTAAAAATATAATATATCATTTTAAATTTAACCAATTGTTTTCTTTATCAATGAGGTGCTACAACTGTTCGTGAAGGTAGAATTTTTTTTTTTTTTGGGTATTTATGTTTGAGTTGTATTATTTTCAATTATTATATCCGAATTTTCAGTATTATGATATGTTGTTGTCATATTTATAATGTGAGCGAAAATAATTATTAAAAATTAATATAAATATTGAGTATATTTTTAGTTCAAATGGTAAAATTGAAAAAATAAAATTAGTTGTGTCTTAGATTCAAATCTTTTCATAGGTATATTTTTTTAGATTTTATATAAAAAATAAAAAATAAAAATATAAGAAAATACCCTCAGATAATATTTAACCTTTGTAAAAAATAAAGAATTTTAGTTAAGAAAACCATCAATTCGATCAAAACTTTTATTTTTTTAATAATTAGAGAAAGGGGAAAGGGTTACATATGATTTGAACATAAACTCTCAAGCTTACAATATAATGCGCTCACCACTAAATTATGAAGTTATCGGATTTCCACCGTCCAATTGCGTTTGTGTTTCACATGCTTATGCACTTCTCCATAAATTAATTTTTAAACCTTAAAATTACACGTCTGAATGCAATTTATAACTTTTGATTTTTTACAATTTTAACACAAAAAATTTTCATTTATTTAATTTTCAAAAATTATTAACAATATTATCAAATTAGCATCATTTTACTTTGATATATTGCTTACAAGAATCAATTCAGTCAAAACTTTTATTGTTTAATAGTTAGGAGAAGGAAAAAAGAATTACTTAGAATTGAACCTAAGCTTTCGTGCCAACAACATAATTCTCTCACCACTAAATTAAGAAGTTGTTGATAACTTAGTCAAAACTTGAAATATTAGTATAGATAAATAAATTATTTTTAATAAATTTACAATTGAGTTACGACAAAATTTTAATTTCATTCAAAGAGTTAAAAATTCGTTAAAAATTCCCGCCACACTTAAATTGAGAATAATTTAAATCCAGAACATTATAATATTTGATATTTTAATTTGACCATTTCAAAAAAATCATTTTTTTATAACATTTTTTTTTTTTAAATTTGTTAGGTACATATATTCATCTACATTGTTGGGGGTGATGGATGCCTTTTATTTGGTCTAAGAGAAGGCAGGCGATTTGGTTTTATGGGATAGTGATGGTATATGGGCGAATGAAAGGTTAAGATCAGTCCATCTGTGTGATAAACTCTTAGCCAACTTTGAAAGATGTAACAAAGACAGTTGGTTGATATTGCGATTTACAATGTCTCTATAAATATATAGAGAGAAAGCGTTGCAAGGTTTATACCACAGTAAAACAACCTCTCAAATTCTTTTCAATTTTGATATTAAATTAATTGGTCCTTTCAAAAAAAAATAATTTTAGTTTCTGTCAATTTTAAAAGTGAGTAATTTACAGGTGATGAAATAATTTACGTCAACTATATATAATTCTAATTGGTATGAATTATTATTTTTTCTTACAATTGGTATGTATTAATTTTGAAAATGAGCAACTAATGATAATTAATCAACTTACGTTAATTGTATATATTTTAAATTTGTATGATAACAAATTTTGTCAATTTGATATTAATGGAGGGAGCATGAAGAGTTTTGAGAGATTAACAAGGATGATGGTTGTAGGGTTACAATCGGAGTGTTGGGATATGCTCAGTGCTGCAATCGGAGCTTTGGGGCATTTTAATGGCCTAAGCTTGGCATGGAATCGTGCTTAACCTGTCAGATGGTATTATTTTTCTCGAAAGGAATCGAAAAAGAAAGCAAAAATTCAGTCGAAAAATTTGATCGAAAAAACTACTGAAAGAAACAGACGAGAGAAAAAAAGAGAATTGTGTTATGTAAAATGAGAAGAACGACTTGCTATTTATACTATTTTTTGAAGGGACAAAATAATAAAATAACAGTATCAATTTTAAAAAATAACAAGGAATTTTCTTCAACCAAAAAAATATTCTAAAAATATTTTGTGTATTACCAACATGCTCAGTATTGCAATCAGAGCTTTGGGACATCCTTAATGACGTAAGTTGGCATGGAATCATGGTTTTAACCTATAAGTTGTTCAAATGCTCAACCAAATCCTTATAATCTTGTTTAGAGGACTAAAATGGAAAGATAGTAACCATTGTAGGTGTAAACGTGATAATGAATTTTATATATTAACCAACAACATATGTATGGATTTGCCTTTTGGACATATTTCAAGTTATATTTTTAATGAAGCAAAGGTTTCCCAGTATTGGTGTCATAAAGATTTGTGAAATTGCCTTTGCCCCAACAATTTAAAACACATGTCATTCAATGACAAAGATTGCTATGTTCTTTTTAGCCAAAAATACAACAAACATGAAACAAGTATATAATTTTTTTTTTGAAAAAAGTTAAAAAATTAAATTCGTTTTACTTTTTTATTTAAAAATTTCAGTCTAATTATTAATATTTTTGTCAAAATTTATCAAGCTATCTTCATATTATGTGACAAATTTTGAGAAAAACTATTAGTGATGATGATGGTTAAATTAGGATTTTAAATTGAAAAAATAAGATAATTGAATTTTAATTTTTAAAATACAAAGACTAAAACTCAAATTCTATAAAAGAACATGGGCTAATAGCATATTTTAACCTATATCTTATAGTAAACTATATTTAAAGTTAAAATATGTTAAACATAAAAAAAGAAATATATGGTAAAAGTACCATGGAGTTTCATGTATTAAGAGTCAAATTACATTATGTCTCTCCACTTAAAAAATGAAAAAATTAGTCCCTATACAGTAATATCAAAAAATAAATTGATCATTCTGTTAAAAACTGACGTTACTAACAGAATAACTAAACAATTGCACGTGATGTGTCATGTGCATCTCATTTTGATGCATATGGACCAAATTTTAAAAGTAAAATTTGATGAAATTTTTAATAAAAAAACCAATTTACTCTTTGATATAATGAATAGGGACTAATTTGCTCATTGTTTTAATAGATAAGACAAAATACAATCCAACTTTCAGTACAAAAGTTTTTATAATATTTTTACCGAAATATATATACAAATCGTATCTAAAGCTTTTATCTCATCGCCACGTTGATTTTTAAGGAACCATCTAGAAATTGAGGCGTTAACTTGCTAGCCCACAGCAAAGCAAATTTAGCAGTCTTAATGCCGACACCTATTATGTATATATCCCTAAACTTTCAAATTGGTAAGGCAAAGGTCTTCGTAATTTTGTTTAGTGATTGAGGGTTTTATTGGTTCATTCATATTGTTTTTGGCATATTCCATTTGAAAACGTGCTGAAATGAAACAAGTAGTTTATTTTCAAACAAGGCTTCGCCTCCCTTTCGGAAATGCCAGCTCAGCCATACCATTTCACTTTACATATATTTTTAATTTAATTAGGCACGTAATTTTTTTAATCACTGAATTATTAAGACTAAATTATAGGGAATTTAATTATATAATAAATAATATAAAAATTAAATAATATTTTTAATTAAAAAAATAAAATTGAGGGAGTAAATATGATAGTATTTTGAGTTCAAATATTATCAACACGTGTATTTTTAGATTTTATATATAAAAAAAAAAACATTTTCAAAAAAATATTATTACTATGTAAAACTAATAGCTTTTTTTGGTAATTTCAGATTCAGTTTACTCAATTAAACTCTTGATATATAGTAAGTATAGATATCAATTATAAAAAATATTAATTATAAAATATTCAGAGCTGGAAAATATGTAAAAGGTAGTTATTTAAGACATATAAAAGTAGATAAGGTTTTTTTTTTTTTTTTTGAATTATAAAAAGAGAACGAAATTTTAATAGTAACACGATTAACGCGACTCAAATCAAAATCATGTTTAAGATGACAAATATCTTAATCATCAAATCAATACATGAGGTTGAAACATACATGATTCTGATGATTCTGATGGAAGGAATATAGGAGATTAAAAGTCGGCACTTAATGCATGGCGTATTGGATGTTGGTTGTTAGCTGAATCATGATTTTCTTCTCAATCTCTCAATCTCACAATCTCACAACAATATAACAACGTGGCATGCATTTTTGTTGTTAAAAAATGATTTTTATTCATCAACATAGCGTTAAGTGTAATTATCTAGTTATTCTATTAGTTATATCAAATTTTAATAGAAAGAATTAATAAATTTTTTAATAAAAAGAATTAATTTACATTTTGAGTTAACATATAGTGACTAAATTGCTTATTTTTTAAGTAAATGGGATAAACTGGAATCTGACTCTTAATATAGAAACCTTTATAATACTTTGCTCAAATTTGATTCAAGTTGAGATATGATATTGATTTTAACTTGTTCATATTTATAAACAGTTAATCCAAACCTATTTAAATTTATATGTAATACTTTTAAGATATATATATATATATTTAATATTTGACAATTATATATATCTTTTACTCATAATATATTTTTTCTTTTATTAAAATTCTAAATATAAAAATCTTGATATATATTTTTTAATATTTATATGACAATATAATAAATTTATATATGATATAAATTACATAATACATATATAAATATCAAATCATAAATTTGAAAATAAGTTGAATAAGAACGGGTTCCGGCTTCATGCATTAAAACTCAAACTCAATTGATATATTTTTTCCCCTAAAATTATTAATCTCATTATAGGTTGTTATTATTATATCTGTTTTTCTATACAATATTTAGAACTATCCATAGCCTTTCTCTACAACTCTTAAATAGGAGGATAATATATTTCAACGCACTCGAACCTAAATCTTCTTACACTAACTATAATATCGATATCAATCAAAATTAAAATTCAATCCATAAGATAAGCAAACAAAAATCAACAATGTCTTGTCAGATAAAATATTGTATGTATTACACCGAAAAAAAGCAATTAAGTAACCACAAAATCATCCATATATTAGTTCAAAAGGCTTAACCCAAAGGCCAAAGTCCTATAATCAGAAATCCATAACCATGGTTAACATGGTCCAACAATATATTTATTGTTTTAAAGAAAAATCATATCATCTTTACACTTTATATTTCATTTTGGGAGTTAATTAAATATTATTTTTTATACAAATTGACAATTACATTAGATTGAAACGAGAAAGGATTTAAAAATATAAAATCGGATCTTAAAATTTATACTAATCAACTTAAAATTCACACAAATTTATCATTTAATCAATGATGTGATTGACGAAACGTCCTTATTATTAATTATAAGCATGAATGTCACAAAACTAAATTTATTTTGCAATAATCCTATTGTAGTTTTAATAAATGCTAGTTTTAATTCACCTTATCTCAACTTTTAAATTTATTATTTCACCCCTTTTAATATTTTATATGTTTTTTTTAAATATTATATAATTTAGTATAAATATTAAAATTATAGATATGTGAATATGTTATATGTTCTTTTTAGATATTTATCATTATCAAAGATTTCAAGTAAATTCATAGGAATTTTTTTCAAAACTTGTACCCCTTCCAAATCAATTGAAATCATCTTGGTAATTCAATCAGCAACACGATTAGTTTCCCTGAGAATGTGTCTTATCATCCAATGGTTTTTGTTATGTAACAGTTTCTGAATCCTTCCAATAAAAACTGAGCTCAAATTTGCTAAAGTTTTCCTTTGAATAGATTAAACTACCTCTAGACTGTGAGTTTGGGTAAAAATTTTATCCACTTCCCGATCATGTAGAATGATCAACCCATTCAGAATGCCCCATAACTCGGCTTCAAAAATTGAATACACCCCCCAAAAATGATTAAAACCCATAATTCATTCCCTTGTATGATTTCACACTACTCCTGCAAAAACATAAATCCTGTATTCAAAATGACAGCCCCATTAATACGCAAATCCTATATTTATTAAATTATTTTTTATTTTATATCTAATTATTACAATATTATATAAATATTTTTTTGATGTTATTACATTAATAACTAAGGCATACTAATTTTGGTTGAAATTAAAGAGAAAGCTAGTATTATATCTATGACAAATTAATAATACCCAAAATAATAATAATAATAATAATAATAATTACAGCTACATAAAAGCTCATACTTACTCAACATTTAATTTTGACATATATTTTCACTTGAACCAACTAACCCTAAAACTACATGTAAAGAAGACACTCTACATTGTCTTTATTACTTTCTATTTATGTGCCTTTTTTAATATGCAAAAACTAATTCATTAAACTAAAACTTATCCTTCATATAATATGCAAAAACCATAGAATTTAATATAGAATACAATTCTCTGGTAATAAAACTAGTATTTGTATAAAAATAATATTCAAAATTCGAACGGATATTAGAATATTATGAGGTGCTGAATGGACAACTTAAGCACAGGAAGGGCGCGTGTATTCCTCTGGTTAGTGGCTCATGATACGACTTCGGAACCGTAGCGCAGCATTTGTGGTGTTGATATGGAAGATATTGATCTTGTATTGCCATCATATTTCCCAATCAGGTTGGATGATTGGGGCACATCATTCAACATACTATGTTGGATGATTATGGCCCAGGAGAAATTCAACTTTATTTCATTCCCTGCGTTATGAACAAGAAAGTACCATTAAGGGCCGCCGTTTGTGCAAAGAATTCATTGATGCTAGCGCTAACATGGGAACACAACAGCCATTAGGAGGCAGCAAGCAATATCTTGGCATCAGTTGGGAAAAACCTGAGCATGGTTGGCTGAAGATAAAAACTGATGGGGCGAGGAATACGAGCTGGTGGATTACTGGATTTAGTCGAAATGTTGTGGTCTGTGGGTTGGCGCAAGCTTGGCAGCTAAAAGCTTCTCACGTAGGACTAGAACCACAATGTTGTCTCTTTTAATAGTCAGAAACAAAGTGTTAATCCAGAACCGTGCCTGCTTGGCGACGGTGGTCGGAGGGAGGGGAGTGGAGTGGAGTGGGGAAGGGTAATTTTTATTCTATTTAATATTAATATATAATATATATTCTTTTACTTTTATATGTTTTTAAAATTATTATGATATTTTTTGAAAATATTTTTATATTTTTGTTTGAATTTTTTAGAATTAGAATAAGAGCATTTGTAAGATCTGAGAATTATATTTTAAAAATTATGATTAAATCGATATATTATGTAAAAATTAAGCGTTAAATGGTTTAAATTTATGATTAATTTGTTATTATATCGATTTTTAAACTACCATGTTACCCTCTCATTACGACACTTAATGAAAATGGCATAAATAATATCGACTAGTTGAGTGACAAAAAAAAAAAACAATTCATAATTAGATAACCAATTAAATGTATATGTCTCTTTCTTTAACCATGTATAATTGAATTAAAATTAAATCATCGTGTATACATATTAATCACATTTCAAATTTCATATATATAATTACACCAAATCAAAATTCATGTATCAAATTATACATTAAATCAAAATTTAGATATAAATTTAATATTTATTACTTTTATTGAACTTTTCATTTCTTGGGTTCTTAAGCTCCAAAGCAACATTACCCAAAATCAAAACTAACACATAAAAAGGTTTTGCATTATTTCCCCTTTAGCCTATCCAAAAAATATTATTTTATGAATTTGTACTTGATATATTATGTATAAAATTGATTCAAATTAAAAATATATGTATTTTAAATTAATTTGATTCAAACTTAAAAAATACAGAGTTATTACGAGTAGTTTTGTTCATGGACTAGGTTATTTGTTCAGGTTCGAAGGCTCGTTCGAAATTTGAGAAAAATTGGGTAAAAATATTAACCCCGTTTAAAATATGTGTCAAGGTCGAGTTTGAACATTCAAGGCCAAGTGCGGCCCGATTTGATCCATTATTGAGTTTATAATATTTTATATTATGTCATTTATAACACATTAAAAAAAAGAAACATATACTAAATATATAATACTACTCTAATATAAATATTAAAATAATGTTAAGATGACTATATAAAAAATATATAAAATTATTAAATATTAAAATAATATAATATAAATATTTTTTTAAAAATTTAAAAAACAATATCTATGAACCTAAAATGAGTTTGGGTTAGTCATTTACAAATATGGATAGATTTTGACAAAATTTTAGACCAATATTTTAGGCCGGGCCAAATTTTAATAAACATAAAATATATTAATATCATACTTAAACCCGACCCAAATTTGATCCAAACCGACCCATCAACCTCTCTAACTGCTAGCTACCACCATTGATGAACAAGGACTCCACTTTTTCTGAGAGAAGTAAACAGCTCCAAGCAATGGCCGTAATGCTTTTTATATTTTGTACTCCTTTGACCAGGGCAACATTTCTGCCACCTACTGTAATGGCATTCAAGAAAAATCTCATCAATCAGACAGATTGCTCCCGTTTCAAACAACCTTGGAATCAAGTCGAATTCAGTTCCTTCAATATCCATCTTCATCACCACGAAATCCCTCTTTGTAAAAGTGTTCTTCACCCATTCTGCAAAATCAAACCCTTGAATCTCTTTCACCATACTGTTCAATTCACCTCCACTTGATTCCACAGGTTGAATTCTGCCCATCCCTGTGCCTTTAGTCTTATTCACGTTTTCTTTCCCAGGGCCGTAGTTAATCTCAAAAGACAATGTCTCATTCCTAACCCAAGCAGCATACGGTAGCAACGTTACCGCCTTCTTCGATGCATATTGTTTATGAAAAGCTTTGTCAGCCTCAATAGCATAGACATGGAAGGTTTTATTCTGCTTGGGATATCGTTTCATGAACCAGCTTCCAATGCTAGAACCATAGCTCCTAGCCCCAACATCAATGTAAACATACCTATTCTTGAAACTGATATCAACCATGGATGAGAAATACTTTACGTTCTTGATATTCCTTTTCAAGGTAATCCATGGCTTCAGGGGCTCTTTCTCAATCAATGGCTCCGCCTTCTGGATTAGTTCTTGCTTATGAGCTTGAAAGGAGCAGTTATTAGAATCATCTCCAGGTATCTTTCTATACCCATGAATAGGAATTTCAACATCTTTTTTCAATACAATTTCTCTAAAGCCATCAATGTCAAGCACTTTAATCAGTTTGCAAGAATGGAACAAATCAAGAAAAGAATTCAAGCTATATGTATCGTTCGCCTTGACGTGGAACACTGCAAACCCTAGAGGTTTTAAAGCCCGAACGATTTCCGATGCAAACTCAAACGGCTGAGCTGACATTTCGACGGGGGCACCACTAGAGAATATGAAGTCAAATGTATTATCATCGAACGGTATTCGATCACCCTCCGCTCTAATAACCAAAGGTTTAATCGCTTTCTTGAAAATCCCAATGGAGTCGTCGTCTCCATTAGGAGTCTCGATGCAGAGAGACTTGGAATGAGACGAGAGATGAACAACCTTATCCCATTCTCTGCTAGTATAGAGATGGTTGCGAGGATTAGATTGAGGAGCGACATTGTTTTTGAAGAAGCAAAAGTTGCTGAGATTACAGAACTCACCGATGAGGGTGACGACGTAGGCAAATCTGATCACCGTCACCAATATACCAAGGAGAAGAACAGATGCCACAATCTTCCTGAAAAGGCTCAACTTTGGCTCCATGGCTAAAAAAACTATACGAAGAAGATGAGTTATTTTTCTTGAAAACAACAACCATGATCATAAATAGTGCATTATGGAACAAAAAAATAACAAAAAATTGCTATTACTTTTTTTTTTCCTGTTTCTAGTTACTAAAATTCAATTTAGGAAAAGTAATAAAAAAGAAATTAACTTAATTAATTGATTACTAAAAAGTATTAATAAGGGAAAATTTAGTTTAACAATTTCCAATATAGCTTATGAAATATAATACTTTATCTCCATCCTTTTTAGTATAAGAAATTCTATTTTTCGATTTACCCAAAAAAATTCTGTTTTTCCAAATAAAAATTTCAACTTAAATGTTGGTTCGAAAATTAAGAGGATTTGAGAAAAATATAGGCTCGAAAAATGAGTTTTGATAAAAAAATAAGTCCTGTTTAGGAAACGAGCTGAGCATCGAGTAAGGTTTTTTACTCAGATCTGGCTCGAATTTGTAAAAAAAATTCAGTTGTTTTGCTATTGTTTTTCAATTATTTTGCTACCATTTTACTATTATGTTGTTATTGTTTGGATATTGTATAACTCTTTTTATATTGTTAATTTTGTTACGATTTTAGTGACATTTGCTTGTTAAGTTACATTTATGTTAGTGTTATTTAAATATAAAAAATTTTTAATTTTTTTTTAATTTGTTGGAAAATATTTATTTTAATGTTTTTAGTGTATTTGGTGTATATATTTTTAAAAAAAATTATAAATAAAAATAAAAAAAATTAATACGATCGAGTCGAACAGGGCAATAACAAGATAAAGCCTAAACAACAAAAGCGACTAACACGATTCAAACTTAAGTCACACCTGGAACGGTGAACACCCTTGACCATCAAGTCATCACATAGGATTCAGGACTACTTTTTTTTTTTTTTTTTTATTGTTCACGTTTAAAATTCATAATTGTCTCTTTTGATAATATCATCTTCAATGTCCAAACATGAGTTATCTCGTTAAAATGCAATGTACTTTATCATTACGCTTAACACTTATTAGTAAATATAAATATTATTTTAAAATTAAATTAATGATAAATTTTTAAAATTGAAATCTTAAATTTCAATTTGGAAAAAAGAGAAATTAAACATTTAATCTTGTAGCGCATAACTATATTCCTAATAAATTTATTATTGAATTTCAAAATTAATTAAAATGTATAAAATATTAATATCCGTAAAAAAATAAATTAATATCCGAAATCGAACTTTTTTATTTGTTTAAATTTTAGTAATTCACTGAACAAAATTCGACTACATGTGATAAATTGTACACTTCTTTTTAAAGTCTTTTATCTTAATGATTTTTAAAAATAATAAATTAATGGATACTCATTAAAATATATTTGAAAAGTAAAAAGAAATTACCTAACCACGATGTTAACTTCCGGACTAATTATCACTCGTCTTTTTTTTATTACGGAGAGTAATTTTTAGTTTTACTTATTCTATTTTTTTTTTTTATATTTAATCGGCTGGGTAGGGCAATCGATTTTAACCTCATTTTAATCGATTAATTTGACCAATTATCTGTTTTTGAATCTCAGAATTGAACAGGTCGAAAAAATCAACTTATTTTATATTATTTTTAAATTAATTAAAATATATTTATATTTTATAATATATATAATAGATAAATAACTATATAAGCCTACTCAATAAACCAAAGTCGATTAACCGAAAAATCGATCAAACTAACCGAATCAAAGTTAGTTCGATTTAATCGTTTTCTCAACTAATATCGATGGAATCGATTTTTTTTTTTGTAAAATTAATTAAAAAAACTCAATCAAACATACAAATCCAGATGCTCCAATCCAAAACTTAAATCATCATAAAAAAGAAAAAAGAAATAGCATTGAAATATATTTTTATTGACCAATCAGAATTGTCTCCCAAGATCTATAATTGTCTCAAAAAATCTAAGATACATACATTATTGGACCTTTTGAATAACAATCGAGAAGATTTTATGAAAATTGAACACTTTCACATAGAAGATGTAAAATAAATATTTGGCATTCTAGAAAAGAAGTAGAAAAAACATTTCGAAATTGATTTACCAAAATTTTTAATCCAATAAATTTTGAACAATTGCCAACCAAATTATTGAAATAAATGGAAGACAAAATTTCAAATATAAAAAGATAACATGGACTTTGAGGAGATCTTACCCTTTGATATTTGAGGAAATAATTTCCTTTTTTTTTTCCAAATAGATTTGCCTATTTAAACACCCCCCCCCCACCCACCCACTTTCCTTGCACTTCCAGGTGACCGCCATTCAGCAAGAATCAGGGTCGGGCAAAACATTAATTGAAATTCTCTTTTAATTTCAGCGTTATTTTTATTTTTTTTTAAAAGTAATTTGGGGAGTCCTAGTTTCCCCAACTTGAAAGGTAATAACGCGACGGTTTTATTTCAATAATCTGATTTCCTTTTTTGCTAATTTCTGTAATTTTATTCAGATATTTTCATGCAAGAAGGTCAAATTTATTTTGCTATGAAACTTAAATGAAAAGTTCAAGCTTGTGGACAAGTTGATTTCCGACAAGGAGATTTTGGATTGAATTCGTGGCGAGTGAAACTCGTGAGACGACGCCGTTGTTGTTCTTGGTCGACAAATTTTGTGGTATTTTTCTCAGATTTCTTATCTGTTTGTTGAATAATTTTGAAAAAAAATCGGATTTGTTCTAGGTTTTGTGAAGATATTTTCGGTTTTTGTTGTGCTTAGGTAAAATGCAATAGAAAATTTCAAATTTATGAAATTATAGAAGCTAACTATGATTTGAGTTGTAATAGTTGATCAAGTTTCTTAACAATGATTGAACTTATTTAGCTTTGTTTGATGTTGAAAGAATCTGATTACCCTTTTACTAAGAGATCCCTATTTATATGGTTAATGGTAAAAGTCAATTATTTAGCTATTTGATGAGTTCTTGAATTAGTACTGCAATAACACAGTAATGGCGTTATGAGCTTATTGTCTTTTTCTTTGGGTACTTAGGTGCCGAATGTTGTAAACCACAGAAACCATGGGAGATGGCAATAACATTTCAGGCAGAGGCATTGGAGCGAATAATACTTCATCCAGCAACAGTGAGAAGCCGGAGTGGTTGCAACAATACAATCTGCTCGGCAAAATTGGTGAAGGTACTTATGGTCTCGTGTTTCTTGCAAGAATCAAGTCACCGACAAACCGTGGAAAGTGCATTGCTATAAAGAAGTTCAAACAGTCTAAGGATGGGGATGGTGTCTCCCCTACTGCTATCCGAGAAATCATGTTGCTTCGGGAGATTTCTCACGAGAATGTCGTGAAGCTTGTGAATGTGCACATTAATCACACGGATATGTCGTTGTACTTGGCTTTCGATTATGCTGAATATGATCTCTATGAAATCATTAAGCACCATAGGGACAAAGTTAATCATACCATGAACCAATACACTGTTAAGTCATTGCTTTGGCAGCTGCTTAATGGATTGAACTATCTTCATAGCAACTGGATCATACATCGAGATCTAAAGCCGTCAAATATATTGGTTATGGGTGATGGTGATGAACATGGGGTTGTCAAAATTGCTGATTTTGGACTTGCTAGGATTTATCAAGCTCCGTTAAAGCCATTATTTGAAAATGGTTTGGTTGTAACTATTTGGTACCGTGCACCTGAATTGCTTCTTGGTGCCAAGCACTATACCAGTGCAGTTGATATGTGGGCTGTTGGATGTATTTTTGCCGAGCTTTTGACTTTGAAACCACTGTTTCAAGGTGCGGAAGCTAAATCTACACCAAATCCTTTTCAACTGGATCAGCTGGACAAGATATTTAAGATCTTAGGCCATCCCACCTTGGAAAAGTGGCCTACGCTTGCAAGTCTTCCGCATTGGCAATCGGATGTACAACTCATTCAAACACACAAGTACGAAAATGCTGGACTTCATAGTGTTGTTCATCTTTCTCCGAAGAGTCCTGCATTTGACTTGTTATCTAAGATGCTTGAATATGATCCTCGTAAGCGAATAACAGCTGCACAGGCTTTAGAGCATGAGTACTTCAAAATGGAGCCCTTACCAGGTCGCAATGCACTGGTACCGAGCCAACCAGGGGAGAAAATAATCAATTATCCTACTCGTCCGGTGGACCAGAACACTGATTTCGAAGGGACAACTAGCATTCAGCAACCACCACAACCCATGTCATCCGGGAATGCAGCTGGAGGCATGGGTGCTCACATAGGGAGAAATGGATTGGTTAATCGGCCCATGCCACTTCCTATGCAAAGAATGCCTCAAGGCATTATGGCCTATAATTTCCCATCTCAGGCTGGAGTGAGTGGTGGAATAAACCCAGGAGGCATGCCAATGCAACGAAACCTCACCGCCCAAGCTCATCAACAACAACAGTTGAGAAGGAAAGATCCGGGAATGGGCATGACTGGATACCCACCGCAGCAAAAATCGAGACGCATGTAAGAAAATTTTTAACTTCTGATATGTTAATTATCTGGAATGTAATCGAGTTTCGGGTTGTATTCTTTCGATTTCAATATATTATTAAACTTGAGAAATCTATAATCTATTTATGTAGCTCTCTGCATATTCAATCTTCCCCTAGTTTCGAAATGTATTGCTGGTTTTACTTGATGAACATTTTCCATGCTGCAGCTATTTATAAATTTAGTTAAAATAACTAGGGTATCGGTGTAGACGCACCCCTCACTGACCCTTAAATCGGAGGAAAACCGAGCTTAAACGTGTTGGAACTCACGTCTTCTTTATTGTTGTAATAGTGTCAACTGAGTTAAACGGTGTTTTACTTCTGCTTGTATTTTTTTTTTAAGCTATACTGATTCTGGAATGTGGACCAAACGAAGATAGCTGGTGAGATTGGTTTTGATTAAAGGTTGAAAACAATTTTAGCGGTGAAATTAGTAATTGAATCGGATAATATCGGGTAATAGTATCATGGAAGTTTTTATATTAGAAGTTAGATTGCATTTTATTTTTTTTACTAAAACGATGGGCAAATTCATATTTGTGCATTATATCAAAGAGCAAATTGATTTTTCTGTTAAGAATTTCATTCATTTCTACTATTAAAAATTTATTTTTCTATGTCAACATGAGGTACACATGATACGTCACATGTCACTATCAGATTAATTTGTCGTCACGTCAGTTTTTAATCGTGCAAATGGATGAAGTTTTTAACAAAAAAAATCAATTTGTTCTTTTTAATTTAATGTATAGAGACAAATTTACTCAATTTTTAAAAAGAGTAAGATGCAATAGGACTCTTAATAAAGAGCTTTTATAGTACTTTTATCAATATTATAAAATTGAGATTAAAATTAATTTTAAAATATGTGTTTAGATTCAATTGGAGTATCGGTAAGATAAGTGTAATAAAAACTTAGAATTTTATTAAAAATAATTTTTTGAAACGATGATGTTTATTAAATATTATGCTAAATAGTATTTATAAATTAAAATAATAAATTTATTTTAAATAGCATATTATGGATTAAAATAATAATATATAAATCTCATATGATGAACGGATAGTTAAGGGTGTTCATCACTTCAGATATGATTTTGATTCAAATCACGTGAGTCACGTTTGTTGTTCGGGTTTTATCCTGTTATTGTAATTCACAAAAAAAATTATGAATGATTACAATTATATATTAAAAATAATAAAATTATATTGAGAGTTATATTTATTTTAATTTATGAAATATATTAAAATATAATATAAATATGTGGAGGGATAAAAGGGGAAACTCACCTCACTTCTAGTGATCCAAATGGAGTGTTCTAAAAATATCAAGATTTTCATTTCACCATAGCATGAATGGAATTTAAAGTACGATTGTTTCAATCGAATTGAATTGATTAAAATTTTAATAGTGATTTTGATTAAAAAAAATATTAAAACAGTAAAATTTTATAAATTTTTTAAATGTTTATTTAATCAAAATAGAAGAACCGATTATTTAACCGATTTTCGATCGGAAAACTTGATATGAAAGTAGAATGGAGAGTTGGAAGAGAAGAAATAGCGCATGGGGTCATGTTTATCATCATCATAAAGGCAAAAAAAAGGTGATGGGCCAATGTGCTGAATTTCAATGAAGAAAGTAACACCATGTGAGCTGAGGACATGTCCGTAAATTCCATTTAGAATAAGAAAAGCAAACATTTGAATACATGGGGCTGTTATGATAGCGACAGATGGGGGATTAGAACCCAACACTCACTCGCTTGTGCTTCTTTGAAAGATCATGACTCACTCTTCATCAAAGTGCCTGCATTTGCCACATCATTGTAAATGATTTCAATGTGGTTCAAACACACACCATTGACCAACTTAGATTTATCATCAATATATATATATGTTTGATTGTTGTCCTTGTGGTTTGTATTCATCCATATGTCATTGTTATGATACAAAGGATTTGAAATCAGGTCTGTTCTTTGCTTCTTCAATCTTCATGTTTCTCAGGTTTTTCAGATTCTTTAAACTATGGTTTTTGATGCAGTTTATAGCTTGTACTGGTAACTTTCGCGCTGCTTTCCTATTTTTATGAACTTACCATGTTTGACAAAATATCTTGCTGGTTTGTGTATATTATTGTTGATGTAGACGGATTCGGCGTGAAATCATGTCAAAGTGAAGAGATTGTGCATGGTTACACTCGAACTAATCACCTATAGTGTATATAGGGCTCTCGGTAGAGTCTAAATGACTCTGGGTTGGATTTGGATGTGAGGATGGTTATTGGTTAAGGGATGGGGTAATATAATTCAAACTCGTGTCAAATGAGTGTCTAAAAACTTTAACCATCTTTCCATAGAAGTCAAGATATTTGCAGAATGTTGTAGATTTCATTCATAGATATCAGGGAGGTTTATGATTCATCTTTGGCTTCCTGAAGCAATTTTCTAGCTTCGCCTTTGTGTATATTTATTGATGTGTACACAAGTCAGGTCGAGGATTTATCATTCAACAGATTCACAAAATAGGCTTCAATAGGTGGAACTATGTTTGTGCATGGTTACACTCGACTCGATCACTTATGGCATATAAGGCTCTCGGTAGAGTCGAGACACTACCAACAATTCTGGGTTGGATTTGGATGTGTAGATTTCATTCATAGATATATCTAACTTTTCCCAGTTTCTTCAAATTTCCTATATTGTTAAAATCTTGTTTCTTTTTAATTAGAATGCTTCAATGAATTCTGTCAATGGGAAAGAAAAGGAGCTGGTTTGGTTGGGTGAAAAAGGTTTTTGCTTCTAATGCACAACCCAAAACACAAAAGGTTCATTTTCAGTACTTGTTACTTTTCAACTTTTGCTTCTTTTCTTTGAATAATTAATAGCTTTTTGATTCATCTTTTTGGTTCTTTTTTCCTTTTTTAATAATTTCGGTTTTACTTTTCAGAAATCAAGGAGGTGGAGATGGATTTTTGGAAGACTAAAGCTCAAGCAATGCCGCCCTGCATTGCCGGCAGTACCCCAGCAGAAATCATTATGTCAAGCAACCGAGGATCAAAGAAAGCAAGCTTTGAATCTTGCCATTGCGACAGCTGCTGCAGCTGAAGTTGCGGTTGCTGCAGCACAAGCGGCAGCCGAGGTCGTTCGTCTGGCTAGTGCCTCTAACCATTTCAGTAATTTCACAACAAGGGATAGGAACCGAGCTGCTACTAAGATCCAAACTGCTTTCCGGGCACATCTGGTGAGCTTACCTTTGAATTTATAACTCGAGGATATCGAGCAACATTCCTTTAGATGTTCTTCAACTTGGACTGGTATGATACTCGTGTTGCTGTTGAACAGGCAAGGAAAGCCCTACGGGCACTAAAGGGACTGGTGTTACTCCAGGCCATTATCCGTGGCCAAGTCACGAGACGTCGAGCAATGAAAAATATGAAAGGCCTGCAATCTAGTACGGAAATGTACCCAGAGATCAAGGAGAAAGTTATTTGTCAAGACACCAGGAGAAATCAGAGCCTCATACATAAAGATCAGTTGCAAGTCAAGGACATTACTAAAGTACGTTTTCGTAATTCAAGTCAAACTATTTTTTTAACTTTTCTTTTACTCTTCATTACATAGATAATACGATCTTTCAAATATCTGCAAAAAACTCAGAACCCGACACATAAATCGGGAATGTAGCTTTTACTATCCTCGTAACATTTTGTCATGGCCAGCGTGAGTACTATAGCCGAAGGAACTGGAATGATAGTGTGTTCTCTAAAGAAGATGCTGAAGCCGTATGGTTAAGAAGGCAGGAGGCAGTGACCAAACGAGAGCGTATGAAGAAATACTCGTATTCTCATCGGGTAATTTTTCATATCATATCGATGTTTGCTACTCGATTTTATTCTGCTGTTGAGAAAATACCAGATGCTTTGCAGATGGTTTATTTATCCTTTCATTTCCTATAGGAGAGAGCAAATTCGTATATGCTCAATGAATCCGTGCACGTCAAAGAAACCGGAAGGAACAGCTTCACGGAAGCAGAAGCAAATAGTGAGGGAACTAGAAGGGAAAGCATGTTGATTTTAAAACACAATGTAGCTTCGAATTCGAGCACATGGGAAGTCCACGGTCTACACGGATTGAATTCACCGTATTTGTTTCCAAGAAGATCGTTTTGTCATGTGCAGAACCAGAATCCCTCAGGGAAGGAGAGTTCCGTCCCAAGCTCTCCGGTTTTTCCTACTTATATGGCTGCAACTGAATCAGCAAAAGCAAAGGTAAGGTCAATGAGCACACCGAGGCAACGGCTCGGATTATCCGATACATGCTTCGATCATAACATGCCATACAAGGGTGGACTTTCTCTTTGGTCTACATATAATGCTGAAACATTCAAGTATCAATGAGAAGAAGAGTCTCCCTATGAACAAACTTTCCCCTTTGAGTGTTGTGTACGTGATGAGAGATACATATTGTTCTTTTTTTTTTGTGCGTGTAAAAACAGAGTTTGGAAAGATTTTTTGTGCCTTATTTGAAAGAAATATTTTAAAATTAAAGATAAGGATTAAATTTTAAATTTTAAAAGAGTGTAGTGACCTTGATATATTAAATAAAAATAATATATCTTATTTTGTAAAAAAATAAAGAGAGTAATTTTTTATAATAAATTTTCAATTAAGTTGGTATTCAATTGGTTAATAATATCAATTTATTCAGAGGTTTTAAGTATCAGGGATAAACTTTAAAACTAGGCATGAATTTTGATTCAACGTGTAATGGTATATATAAATTTTGATTTTATATAATTTTATACTTGAAATATTAATTTAATTCAATTTTCACAAACTACTAACTCAATTATCGATATAATACCATTTTAAGTATACATATTGCAATACAAATAAATATATATTAATTTGGAGATTTATCCCAAGTATTACTATAGATTTTAGGGTTAATATGTCATTTGATACCTGCATTTGACTTTAATGTTTAATTTGATACTTGAGTTTAACTTTAATGTTAAATTTGGTACCACCACAAGAAATTTTTGACACTATGGTCTAGTAAAAAAAACATGTATACTTATTTGAGACGCAAGAAAGCTCAGCTACCAAATTGCACATTAAAGCCAAACTCAATTACGAAGCAAATAAAGTTTCAGTACCGAATTGAATATTGAAGCCAAACTTAGATACTAAATAGAAAAAAAAAACTTAGATACCGAATTAAATATAAAACCGAACTTTAAAATTAAATAATATATTTCTGGGCAGAATTTCCTTTGGGTTGAAATTAAGGCCCAATAATTAGTCTCAGCCCATATAAAGCTTAGCCCTCACTATAATTCACATATTTTTCTCTTCAGGGTTTATTTCAGATTTAAGCACCCACCGTTCTGTCAAATACAGCCGCCGAAAAACACATGGGGGCGAAGGCGAGGAAAGCGTCGAAGAAAGCAATAAAGAAGGCTTCTTCTCAATTCCCTAACTCTGATTCCAAGACTTCTTCATCCGATTTCCTGGTATCTTCCCTTTTTGTTTGAATTTAGATTTTTTTCTGTTTTTGTTTTTGTTTTTTTTTGTAACCCTAAATTGGTTTTGAATGCTATTAATATGAAGCCGTTGGAAGGTGGTCCGCGTGAAATTCCAGAAACCAAACCCCTTCAAAACAATGCTACTGTCTTGTATGTTGGTCGAATCCCACATGGGTTTTATGAGAAAGAGATGGAAGGTAAAAAGAATTTTCGTATAAAAGGAGGTGATATTTGTTCTTTGAAAATTGATAATCGAACTTGAGTAACTCAAGTATAAAAAGGGTTGCAAGTTCGACTGGATTGGATTACAACCATAATTTGAAATTCTTCCTAACTGAGGTTTTTTTTCTTTTTCCTTTTGCAGCTTATTTTCAGCAGTTTGGTGCCATTAGGAGATTAAGGATTGCAAGAAATAAAAAGGTTTTAAGCAGTTGCATCAGTTTTGCTATTATGAACATTTTTTTATATTTCTGTTTTTGCTAGCATAATTTCATTTATGAACTATAGGGGTTGTTTTCTTTTATTTGAATTTCTTTTTTAAAAAAGGTAGTAATGTTGGTTTTTTTTAAGAACTAGCATTCTAGTTTTATGTGGTTGAATGTGATATCTGCTGGTTATGGTCTTGCCATTTCATGCCTTTTTTTTTTGTTGTTGTTCACATACATTTTGACTAAAATAATTTCCAAGTATTCACTTTCTTCTGCATTTTTATCTTTGGTGGTTAACAGACAGGAAAATCAAAGCACTTTAGCTTCATCGAATTTGAGAATCCACAGGTTGGAGACAGTTTTTGTTTTGTCTAATGAAATAGGACTATCATGATTCTGGTTGTTTTGATAACAATTCTTGTTGGTTTTAGGTGGCTGAAGTTGTAGCTGATTGTATGCATAATTATCTGTTGTTCGAGCATCTTTTGCAAGTCCATCTTATTCCTCCGGAGTATGTTCATCCAAAATTGTAAGCAATGAGTTGTTTTTCATTAAGTTTCTAATTCATGCATGATTTTTCAGGAAATTTCTAGTGCTTTTTTAATGATGCACTTGTTATGTTTTATTACTTTGTGATATACCCAAATTTATAACACAAGAAGACCTTGTGTGCGACGGTACCGACATGATTTTGGGGAAATGATGACCTTTAACCCTTGTTTGTCTTTGCTTGAAATTGGATGATAGAAAAGATATTTTAAGAGGATAAGGAGTCCGAGTCGTGTATAATTAGCTAATATTTCTGTGAAGAAAAAATTGGGATAAAAGAATTTTTAAGAAAATTCTGAGCATAGTTACCCTTCCGAATTTTGAGTATCCTCAAAGGACGATTTTGTGGATTCCTAATGTTGTGCATGTATTAGCCGGGTGAACAGTTGCGAATGTCTATATGTTCTCTATTTATATATTTTATCCTAACAAACAAATTAGTGAATAGGAAGGCAACTTATTTGTGAGGATGAGGTGATATCTGAAAAGCACTGCAGTAGTTGGTTAAAATACCATGAGAAGATGTAGGTGTTTTCTGCTCGTTTCTCTGATTGATTACTTATGTTCTTTGATATGTAGATGGAGAGGTTTCAATTATAAATTCAAGCCAGTGGATTATGTGCAAATTGAACGAAAGCAGCATAATAAGGTTCTCAACAGACAGAGAAAAGTTATCTGCCATATTTATGCGTGACTGAGTTGATTCAGTAATTTCATTTAATTTGTTTTATTTTTGGTTATTCAGGTGAGAACATTGGAAGAGCATAAAAAGTTGGTGGAGAAGATCATAAAACGAGACATGAAGCGTAGAAAGAGGATAGAGGCTGCTGGTATTGATTATGAATGCCCAGAAATTGTAAGTATTCAACCTTCTACTTGCTTTAATTTGATCTCTGAAAATAAACAAACCAATAGGAGCACATTGGGTGAAGCTGAATGAACATTTAGTATTACAACATTTGTGCATGAAGAGCTTAAAACTTGCTTTAAATCACATGATGATTGGTTTTCAATTAGAAAAACGAACACAGGGGCTTTAATTAGTGCAGTAAAAGTTCTTAATATGGTGCACCACTTTCATTCTCACTTTAAGCATCTGGATTTTTGACCCTCCTTGGGTTTGACATGGAAGATATTGATCCTTATAAATGATTTTAAGGATGATTTAAGTACCATAGAGGCCCTTTTACTAGGAGTCGAATTGTATTTTTACCGCTCTACTTAGAAATATAGCAAATTAGTCCCTGTACATTAGATCAAAAGTAAAGTAGTCCTGTTAAAACTTCCATCTAAACTGGTCCTTGTACTTCAGCATGAGGTACACGAGACTAGCCATTTGTAGTTGTATCATGGATAAAATTTTTAACAAAAAGGATTAATTTGCTTTTTGTTCTAATGTATTGGGAATAATTTATCCATTTATAGTAAAGGTGGGCATAATGCAACCTGACATCTAATGCAAGGTCTTTCATAGTACTTTTACCAGAGAAATCCAATATGGAAAGCGATACTTTTCATCAAAGATGTTTTTCAGTTGAAGGGGCATTGTAACTTGGTCCTTCCTCTTTTTCACCTGTGACAACCATCAATATGAGTGTAATTCGACTGAAAATTGTGATACGGGCTTGTAGTTTGTTGAGATATTGCATCTCTTAATGAGATTTTCCATATTTAATTACTTCTGCTAACCAATATTTTTGCAGGTGGGTAGCGGTCAGTCGGCTCCGAAGAAGATAAAGTTCGACGAAGATTAGGAACCATTAAGGTAGTTATGCTCTATCCCCTGCTGCATCCATGACATTGTGTTTAGTGATTTGTGACCATATGGGTTTCTAATTACTAAATTTCCTGCAAACAGTTGTACTACCAAATGCTGACTATGAAGGTAATGGCTTCCACAATATAGTCCACCTTAGAAGCTAAAAGAATTGCAAGTTGAATGTGTAATGGAGCTGGTGACAAGCTATATTGCCTTTGGCTCTGCAACAAGTAGTTAGTTTTATATTTATGATGTTGGATCCTGTTAGACCAGACCCCCTGTTGGAGTCAAATTTTGTTATATAATTCCAGTCAATGTTGTTTTTATATGCCGAGTCTTCGCCTATATATTATAGTCAAAATATTCAATTGCTACTTATAGCTGGTTCATTTTAATACTGCTTGTGGAATAAAAAAAGAGAGTGTTTTATCAGTGTACCAAACTTTTATAATTTTATCAGAAATTTGAGATTAAATAATATTGAAGAAAGTGAAGTTGTAAAAACAAAAATCTATAATAATGATAATGTAGTAAAAAATTGCTTGCAAGTAATTTTACGTATTGTCCACTAAAATGTTATATTCCAAGTAAAATAACGAAAAAATATAATTTTATATTCTACTTGTTCAAATCAAACACATCATTATTATCACATAGTAATTAGTAATATGTTACTAAGTTATTATTCTAATATCAATTTAATAATAGAATTATTTTAATCAATTTAAAAAAAATCAATCTCATACTTATGTTTATTATAACTAAAATTTAATATTATTTTAATAAAAAAACCATGAAACTGGTTTGAATCAAATACAAGAACTCTAGTCATTGAACACAATGAAATGAAAAGAAAAGGAATTTATTTTTGAAAATAAATTGTATAAAAAATTTTAATAAATTAATTGAGTCTCAATTCGATTGATACGTATATTATTATTAATATAAAAGAACATAAATATAAATGCGTTGAAATATATTATTTTATTATTTATAAATTGCGATTGTCCTAATAATTATGTAAAAGAATATACATTATCAGAAAAAAAAAAAAAGAAGAAGAAGAAAATAGTGTGGAGGGGGGGGGGGGGGTCATACCAACTCATAGTTTTAATGTTTAGTCAAAAGACAAATGGGAAGCACTGCAACAGAGCGTTTCATCAGGCTTTGGGGACTGTCCTATTATCAATGTAACCCTTCCATATTTTTCATCGTTTCATTGGCTCCCTCATTTTACAATTACTTTTTTTATTCCATTTCCACGAGAGAGAAAAAAAAGCTGAAGTGATGAAAGAGTGATGAAAGTTGCGGTAGACTCGGATCCTGTCTCCTCTGAATCCGTAAAAGACAAATCTCTTTTCCTACCTAGTCAAATATATTTGGGTTATTTCACTTTTTGGGGTCTCAACCAGGTAAGTTTTCCACATTAAGACTTTAACTTTTATTTTTTTTTTTTGGTTTAGTTAAGTCTTGAATTTAGTAATTACTCCCATATTGGGATCTAAATTTTTTCTTATACGAGCTAGATTTTGAACTTGATAATAATTCGAACAGTTGTCTAGTTCAAACCCTAAATAATTTATAAACAATTAAGACGCATTTTATAGGAGTAAATAAATATATACTACCCACACACATCATGATTCGAACTTATGGTGTGAGTTACATTTAGGTTCTAAATAAATTTAATTTTTTTACCCATTTATTTATACTATTATTAGGAATTTATTGAGTTGGTAGCATCAATCAATCGAGTTTTAATGTAGTTGTAAAATTACAAAAAACTCGTTTCTTTTATAAAGCAACAAGTATTATTTTGAAGATATTTATATTTTTTTATATTATGAAAAATATAAAAATATACAAGAATCATTAAATTTAAACTTAAGACATCTTAACTTTATTATTTTAACGAAAGAGACATCTTGTCTTTACATCAATTGTAATAAATTTGTTACATCCACATAGTATGTGTACAGTAATCCAGTAATACTTGATTTCAACATCTCTTCTATTATAAAGTTTTTAGTTAAGTTGGTATTATTCATATGTAGAATTTCAACTCAATTGTGAAATTAATAAAAAAAAATCAATTTTTTACAAAATAATTATATTATTACGAGAGCATTTTTTTTTATATTTTTATAAATCAATAAAAAATTTTCTATCATGCCATTTGAATAAAAAAACATCATGCATATCATTTCAACCAAAGTATTATTTAGTTTTTAATTGAATTTTTATCTTTGCTGATTAAATTGATATCATTAATGAATCGTGTCTTCACTTAATTAAAAAAATTACTAAAAATTATTTTTAATAAAATAAATTATATTATCATAATGTTGTAATCACTAAAGTATTATCAGTAATAATATACTAATATTAAACTTTTAACTTTTATCATTTTAACTAAATACTTTCCTATAAATTTATTTTTATTTACTTAACATCAAATTTCTTATCAATTTAAGACAAATATTTCGACTCTTTCTCACTTCACTCTAAGAAAACCATGGAAATGGTTGATCAGAACGGTCTGCCTCATCTCCGGCGACCTCTACCAATGAGAACCCATTTCCCGGTGCCCCAACCTGAACCCACTGAACCATACTTTGCTCACTTAAACATGGCTTCACCTTCACCAGTTCCGTACCATGAACCCTTCATTGCTCCATTGCCTAGCCGTTTGGTTAGGTTTGGCCACAATCATTACCCAAGTGCTTCACCCACCACTGGTATTGCTGCTTCAGCTTCTATTCCTAGTGCAACAACACTGTTTGGAGGTAGCCGATGGGGAAACATCATCAATGTCGGAAACATTCGATGGCCTAGACAAGAGACTCTCACTTTGCTTGAGATCAGAATCAGACTTGATCCTAAGTTCAAAGAAGCCAATCAAAAAGGTCCATTGTGGGATGAAGTCTCTAGGTAAACACATATTCTTTTATGAACCCTATTTGTTCATAAAAATAGGGTTCGTTTTAGGGCTCCTAATTCGTTATTTCCCTACTCATTTTCGAATTGGAATGCAGGTGATATCGATTAGGTTTGATCAGGTTTTTTGAATCTTTTGAACTGTTGATTCTTGATTTTTTTGTATTATTTTTTTTGTTTTAGATATTTAGACTTATTTTAATATTGTTTTAGGGTTCGTTTTAAGAGTTTTTTTAATATGATGCTTAAAGCTATTTATACCCTTTTCAGCATGTTCGAATTTAAGTTCTCCTGCACTACTAATAATGTCGATGTAAACTGAGTCAAGATTCTAAGAGTTTGCTTTCTTTGCTTTGTGTTTGATTTTTGGTTATATTAACTTGATTTATAGAATAATGGCGGAGGAGTATGGGTACCAGAGAAGTGGGAAGAAATGTAGAGAAAAATTTGAGAATCTCTACAAATACTACAAGAAGACCAAGCAACGTAAAGCTGGGAGACAAGATGGCAAAAACTACAGGTTTTTCCGACAGCTCGAACTCCTTTACGGTGAAACAACGAATCAATGTCCGACTGTTCTTTATCAGACATCAAACAACCCAATCAACCAAAGGAACCACCATGAAGAAGAAAAGAAACCAAGTGATCAGAGCCTTAGTGTTTCCAATTCATCTGAATTCGAGACTTCATCGTCCAAAAACAATGCCGACGACAAAGTTTCGGGTTTTACGAAGGTGAAGGACTTTATGGAATCACAAATGAATAAACTGATTGATTCACAAGATGTTTGGATGGAAAGAATGTTGAAGGCCATTGAAGATAAAGACCAAGAGAGATTATCAAAAGAAGAAGAATGGAGGAGACAAGAGACAGCTTTGTTGGATAAAGAACATGAAACTTGGGTTAAGGAAAGAGCTTGGGTTGAAGCTCGTGATGTTGCTTTAATGGATGTTGTTAAGAATTTTACAGGGAAAAGAGTACTAGAAGTTTCATCATCATCATCTTCAGCTGAAAGGCCAGTGGGTTACACTCAACAAGGAATCTCAAGCTTGATACACAGTTTAGGACAAGCTTGGAACCAAGATTCCAGGAACATATGAATCAAGTTTAGCTCTTTTTCCTTTCTTTTGTCTCTCCAATATATTGTAGCAATATTGTACCGAAAGAGCTTTAAACTATTGGTTATGGCAGATGGTAGGTTTTTATACGTTTATTTGTGCATGAAATTAGCACTGTGCATGGAGGTTGACTAATTTTTGCATGAAATTAACTGATTAGTGAGACAAGAATTCAAGTTCTAAATTATTCAAGTAAAACGATTTTTCTAATTTTTAGATTTCGATTAGTATAATAATGAGTTTAGTCTTTAAATTTTACACATTTTATTAGTTTGATCTTAACTTAATAAATTTATCTCGCAACATTTGTATAAATGTATAAATATTAAAATTGAATTTGTTGAATTTTTAGAATTAAGCCTAAAACGATAAAATATATAAATATCGAAGGTTAAATTTATTATTATACCAATAAAAATTATATACAATTGATAGAAAACATTAAGTCATGATTAATTATCTTTAGTTACTCATTTTTTAAATTGATAGGAATTAAATTTTTTTTTTTTTTTTTTAAATGAATCAATTTGCTGAAATTCGAAAATGAGAGAAATTGAAGAAATGACCTCGTTAAAAAGATAACTTTTATAAATCATAAAACGAGGATGAATGATACAGATTGAATCTCTCGTAAAACTTTGACTAAGCTCAAGATTTTTACTTGTGAGTTTTTTTTTTATTATATATTTTGAACTATTGTGTTTCGTCTTCCTGCAAGTAGATTAGATAACTTTTATCTTATCAGAATTCTACTGTTTGTTTTTCATGAAAAGACATGGTATTTTGTATTTCTTTGCATTCATTTGTAAATATAACAGTAGTGGGACTGGGAACTATTGTTTAGTCTCAAAATACTGTTTTTCTTTCTGCTGATATTTTTTCAATTAAAAGAAAATAAAAGTTGCAGTATTGGGATAATTATGTATATTTAATTTATTTTTTTAATTCAGATAATATTTGAATTTAGTTTTAAAATTGTTATCTTTTAATGATTCAGAGCCAATATTGATAAATATTCGAATATTCATTATCTAAAACTGCATTACTTATTTGGATAACAGATGTAAATTCAACTATTGAAATCCATTTATATAAAATGATTATAATTTTTATATTATATATAAAGAATTTTAATGGTTTCAAATTCTGGTTTTTGCATATTTAAGTATCCAAAAAGTTCTGGAAATTTGAAATTAGTTTCATTTGTGGATTCAAATATTTGATGAAAAATTAAATGCTAAATATTTTTAGTATTGAATTTTATAAGCATTCAATTTATATTTGTCGAAACCATCCTCGATTTGGAAAATGACGAGTTCTGAAAATTATTTTTAAAAAAATCGAAAAATAAGGGGAGTCGCCACCAATCCTTCATTCGGTGTGATTAGATCACCATAAAATGTTTTTTCTTTTTTAAAAAAACGTTTTGAGAACATGTAGGTCTTCGAAATTCAAAAAAATGGGTTTGGGAGTCGGTTACGTATGAGGAAGGATTAGCACCCTCATACGCCCAAAATTGGTACCATATTGATTATTTCCGGGTCTTAATTTGTAACATTTAAAAGCTTAAAGTTTAAAATACGATCCTTGAATGCATGAGTTAAATTTTAAAGAAATGAGGTTTATTTGGAGATCCTGTTATTTCAAAGTGATCAGAGAAGAAAAGTTGCGTCCAGTAAGTTAGGACACAACATTTCAGGATCCAAAAATAACGACCTTCCTTTTGTAAAACCCTTTTTCTTAATCTTTAGAAAAAGGATATTCGATTATCTTGATTTGAAGAAAAGTTGCACCTAGTAAGTTAAGACGCAGTATTTCAGAATCGAAGATAAGGAAACATTGCCTTGATTAAGGGTATTCGATTATTTCGATTTGAGGAAAAATTGTACCTAGTAAGTTAAGGCACAAATTTTCGGAACTCGAAATAAAAGGATATTACCTCGATTTTAAAGTTTTTGCATAAAAAACAATTTTGGAAATAAACATGTGAGTAGAAGATGAATGCGCAGTTAATAGTGGATATATAACGCAAAGTAAAATAAATAAGAAGATAAATTATTCACGAAGTATCAAGATGCAAAATACGAGCGCATAAAAAAATACAAATGTTGATGAGAAAGAAGAATGATGCAATCAGAGTTCAAAACGAGACCCTTCCGATGCACGGGGGCAAAATGGTAGTTTCAGGAAAATTCGTGGTTAGAAAATAGAATTTAAAACATTCGAGGGTAAAAATGGTAATTTTGAGAGTTTCGAGGTAAAAAACGGAGTCTTCGGACATTCGGGAGTAAAATAGTAATTTTTGGATGTTTCGGGGTCAAAAATGGGATTTTTGGGAGTTCAAGGGTAAAATGGTAATTTTTGGAAGTTTTGAGGTCAAAAATGGGATTTTTGGAAGTTTGGGGGTACATGGTAATTTTTTGAAGGTTCGGGGTCAAGAATGGGATTTTTGGAAATTCGGGAGTAAAATGGTAATTTTTGGAAGGTTCGAGGTCAAAATGGGATTTTTAGAAGTTCGGGGGTAGAATGGTAATTTTTGAAATGTTCGAGGTCAAAAATGGGATTTTTGGAAGTTCGGGGGTAAAATGGTAATTTTTGGAAGGTTCGAGGTCAAAAATGGGATTTTTGGAAGTTTGGGGGTAAAATGGTAATTTTTGGAAGGTTCGAGGTCAAAAGTGGGATTTTTTGAAGTTTGGGGGTAGAATGGCAATTTTTGGAAGGTTGAGGGTTAAAAATGGGATTTTTGGAAGTTTGAGGGTAAAATGGTAATTTTTGGAAGGTTCGGGGTCCTCCAGGGTAATAAAACCAAAAAAGGGTGACACGTGGCAGCCCTTGAGGCATCCTGAGGTCAAAGGACCAGTTTGAAAACTATGGAAAATTTTTGGGTCAATTTTGTAATTAAGCCAAACTTGATTTAAGGATTAAATTAAAACAAATTAAAAGGAACAGGGATTGTTCGTAGAAATAAACCCAAACAATGACACGAGGCAGCCCCTGGTGCTTTCAAAAGGGTTCAAGGATCAAATTGAAAAGCATTGAAAATAAATGGGCCAATTTGAAATTAATTAAAAGTACGAGAAGGACCTGATTGAAAATTTGAGAAAAAGCGGAATGACAAAATGCACAAATATCCCCTTTCTTGAAAACACGCGGATCCTGAGTCGGGTCGGATCAGATTCGGGCCGGTCATGGATACTTTAAAAAAAACTACGCCGTTTTGTACGAAATACCCCTACCAAAACGTTGCCGTTTAGGTAAGGGTATTTAAACCCTTGAGCCCCTTGTAAAATCGAACCCCCCTTTCATTTTTTCGAATTTCAAAAAAAACCTAGGGCCTCTGCCCTTTTTTTCTCTCAAATGCCTTCCATGGCTGGGCAAGCTCTGGCCGGTCGACCCGATCGTCGTCCGTCGCACAGGCCCGCACGCGCCCTCGTCCGCGGCCGCGCGTCAACGCGTGTAGCCGTCGCGCTTGGTCACGCGCGCCGGTCCACCCACGCGTCCGTCGACGCCTTTCCTTCCCACGCGCCTCCGTCTGTGACTTTTTCAAGTAAGTTTTCATTTCCGTCCTTTAAAACTTATCTTCCTTTCTCCTTTTTTTTAAAAATACTTTTAAAAACCCTTTTCGTTTTTTTTTAAAAACTAATATTTCGTTATTAACCGTTTCAATTTCTTGTTTCTTTGCAGATCTACTAACGGTTAGGCATCGACGAGGCTCAGGGTTTCGCGACGGTAACGATTTTGAGAGCGGCTCCGGTGGCGGTCGTCAGACGAAGATCAGTCCCTTCGTCTTCATTTTTAGTCTCTTTTTTTAAAAAAATTAATGCTATTATTAAATGTTATTATTGATGTCATTATTGTTGTTAGTGATATTGGTGATATTATTATTATTATTGTCAATATAATTAATAATATTATTAATGGTATTTTCGAAACATGTAGAAAACAATAAATACTTATGGGGATATTAAATACACGCATAAAATTTAATGGGTTAACACGGTAAATAATAATGAATAATAAATGTATGTTGCGGGTATACCTGGACATTTCGATGTTTGGCAACTTTGAGATTGGTTTGAGTCGGTTCATTGCTAGCTATTAACCGCTGCTATTTTGATTGTAAGATACGGTGAAAAGCTTATTCTTGTATTGATTTTTTAGAGTCAGGGTCAGTACCCGTTACAAGTATTCTTGTTCTGGCTTTATAGCCATGTTTACAATCATGTTTTTTTGTATTTCTCACATAAATGCCTGTCTTGTTTTTCCTTTTGCAGGTCGGCCATGGCAGCAGCGGTTGAAGCAGCTGGTGGCAGTGCAAGTGGGGGCCGAAGATGGTGACAAGCTACTGATGACGTGGCGGCCTCTGGTTGGCTGAAGGGGAGGCAACAGCAGCAACACTTAGTGACATTCGAGCCAAAAGTAGTTTGAGTTTTGGGTATTTTTAAGCAATTTGGGCTGCTTTGTAATTTGGTTTTGGGCCGTTTTGGGTTATTTAAGTTTGGGTTTTTTGAATTTGGGTCTCATTGAGCTTTGTAATTGAAAATTTGCTATTTTTTTAGACTTTTTAATTTTGTAATTAAATTTAAATTTAAATTTAAGATTAATTTAAATTTAAATTTAAATCAAATTTAAAATAAATTAAAAAAAAGGGCCCCGCCGAAATTGGGCTTCAACAATATTATACAATTTTTGATATATCAGTAAAAATATTAAGCATAGAATATAATTATTTTGTTTGATAATAGTAAATTTTGATTTTAAAAAAAAAAAATCATTCTTTAATAATTTTAATTTTAAAAAAAATGATATTATCTATTTTATTTTAAATAGTTTCGGATAAAATTAAAAAATATGATTTTAACATTTTAATATTTAATAAAATGAGAAAATAATTTAATTTTAAAAAATTGAACTCAAAATGAAATTTTAAAATCATTTCGTAAAAAGCCAGGGCGACAAGTCTGGCTGGTCCAAAAACATAGATGTTAAATTTAGTAAAATTTAAACTTGTAATTATTTTTTGATAAAATAAAAAATTTGTAATTATTGGTTTAATGGGGAATGAGTAAAAGAAAATGTGGGTTAGTCGTTACCTAGATTGCGTTCATTAGAGGTGTTATGATGAATTATGGAGTTTGTGGTTGGTGGGGTTACAGTGATTGGGGAAATGTGTCCGGGTCATGCGCTAAACGTTGGTTGGTGGCGCAATCGACAATATTTTAGCTTCTCTTATGCAGGGAATGTCCGATTGAGTATTAGCTCGATTGATATAAATACGATTATCAATGTAAGAAGATATGAGTTCGAGCGCATTGAAACATATTATCCTCTTATTTATGGCTTAAGAAATAACTATAAATAATTTTAGATATTGTGTTAAAAAAAAACAGATATAATCAGTACTTGTAGTTAATTTGTTAAAAAACAAAAAGCTACTTTTGTTATAATTTTTGTTAATCAAATGTTAGAATCACATTCCAACCAATTAAATTCCTTAGCAAGTGATAATTTTCTATCATACTGAATGTATAATTAATCTGATTATTAAATCTACCTTCCATCAAAAAAATCCTTAATTTATATTTACTTTTATATATTAATAATCTAATTTATTGCAAAAGTAAATGGATTTGGATTTTAAAAATAACTATGTTGATTTCTTATTCAAATATTAAAAAAAAAGAAGTTACCCATACACAATCCAACAAAATCGAATTTAATTCCGAAAATTAACAAACTAATGCTATACAAATTATGTATATTCGAATGATCTGTTGTGGTTTCTATCGGGGCGAAATTAAAATATTTTTTAAAGGGGTTGAAATTAAATTATATATTTTTATTATAATAAAAATATAATTTCACCATTTTAATTGTTGAAGCCCAATTCTAATCGGGCTCAACACTGAGTCTAAATTTTAACTTTAATTTGCTTTTGTTCTAAATTTAAATTCACTTTAAATTTAAATTTACTGTAAATTAAAATCAATTAAAAAGTCCAAATACAAATGTTCTTTTTAACAAGCTCAATTTAAAGTCCAATTACAAACTTAAAAAAGCTTAAGCCCAATTGACCCAAACAGACCCAAATCTAAACATTCAAGTCAACCCAATTAACCCAAATCCCTAATCTGCTAAGTGTCGCTGCTATTGCCTCCTTCCATGCCCAACCAGAGTGTGCCACATTATCACCAAGTTGCACCTCCATCTTCAACTTGCATCTGCCATGGCCACCACTGCTGCAACCTATAAAAGAAGACAAGATGGACATTTATTTGAGAAAAACAAAACATAATGAT
Organism: Kokia cookei; assembly: GCA_039519145.1. NCBI lineage: Eukaryota > Viridiplantae > Streptophyta > Magnoliopsida > Malvales > Malvaceae > Kokia > Kokia cookei. The sequence continues at coordinate 1,215,941 of CM076910.1, forward strand.
TGTGAAAATGGCTATAAAAGCCGAATTGAAACTTTGTAAGGGGGACCTTTTTGGATCAATCAAAATCAATACGAAAATAAGTATTCAAAAGTAGCATAAATTGATAGCATTCAAGGTCAAGTAAACAAGCAATCTATATCGCGAGAAAGCAGATTATCAAACAATCCACATCGATCCAGGTATACATCATCAGTAAGCATCCATTAATACTGACCTTTTAAATTTCAAACTGTTAGCAATATCTGTCTGTACATATTTATTAATACCTATTATTTATTATATCATTTATCATTTATTTTCTTTTTCAAAACCAATCTTTAATGTGTATTAATTATAATAATCTTACTTATTGATATTAATAATAATATTATTAATAAATAGTAATATTAAATAGCATTAATGAATATCAATATAATTAATAATATTAAATTAAATAAATAAAAAGTTGAAAAGTTTTACCTCGGGATCTGTTGGGTCACCGTCGAAGCCACCATCGGACCTCTCTAAGCCATCGCCATCGCAGACCTCGAACGTCGCCCGTGCTTCGTCATCCTCGGATTTGCAAAGAAACACGAAATAGAGATTAACATTTGAAGCAAAAATGGAAATCCAATGTTTTTAAATATAAAAGACAAATAAAAGGAACAAGAACGGGAAGCCATAAAAACGGTTTTAAGGCTTAAAGAACCAAAATTCATTGGGTTTTAAACAGAGTTTTTTAAAAAAAGAGAAAAAAGGGTTTGGAATTTTCAGAGCTGATAGATCCAGATTTGAATTTAAAGGATAAAGCAAAAAGAAAAGGAAAAGTTTTTTTACTTCATTGGAACCATTGGGGTTGATGGTCGGTGATCGGAGGGCGATAGCCGGGCACGCGGTGACCACGCGTGGCGATCGGAGGACGTTGGGTGACAGCGCGAGGTAGCATGTGGCCGTAACGTGCGGCGGACGGCGACAGGATGTTAGGCCGAAGCTTGACCCACATGGAGGGGGTGAGAGAGATTTTGAGAGGATTTGATTTTTTTTTTTTTAAGGAAAAGGAAAGAATGAAAAAAAGAGAGAGGCTTAACTGGCTTTTATAGCAGATCAAAACGGCGTCGTTTTTGTCTAGGCTCTTAAGCCCCAAAATGGCGCCGTTTCATGCTTTTAAACCCATGGTCGATCCGACCGCCTGAAGGATCCGCGTGTTTTTGAAAAAAGGGATATTTATGCATTTGGTCCTTTCGCTTTTTTTTGATTGTTTCAATTTAGTCCTTTTGTACTTTTAATTATTTTTAATTTAGAATTTTCAATGCTTTTCAATTTAATCCTTTGACCTTTTGAAAGCACCAGGGGTTGCCACATGTCATAATTTTGGCTTATTTTGCAAATAGTCCCTCTTATTGTTAATTTGTTCTAATTTAATCCTCAAATCAAGTTCTATTTAATTACAAAATTGACCCAAAAAGTTTTCCTGGTTTTTAAATTAGTCCTTTGACTTCAGGATGCCTGAGGGGCTGCCACGTGTCACTTGTTTTTGGTTTTATTGCCCTGAAGGTCCCTAAACTGTCCGAAAATTACATTTTTACCCTCGAACTTCCAAAAATTCTATTTTCGACTTGAAAATTGTCCGAAAATTACATTTTTGACCCAAAAATTCCATTTTTACCCCCGAACCTCCAAAATTTCCATTTTTGACCCTAAAACTTTCAAAAATTGCCATTTTTCCCCCGGATGTCCAAAACTCCATTTTCGACCTCAAAACTCTCAAAATTACCCTTTTACCCTCGAATGTCTAAAAATTCCATTTTTAACCTCAAGCTTTCCCAAAATTACCATTTTGCCCCTGAGAATCCAAAATTGCCATTTTGCCCCCGAGTATCCGAAAAGTCTCATTTTCAACTCCGATTGCATCATCCTTCTTTCTCATCAATATTTGCATTTAATTTTAATTATTATGCACTCGTATTTTGTATTTTTTTTATTTCTGCTTTCCATTTATCTTCTTAATTACCTTACTTCGTGTTATTTAATATCCATTATTAACTACTTATTCATATTAAATTCGCATGTTTGTTTTCAAAATTGTTTTCATAAAAACTTTAAAATCGAGGCAATATTTGATTATTTCGAGTTTCGAAAATTTGTGCCTTAACTTACTAGGTGCAATTTTTTTTCTTCAAATCAAAATAATCGAATACCCTTAATCAAGACAATGTTTCCTTATCTTCGATTCTGAAATATTGCACCTTAACTTACTAGGTGCTACCTTTCTTTAAATCGAGATAATTGAATATCCTTTTCCCAAAAATTAAAAAAAGTTACAAAGGAAAGCTCGTTATTTCCGGATATTGAAATGTCGTGTCCTAACTCACTGGACGTAACTTTCTTTCTCGATCACTTTGAAATAGTGGGATTTCCAAACAAAATCCGATTTCTTTTAAACTTAACTCATGCATTCAAGGATCGTATTTTAAACTTTATTCGAGCTTCTAAAATTTACAAATTAAGACCCGAAAATAATTAATATGGTACCAATTCAGGGAGTATGAGGGTGCTAATCCTTCCTCATGCGTAACTGACTCCTGAACCTATTTATCTGGATTTCGAAGACTTACATGTTTTCAAAACGGTTTTTAAAACGTTTTGTGGTGATCCAATCACACCGAATAAAGGATTGGTGGCGACTCCGATTTTTCCAACATTAAAGTAATTTTGGAAACTCATCGTTCGTTGTAAAAGGGATGGTTTCGACATTAATAATATATATATTTATAATTTCTAAGGGATTAAATCAAAATGTTATCACTTTTGAAAGTAAAATGTAATTTTATTTTTACAAATTTAAAATTTTAAAAGAGTCTAAATAAAAAAAATTTCATTTTAGGAAGTTGGAAGCGATTACCAGCCGCTGAATACCCCTAGTTCCTATGTCCAAACTTTTGGCATCATGAGCTGTTGGTGTTAGGAGTAGGACTCTTAGTCCCTTGAGCGAACTCATGGGATTCCTTTTGAGCTATTTCTCCAGCTTTTGCCATATGCATATTCATTTCTGCTTCTGCCTCTTTTGCCATTCTAATCTCATGAGCAATTTCCACCCTGGCTTTGGCTAAACCTTTTTCAGCCTACATCAGATATAAATATTTATTTGAAAAATTGGCTAAGGGTAATTAATACTTAGAAAAAAACCCATTAAAATCAACATTCCATTCCAAAATCCTTACGGGTTCTCAAATCAAGGGGTAATCAACAAGTTTAGTATTGTCTTCGATCGAGATTTTATCAAGTTCGATATTTGTCTTCGATAAGGATTTTGTCTTTTAGTTCTATCAAGCACATCATATTGCTTCAACAACCATAAATAATAATTGCTAAAGAGCAAGCTCATGATATGATTCGAACTCAAAACCTCTAGCATATAGAGGATCCTAAGGAAACTCTTATACAAATTGAGCTACTTTACAAACCAAAAAAAAGGGCTTATTTAATTAGAAAAAAAAGGTATAGAGCTTATCTAAATAAAAAAAATAGGTTAGGAATTATTTTTTTAAGAATTATTTTTTTATAATCAATGTCAATAATAACAGTAAGAATAATCGCAAAGTAACAAGTAAAAAAAATAAGAACACACAAATTTTACATGAAAAATCCTTATTGGGAAAAACCACGAGCAGAGGAGGAGAAATTCACTATGTTGAAAATACTTAATACAAGAGGAGTTCGACTACATTTAATTAAGTGTTAAACAACCTTATTATAATCAATGTCTACTAGAAGAAGTATAGTTCTGTACGGATTCAACTTGTGCGGCATGATCCATATTGCGTTCGGTCGCAACCCTATTTCAATTTAGTGGTTAATGGGATTTGGCCCTCAGTCCTTCGCTCCTACAAAATGCAAATCCCCCTATTTTACATTTTTATTTTATTTTTTTAACAAGTGATGAGATTCGGATCACACAACTCTAATAATTTTAATATATTTTTTTGGTATTGATGCAAGCATTACAATTTGGGAGAGGAAATGCATTGGTAGGGCTTGAACCGTGAACCTTATTTCCTTATTTCTTTAAATTATTGGCATTATTTTAATATTTTAGACAAAACAAATAAAAATAAAAATCCTATTTCTTTGGGTTTTGTCTTGTTATTGTAATTCACCAAAAAAAATATTTTACTTCCTTCTTGAATGATATCATTAGTTAATAATTGGTGTGGCTTGGATTCAAGTTGCGTTAATCGCATTTGTTGTTCGGGCTTTACCCTGTTATTGTAATTCACCAGAAAAATAATTGTTGTGAAAATTAAAGGTAAAAATATAGTGGAAGCACTTGTATTAGAAGTGGAATTGCATTTTGCCTTCATTATTAAAAAATTGATAAACGAGTCCTTATACATCAAATAAAAAAATAAATTTATTCTTCTATTAAAAATTAATCCATGTATATTATAATGAGGTATACGTGACACACCACATGTAATTGTCTCATTATTATGTCAATTTTTAATTGTAAAAATAGATAAAAATTTAAACAAAAATTATTAATTTGCTATTTAATCTAACGCATAGAAATTAAATTACTTTTTTTTTTTTAATAAAAGGAGCGAATGAATGCAGCTGTTCGTCGGCCTTGGCCTTGCGCTTCTCCTTTACGTCGTTGATCTTTTCCTTTATGGCCGCATTTTTCTACCCTCTATTTTACACTGACAATGGGCGCTGCAAAACAATAATATTATACGCAAGACAGAACTGAACATGATGGTCGGATCTTATGTATAACTTGTAATGAATCCCTAATGTAAGTGCAACCATTCAACGAGTTTACAAATCCGTTCCAGTTTACACTAGATTGACCATCTCAATCTTTTTTTTCTTATATACAGATTTGTCTCAATTATGTATGTAACTTTGTTTTTGTAGCTAGTTGAATCTTAACTCGATTGATATTGTCATTTATACTGGTGTAGGAGGACATGTGTTCGAGTGCGTTGAAGCACATTATCTTTCTATTTAAGAGTTGAAGAGGTGCTATGCCTAATTTTATGCACGATATTTATGAAATTAATGTCCAAAGTAGTAAATTTGAATTGCATTGTCATCATATTAAAATATTTATAACTTATAAAATTTAAAATTATCTGAATTCATCAGAATTTATCTGACTTGATCTGAATCTAAATCCAAAAATATTCAAATAAAAAAAATCTAAACCTAAAACAATTCGAATCTAAAATAAATTTGATCCGAGATGACCCATTTGCCAGGTTAAATTGGCTACATATTTCTATGAAGATTTGTACTTTTATTGCTTTGTGAGGTAAGAAGTCTAATCCATACTCACTGAGTTCTACACTCCATTTTATCATGCGACTGGAGGCATCAATTTTCCCCAAAATTTCCCGCAACAAGTCTGATAAAACAATGATCAAATGGGCTTGGAAATACGGGTGAAGCTCCCGGGCAACTATCACCAAAGAAAAAACAATCTTCTTCACCTGGAATAATAAACGGGTCTATATTTTCAGTTGGTTCGATCTGAATTCGATCCGACCCATAAATAATTCTATTCACTTTCTTCAGATTAACTTCAATTTTCAAGAATTTTCTAGCTCGGATTCCAAAAGCATATTTGACAAGGTTGAGCTTTACGTTGTATCTTCTCAAGATTGTGAACACTTTCCGCAAATCATTCACATTTTTTGATACAATATCTTATTATATTTATTTCAGTATAAGTACATCTAATAATTATTCTAAATATATAAATATAATTTATTTATAAAATATCATATCTTTATAATAAAATTATGAGCGACGCCAAGGGATTATTTAAATCTTTATAATATGTTTTTTTATACATAATAAATCTTTATAACTCGAAATTAATCCTCTAATTAACAAGATATTAAATAATTTCTGTCCCCCATCCTCAATTTTGGCAATAAAATTATTTAAAGGAATTGGGAAAAACGTTTTGATGATTTAAATCAATTTCAATCCCTCTTAATATTATATAATTTTTATGCTAAAATGAAAACATATTTAAATTTGATCCAATCCAAACTCAAACTCAAAAAATTCGAATCTAAAAACTTTAAATCCGAAAAATTTAAACTCAAAATATATAAAATAAAAAAAGATTTAAACTCGAAATAATACGATTCAATTAACCCGAATGTCACATCTAAATATAATAAAATATGTTTATTTTGACACGTAAATTTTATAAATAATTTTCTCTCAAACCTAAAAAGTCAAGTCAACCAAAAAACAATGTTGCTTTCACTTTGTTTTCCTTTACCTATTTATTACTAATTTTATTCATTTAAAGTGTGGTAAGCTTAACTCTTTTTGCAACAAAGCTTTACCAATTTAATTTTGACCATTCAAAGATGATGCCAAACTTTGTGATTGGTTTAACCAAAACTAAACAAATGGGGGTTGACTTTAAGCCATCACCATCACCATCACGTTACGGCAACTAGATATTGACAGACCTCAGTCTTCCACATGCAATTTTGAACAAAATGGGCGGTGGATTTATCTATTATCTAATTATTTTTCTTGGTTAAAATATATAGGAGGTCCTGTACGCTTTACAAATTTGGAATTTAGTTTATGTATTTCTATTTTTAGGAAGTTAGTTTTTTTATCTTTTAGGTTTCAAAATTCAAGTCTAGTTGTTAACACTGATAAGTTCATTGGTGTGATATTTTGAAATGAAAAAATATTCATTTGGCAACAATGCAACTAAAAAATGAATGTTGTAACGAACTTAAATTTAACAAAATAATCTTATTGTGTTAATAGTGTTAACAAAAGTAGATAACTAAATTCTCAAAAATAAAAGTAAAGTGATTAAATTTCAAATTTAAAAATAACACATATGGAATATTTTAACCTTTTTTTCCCTTTGCTAAACCTTCATGGGGTGTCACTAGGGGTGTAATCAAGCCAAATCAGGTTCAAATACTGGTAAACTAGATTTAGGTTTGGAATTCGAAATTTGATATCTGGTTCGAGCTTGACAATATTATTTATCGATTTTCGTACTTAAACTTAAACTAAAATTTGATTAAGTTGCATGAGCTCAACTCAATCATTAAGCTTAGAATCAATAATTCTTTATAGTAAATTTTACTTAAATAAGCCTTTAGTCTGTGATGTAGCTTCGTAGAAGCCTTTAACTTTTTTTTTTTGATTAATTATAAGAAGAGAGCAAAACCCTAACAACAATACGATTAATGCAATTCGAATCCAGACTACACTTAAAATTATCAACATCCTTAATCGTTGATGCACCACCTTCTTTGAAGTCCTTGACGTTGATTAGTCATGAATTTAGATTGACAAATAACATGGAAATTAATTATTGCTGGACTTTTTTTGAAATAGTTTGAATGGTATTACCTTTTTAATTAGATTAAAATAGTTTTATTTATGTGTTTGTCCAAAAGGTAGCAACTAATTTCCAATGTAATTTGTCAACTACAATAATGTAAAATTTGTTAATTAATTTATGAAAACTAAAAATTGGGACACCCACTCTTTGTATGTATATTTTTAAAATAAACTTATTTTAATTAAAACGATCGTAAATGGTTGGTAGTGTAGTTTTAAATGATTTAAATAATATTTATTAATAGTTGATTGAGTTTGAATTGAGTTGACATCGACATTGTTGATAGTATAAAAGGATATGGATTCGAGTGTACTAAAACGTATTATCTGTTGAAGAAGAATTATGCCTACTTTTAAGTATTATCCTTAATATATATTATTCACCGATTCAATCCGTAGGTGCCGATTCTTGATCTAAATGGTTCAAAATCATTTTCTAAATTGATACTTGAATTGAATTTCAATTCAAAAAATCCGACCAATTAAACTTATCCGATTCAAATATCTTCAAAATAAAACTAAATAAGTAAAGTAACATACAAAATTACATGATTAAAAAAACTCAAGCATTTCATATCTTTCTTTTCAAATACAATACTTATATAATTCACAGAATAAAAAATACTGATCAATCAAAACAAACTGTAGTAGAAAAAAATTCAACAAGGATGTATACCAAACATTTCTCAATTTTTTTCCTAATTTACCCCCAAATAATCCTTCAAATCATAAGGGAAACATTGGTGTCGCCTCCATGAATTACAATGCATCTTCAACATCTCCAACACCTTCTTTTTAGTCGACGATACTCGTCCCTCTAAATGCAACAATGTCACCATCTTCTTCACAGCTCCATGCATCAACATTTCCTCCAATACCCTTTCCGTTGGGTGAAAATTACATACCTGCCACAAGATCCTAACCCCAAGTTTAGTGGCTAAATTTGAGACTTGCAATAGGGTTTTCGAAATTACAGGTATCCCTAAACTATGATCCACCATAGCCATCCTTCCTTCTGGGGATTCGCATAATAGCTTTATCAAAAGCAGCATTTTCTCGGATTTGGATCGGTTCGAATCGGTTAAAAGCTCGATGAGGATACAAATGGCACCGGCTTCGATGGCTTTTAATCGGCTTTTCTTGGATGATGATAGGATTTCGAAAAGGAATTCGAGTGCGTATGAACTTGCTTTGTTGCATATCCCATCGTAGACTAGTTCTAGTAAGGATTTGAATAAGTCGATACGTTGATCTTCAAGTAAAGGGTTCCAATTAAAGCCGGTTTTGGCTATTTTTCGAAAGATGGTGATGGCGTAAAATCGAGCTTCGGCGCTTCCTCGTTGAAGGATGATCGCTATAGATTTCAAGGCGTCCGGCTTTGATATCAACTGAAATGATTTTTCGTCTTGTTTCGATAATGGGAGTAGGTGTAAGATACCTAAAGCTTCCTCGCATGCTTGAAAGCTAACGAAATCGGAGTTGTCGAACTGACTGATTAGCATTCCAACAACAGCCTCCACGCCACCGGATCGAATGAAATCGGACTTCGTTTCCTCACCTAACTCGACTATTGCCCGGATTTTCTTCATGGAACTTACCTTAAAAGGAGATGCTTCGAGGGCGGTGAAGAGGGAAACCATCTCGTCGTGCTTCATCAACGGTTGCGGCATAGACGATGAAGAGGATGTTGGGGCTACAAGTGTTTGTTTCCACGCAAGAATGACACGTTTGAGGGTGTGATTCGGGGTCATATCCAATCTCTCGACACATTGCATGGTGGTCGGACATGTCTTCCTGTTGTAGACGAAGAACCATTTCTCGATGTTCTTCCGGTCGTAAGAGACTCCGGTGACGATGGTCACCGGATCCTTCATGATTTCCATGGATATGGGGCATCTGAAATCTGGTGGACAATTCATTTTCTCCATAGCAAGCTACCAATAATATGTGCTTTGATTAAAAACAAAACATCAAGCAAATGCCATTAATATATATATATACTTACATGCATACATATATACATACACACATATATGTATATATAAAGAAAAGTGATGGTGAAGATGTATGGTGTGCTAATGTTGCCCAATTATACTCTAAACTAGAAGAAATGATCAAAAGTCAAAGGTATTGAATATGAAATTGCTAGCAACATGGAAAGGAAATTGAGAAATGGGAGCCCATAAGTCAGCTAATTTGCTAATTTTCCGTTTGAATATTTCGATTTTGGATTTCAATTAAATAATACTTTTTGGTTTAATTCTGTTCCTGGTCCTTATACTTTTTATACTTTGAATATTTTTTCTAGAAATATTTTAATTTTCTATTTTTGAAAATCGAAAAACATGTTTTGTAAATAAAGAAAATAATTATTTTCTATAATGAAAACATGAAAAACATGTTCTATAACTATCCATGAGAAATAAAATAAAAAAAAATTCTACATTTATATAGAATAAGAATATTTTTTATTTATTTCAACTTTTTATTTTACAAAACATTTATAGTGAAAACAATTGAAATACCTTTTATTGTTTAATCCTCACATATTTTTATTTTACAAAACTATTTTTGATATTTTTAACCAAACACATTTTTTATAATGTTTTTCATTTTCAACGAAAATGGAAATGATTTCTATTTCCAAAAACCAAACGAAAATCTCTCTACTCTTTTGATTTGAAGAACCTTACAATTTTTGGTTTAGAATCGAAAACATTAGGATTCTAGATTCAATATTTTTATTTACTTATTCAACTTTTCACACATGTAATATTGCTTTTGCGAACAAAATTTTTATTTAAAATTTGACGGTTTAGCAAAATTAAATTTCAAATGTGTGATGATGGTAAGGATTGAAAGCGAAATTAAACCTTAAATTTTTTGTTCTTTATAAATTAAATATAATTAAAACTCTCTTCCATATACCCTTAATTCACGCCTTTACATAAATATTATTAATATGTACCTGGTAAACCTTTAATTTTTAAATTTTAAATAAGGCAGATGACCAAACAAAAAAAATTAAATAAGGCAGGCTTCGATTTGATTTTGGTAAAAAAATTATTAGATTTTAAAAAAAATGTTGTAAATGTCAAATCTTTTAAAATTTTAAATATCAATTGAATTTAATTTTTAAAATTGATTATAATTTTTGTTATTATTTTATTGAATTTGAGTTGCAAGGGTTATGCATTTTTTTTTATGTTAGATCTACTTTTTTTTTTAACATTTTTTTATCGTTGTTAATTGAGTTTTAATTCGATTGGCATATGTATTGTTGTCAATGCAAGAGGCGTGGGTTCGAGTGTATTGAAGCTCCGTTATCTTCGTATTTATGAGTTGGGAAGGGGCTATGAGTAGTTCTAGAAGAAAAAATTTTTTAGGAGAAACTATTCGAATTTTGGTTCGTAGATTCGTGACGTTCAAAGCTGTTTCATGAAAAAAACTGAACTGTAGAAGAAAAAGGGAAGGAGAGCTTTCACTAAGTGGCCATTTTATAATTTTTTGAAGTTGAGTGGTTGAAACATAAATTATTAATAATTTAATAACCTTAAGTGTAGTTTCAAAAAATGGCTGTCGAAAAGACATGAGTTGGATTAACCATACGTTGACTAATGGAACAATAAGACTTACTCCAATTTATTCCACTTCCCAAATATATTAAAAAAAATTGTTTTACTTTTTCCGTTTACATATTTAAAGGTATCGTGGTTTAGAAATAAAAATTTTAAAAACAATTATAAAATTCAAAATTTGAATTAAAACCCATTAAATTTCATCTCTAAAAGCTTACTTTGAGTTGGAAACCAATGGAGTGTTATTAGAGATTTGAGAATTTCAATACGGTGTGTTTATTTTTTTTTATGTTATAGTATTTAATTATATTGTTATCGTTCTTTTAATTACTTATATATAAACGTCTAGTTCATCTAAAAAAAAATTTAAATTGTTTTTTTTTTTAGATTATTAAAATAATTTGTATAATATTGAATAAACAATAATTAAGTAACAATAATTACATGCAGTTCAGTCGTTTTAAAATATAGTACAATAAAAGATGAAAAATTGTTGGAGCTTTAATAGAGAAACATCTACGATGAAAAATTGAAAATATTAAACATTAAATTAATTTATTTTAGTCTGAATTAAAAATATTTTTTTGAACCCTTTCCAGAATAATTACACTCTCAAACAATCCTCAGAGTTAGACCTGCAACCAGGTCATGACAACTACTCAAAGTACTCATCGTATTGTTATTCTACACTTCTTACACTATGTCAAAGGCAATTTGTCTGATGGTCTTCATCTTTCAATAAATTCTTGTCTTGAATTATAAACTTATTCTAATATTAATTAGACGTTCCAGTACTAGTTATTTCATATTCCTCAGTGATTCTCTTGCTTCTTAACAGGGTAAAACATAGATGTTAGCCTACTAGTCGAGCATTGAGAATGAGTACCATGCCCCTGTTGACACTATTGTTGATTACATCGGCTTCATTGGTTGCTTGCATATTTGAACAATTGCTATGTCTATGCACTATGACTCTCAAAGTTGCAGGCAAATGCTCACAATGTCTTTCATGAGTGAACAAAATATATAAAGATAGATTGTCATCTCACTGGTACCATACATCATCTTTTCATCAGATCATCTAAAACACTATGTGTATCAATACATAAATAGCAATGTACAAACAAAACATTACATCAAGCTAACGAAGTTATTTATTCATTCATAATCTTATTTCTTTTGCTTCGCTCCTTCTGATTCTAACATGTTGCTTCTCACACCAGGAAACATTATCAGTTTCCAATTATCCTTCTTGGGTGGAGACGGTGTTACGTCTCTTGATTCTTGCCAAGCAATTATCTGTAGGTCTTGTATGTGGTAGGTACCGAACTCGACTTTTGGGATTGACTTGATCCAATCTGAAAAACACCACACAAGAAAAGCATACATTATCAATCTCATGGAATCCAAAGGGATGAACTCATCCGTTTTACAGTACGAGACTAATCTTGTTGAGACTCGAGTGATATTCAAGTAAAGTCTTCTCAATAATATAAATTATGTAAAGCCAAACCAATTCACAAAATAACGTACTCGTAGTTAAGGAGAAAATGATGAAGAAAAATGGCTATTTCAAGCTTGGCAAGATCATTTCCGGGGCACAATCTACTTCCTGCTCCGAAGGGAAGGAAAGTATTTGCTTTGGCTGTATAATCCTGCACCACATTTTTTAAATTAATTTTTAATTAAATAGGTTGTTTTTAGATATGGTTTATAGAGAGAGAAAAAAAAAAAAAAACATTGGTTAATTTAATATAAAAATTAAGAAAAAGTTTAATTTATGAAAATTACATCCCATCGGGAAGGATTAAATTCTTTTGGATTTGGATAAATTTGAGGATCCAAGTGAATGCTTCTGAACCACACTATAATTTTCCATCCTTTGGGAATCAAATAACCTGAAAAGCCGAGAAATTTATTTGTGATGTGACACTAATAAAAAATTATCAAATTCGAAAATTAAATGCTACTTTTATCTCTAAAAAAAATTTCAATATACTTACCGTTTATACTAACATCTGTTAGTGCCTCACGGAAGACGGTCGGCGAAATTGTTAGCAAGCGAAGTGTTTCATCAATCACCTTCAAAGATCAAATTAATTGACTGAACTGAAGGGTTCTAAATTATACTCTCCTATCATAAAAAGAAAATTTCTCAGAAATAACAACACAAAGAGCTATAGGTACCTTAGAAAGATATTTCATTTCCCTAATGTCATTTAGGGTTAAACCCTTTTTGGTTGGTGATCTTTCTTTCACTATCCTTTCTTGCTCTGCCTGTAAAACATTATTTTTACTGTCAAGTCCTAGCTCTAAAAATGTCCAAAGACTTGATTACTTTAAAGATTAAATAAACTTTTATCCTTGAAATTTAGATTCCATCAAAATTCGATAATGTAATCGAGATTGTGGTACATCATCATCTGAAAATTTTTAAGTGTTGGTGTGGCACAATCTCAAAATACTTCATAATCAAATTTTTTTTTTTTTTTTTTTGTAGGAAATACCTTTGCTTTTTGTAGGAAATGAGGGTGTTGTTGGAGGAAAATAGTGGCCCACATTGTGGTATGGGCAGAAGATTCATGGCCTGCATTCAGATACATTAACATAATATCAATGATTTCTTCATCCTCCAATGTTCCACCTTTCTCGTCTTTCACTTCCATCAATGCATCCAACATGTCTTCCTTCTTTAACCACTTCTTTGTTTTCCTCTCATTTCTTCTCTGATTCACCACCGACTGGAATACCGCCACTAGCTTTTTCCGAGCCTGAATTGATCCGAACAAACATAATCCCATTACTATATGCATATAGTTTATGATAAAACTTTACTCACTATGCTCTTAGCTGCAAACCTTTCTTGTAAAAAGAAAATTTTTATGGGGATTGCATCGGTGAATATTGACAAATTTATCATCGATCGACTATTGACATAATTACTATTACTTTCATGGATATTGGATACACCCGTAAACACTTCGCCCCACACAATTCACTAGAATTATATATATATATATATATATATATAAACAACATACTAGAAATAATAAGCTTGACAGTGGCTGAAGGTTTGGGGTGGTCAAGTGGGATATCATTTATAGTGGAAGTTGGTTCTCAGGTGGTTCTTGACTGGCTTTTGAGAGTTGAACAAAGGCCAAAGTATATTGCATTTGTACGACAACAAATCGACAGTAGAAGCTTGAATATTTGCAGCCTGCGGTTTTGTCTAGCCGAGCATAATAAACTGGCTTATGCTTTGGCCATGGCCGGGTTTTGCAAGGGAGAGTTGTTTAAAGCCTGGTGGTGATTTTGCAGGTATGGGTTTTACTGGTTCGGCAGGATTGGAATTGTGTTTTTATTGAGACTGCGAGGCTGTTTTTATTTTTATTATCATCCCAGCTGGTTTTCGGTTTTGTTCTTGGGCATAGGTAGTGGTGTATGCTGGGATGTGTTGTTTTTGCAGGCTGTTGTTATTAGGTTTGCTGGGATTTGTTTCCTGGTTTGAGCATGCAGTCTGTTGCTGCTATGCTTTGCTGTATTGGCATGGCCTTACCATTGCCTTGTGCTATGATTTCTGACTGAGCCAAAAAAAAAAAAAAAAAATCTTGATTTGCATGCAATTGAAATATGAGAAAGTAGTTAAAGAAAACATGGGTCACCTTGAGGGCTTTATAGTAAGCAAATCCAGGGACATTGATAGCCATGGCTCTAAGTCCATAGTTGAGATCGGTATATTCCTTCTCTAATGCTTCCATTACCTCTTCACTTTCCGAGCTAAGAAAAATGAACATTATGATCCTAAAAGTGAGCATTCGGAGATGAGTCAAGAACTCGATTTCTCCCATTTCCGACCATTTTTCCAAGGCAGATACCACGTTTTCTTCGATGTACGGGATGTAAAGGGACAGCGCTTCGTGTCCATTAATGGAAGCTGCTGTCAAGTGGCGGAGACGCTTGTGTTCGTCGTAAGAAATGCTGGTGAACGATTTCTTGCCGATGAGCTCCACGGAGGAAGTAGGCCATCCCGGCTTGAAAGCATCATCGTCCCTTAATACCCTTTTGCATGTTTCGGGCATGGTAACGATTACACTTGGGTTCCCAAACATGAAGGCCTTGTAGATTCCAGTGTGTCCGAATCTGCATTTATTGTTTTATTTTATTTCTATCATAAAATTAAAAATAAATAAACCGAAAAAAGTCCTTAAACTATTACACTTTATTTAAATAAACCCCAACTTATCATTTTTATCGATAAAAACTCTTTATTTTAATATTAAAATAAAAATATTTTGAATTGCATATTAATATGTACATATGTATGGCTCATATTAACTTAAAAAACATTTTAAATACCAAAGCCAAAGCTAAAGCCATGAATAAAAACAACGTATTACTATAAAACTTATGTGACAACAAATTATATTTATAGTAGGTTTGGATGGACGGTGTGATTAGTTTATTTTTTGTTTCACGTTACAGTATCGTTATAATATATAATTTGATCATCGTCACTGTTATTTTTACACTAACTGTAGGTAAACGCACTGTTCATCCAAACTCACTCTTAAGAAGGGCAGTCTCTATCTTTTAATCGAATTAAGTGATGTATTTATGTTTGATTCTAATGGTAAATATAATTGTAAATAATATTTTTAAATTAAATAAATAATTATAACACAAAAATAAAATAGAAAAATATAATTATAGTGTACAAGAAGTAAACAAAAAAAAAGAGAATATACGAAAATAGAGGTGTGATTGGGTCGAGTTGAACTTGAATACTGATAAATCCGAGCTTAACTTGATATTTAAAGCTTAGTATTATGCTTAAACTCGACTAAATATATATTTTTAAGGTCGAGCTAAATATTATAGAATTATTCGAGCTCAAATTTGATTAAGCTTATTTATCAATTGTTGTACTCAAGTTCAATTAATCTCGTCCATATTCATGCTCAAGCTCGGTTCGATATTTAAACTTAGGGTTAATAATATATATTAAAAGTAATAACGTAATTTAATAATAAAAAATATGTTTTAAAAATGAAAAGCTTGATAATATTCGCGAGATAATATTCGCGAGTTGTTGGAGTTATTACTAAACTCGAATAATTTACTAAAACATGTAGCTTACAAATACATGAATCTCATTTACACCCTTACCTAGAAACGAAGGAATCAATGAAGGATTCGGGCTCGTTGGACCTGAAAGCTCGGAGAAAAGACCACATGTTGCCGATGAAAGGCCACCCCAAATCACCGGGCGGCAAAGCGTGCCGTTTATCGCCCAACTGGGTTTCGTAGACCCACCAATTTACTCTCCTAAGGACCCATTTTAAACCACCTGATACCGCTAAGACTACGATCGTCATCCACATCGGACTCATCAAGTCCATTGCTGGTCTGAGTACCTAACTGCTGCACACTCACTTCTCTCAGTGAAATGAAACGAGTCTCGCTACTTATATAAGCTCTGACATCGCTTTTAAAGCCACTATGTATATACATAAGTAATAGTAAGATGAAGCACTTGGAGAACGTAAGGACAGTGACGTGGAGAAAAGAAAGCAGTTGGTAAAAAAATTAAATTTTACTTTTACTGCAAGATTTATATAAATATATGAGTAAACTAAATCAACAGTCACTCAACTTTTATGTAATTAATAAAATAGTCACTCTGCTTTCAATTCAGTCACTGAACTTTTGAAAAATAATAAATCAGTCATTTTAACCATTTTCCGTTACAGACGTAACAAAAAAGTGACATGTCATCCCATTGTGTAAACGATCCCAATTTAAAATCCTAGCTAGGCTGGGCAGTAAGAGAAAAAGGAAAAGAGAAAAATTCTAGTGTGGTTCAGCAATAGCATGAAGTTGTGGATCACAACAACAGCGATGGGGCAAGCTTCACAAAAAATAGTTCCGATGACGAGAACGGTCGAGAGCTTTTCTTCGCCGTATCTGGCCAAATGCACCATCTCGACCTTTCAGGAACAAAGCAAGATCTTTTGCTACAATACCCAATCCGATTTGAAATTTGGGATCTTGCTAATCACTGACTCCACTCAGAATTTCACTTGTCAGCATTTGGCTGTCCCTTTGGAGGAACCACTTCCTTTGTTCCTGAAAATTATAGGTTTAATTGACTGTTTGGTTTGTCTTGATGTTCCCTTTGTTTTGCTTCTGATTTTGTTTTATGTAACTTGACAATGTTGGCAATGGAGTTAGTGTTTTTTAGCTTAATCGACGACCCTTTTGTTTATATCATTATATATCATGATGATCTTGACAAATCTGGGTCGTTTTGGTTCTTAAACCACTTGAATGTTGCTTTGGAGGATTTTCTTCTCACCGGTTTGGTTGTAGGTATTGATAGTTTGACTCGAAATTGTCTCCAATCCCATTTCAATCTAGTTTTTTCAAAGTTAATAGCTTTGGGAAGCAGAAATAGATCGTCAGATCCCAACCGTGGTAGCTCTTCTATTGGGGGTTGAAAAAGAAAAAAAGAGGATAGGGTGGTGGTTTGAAGGTCAACGATGGTGACGCCAAAGATGGTTGTGGCAGAGGTGGAGACAACGAGATTGTTAGGATGATGAAGAAGAAGTATAAACATATTGAGTCATTTACACAAAAAGTAAAAATATTAAGCCATTTATTAAAAACGAAAAAGGAAGGACGAAAAAACACAATCACTTAACTTTGCCTCATCTATCGTGACAAGTTAACTGGCCACCAGTTAACTTGCCACATCACCTGTCCGATTATGTAACGAAAAATGTTAATGGGCGACTTGATTTGTCACTTTTCAATAACATTAGTCATTGTTACTTTTCAAAAGTTAAATGATTGAATTGAAAGTAGAATGACTATTTTATTAGTTACATTAAAGTTGAGTTAGTGTTAATGCAATTTACCCTAAAATATATATATAGCCACTTAAGTTGAAATGAAGTTTTAGTTGACATCATATTACGATTAGAAGTTTGATCTTTTTTAGATGTTAGTTGCCTCTTTCCTTAATTAAAAAACATAAAAATTAATATAATTAAATATTTGTATATTTAATCAGAGGAGTTAGGTGAGATGATAAGGATTTTTTTATTTTAATCAATGGTCGATGATACGATCTTTGCCTTCGGTATAAAGCAACTTTAAAACTCATGGTTAGCTTCTACCTTTCAATAGGTCTCCAGAATGTTAGGATTAAGCGGTTGCCTTGAGAAACAAAAAAAAAAAATACATATTTGTATTTATTTATGGATAAACGACACACAATGTTACTAAACTATTAATAAATTTATGTTTCGGTCACTCAACTTCGAAAAGTTACAAAATGATCACTAAATTGTTCAAAAAATTTCACTTAAGTCATCAGGCTATTAAAAACATTGTTGTTTGGCCTTCTCTATTCGCATTGCCTGCATTAATCTAAAGCTCTCTTTCTCTTTCTCTTCTATAGTTCAATTTTTTCATGAAATAACTTTGAATGTCACAAATTTATGAACCGGAATCAAAACAACTTTCTTTTTCGATTTCCGACACTAATCGTCAAATGAACTTGGATCTAAGGTATGTTCTTTTACTCATCGACAGATACTGATCCACTGTACTGATTGTCGAATTGTTGCTTGGAGCTCACTAATTAATTTAAAAAAAAAAAAAAACTTAACAACTTAGTGACTTGAATAAAAAAAATTTAATAATTCAGTGATCAAACATATACTTACTAATAATTTTTTAAACCCCTAAATTAATTAAACAAAGATTACATTAACTTAAGACTCTAGGAACCCCCTAGGTGAGTCCTCAAGGATTAACAACCCTTCTTCTCTGTCAAAGGTCATTTAAACTATATAATTAGCACTCTTATTGTTATCCGTGGGAATATACTCTAAGAACCAATTTTCAATCTCCTCCAACATTTGACGTAATCGCCTAATCAATTTACCGTTTTAAATTGCTGTAATAACAACGATTCCAATAAATCCTCACACAAACAATCAATTATACGGTTTTTGTCTTTACAATCAGCACCAAACCGTATACAATATTCTTTCTTTTGGCTCATGTCTTAACATCTATGGTTTGCATTCATTATCAGAAATCAAATTATTAATGGTTTAATTTGTAATACTTGGATTTATTTTTACATTTATGAACATGACACATATCTAATTTGAATTTTATTATTTTATGAAATATTAATCAATATTAAAAAGTGATAAAAAAATTTTGAGTTTCGATTATTAAATAAAGTATGGTTTAATCTATGTTTAAACCCCCTTTTTTAATGTTTAGATTTCTATACATGTAGGATATTCCATAATTCACATGATATTATGTAGTTTGTCGTTTATGTTAATTGAAACCGTGACATCATCTCCCACTTGCCATACAACACTCACCCTCACTTATGTATTAATAACATAGAAACATGTCATACTTGGATTTATTTTTACATTTATGAACATGACACATATCTAATTTGAATTTTATTATTTTATGAAATGTTAGTTAAAATTAAAAAGTGATAAAAAAAAATTTTGAGTTTCGATTATTAAATAAAGTATGGTTTAATCTATGTTTAAACCCCCTTTTTTAATGTTTAGATTTCTATACATGTAGGATATTCCATAATTCACATGATATTATGTAGTTTGTCGTTTATGTTAATTGAAATCGTGACATCATCTCCCACTTGCCATACAACACTCACCCTCACTTATGTATTAATAACATAGAAACATGTCATACTTGGATTTATTTTTACATTTATGAACATGACACATATCTAATTTGAATTTTATTATTTTATGAAATGTTAGTCAATATTAAAAAGTGATAAAAAAAATTTTGGGTTTCGGTTATTAAATAAAGTATGAGTAAAATATGTGTAGAAACACCAGTAATAAATGTCTGATTAATGATTAATTAATTAAAAATTAAGATTAATATGTGAAAGTTACATAATAAGATTATTGTTTTTCAAATTACATATGCGTAACTTTTTTGACATTTTATTTTTAAAAAAGAGAGAGTTCTCAAAAAAAAAAAAAACTAATTTGAAAGATCAAAACTATAAAGCTAGAATATTTCAACATATCACCAGATTCAGGTATGCTTTTACATTTAATTTTATTATTAATTATCAGCATGTATTAAACTTTACATTAGATTTTACGGTTCCAGTAAGCCTTGATATTTCAATTATATGTTTTTTTTTTTTAATTATATTGAAGTTCTTGATTTTTTTTTTTTATAAATTCAGTTTTTGGTGATTTATGATAATATAGATTGAATATTTGCATGTTGAATTAGACATAAATTGTTGCTAAATGGTTTTAAGTTTTATGGATTGGTGCTAATGAGTTTTGTTTTGGGTCAACTAATTTGGGTTTGGGTTTGGGTTTGCTAATAAATATTAGGTAAATTGTATTAGTAGTCATTCAACTATTAGTTTATTTATGTTTTGGTTACATAACTCTAAAATTTTTTAATTTAATCACAAACAGTATTGACATTTGATATCTTAGTCACTCAGACCTTCGTTAAATCATTAACAAAATACTAACATGATCTTTTTATTGGCATAATAATAAATTTAACCCTTCAATGTTTACAAATTCTATCAATTTAATTTTTTTTGGTGAATTACAATCAATGACTAGCGCGAGTCGAACTCAAATCACACTTGAGACGATGAACACCCCTGACCATCAAGCCAATATATGGGATTCTATCAATTTGATTTTAATTTTTAAAATTCAACAAATTTAACTCTCAATTTTACACATTCTGTCAATTTAATTCTAATTGTAAAAATAAAAAAATCTTAAAAAATTTAAAAAAGAACTTTTAAAAGTAGAAAATTTAAAACTTTAATTCTCTATAAACATACATAAAAAAACCTCCGCAAGCAGATTTAGGATACTAAATCTCGAATTCGAATTTGGACAGGTCCTTACCCTACCCTAAGCCAACAACGAAAACAAACACTTGTATATTGCATACAAGAAATCTGCTTCACAACTTGTGTCCTTATGAACCAACTAGTATTGAATGCAATGGCAAGACGCATAACGCTAAGATTTTCAAAACAAAACTAATGGTCAAACCGTTCAAATCATTAATTTCCAATTCAACAAGTTTGATCGGTTCAATTGAATTAATTATTAAAAAAATTAAAATAGATAAATTTGGTTTAACCGATTCAATCGATTCGCGGGTCAATCAGTTCAATCCCTTATTCAAGACCAGCGTCCTGAATGATTAGCTATCCAACCAGTCTGATTCTAAAAACAGTGCATGGGACTCCCAATGGAAAAACGTGGGTTTGAACTTTAGAAACAATATTGATGAAAAGGACAACCACAAATATTCAAAGTGATTAGTCTTCATAAACCTAAAATGAACATAAAAATTAAAAATAAAAATAAAAAACTTTTCTCCCTATCATAGAAGTTGATTGGCGATACTACACGGAATCCATTGTGCATGAAAGAAATTTGCAAAGCATGCATTGATTGAAAACTTCATGTAAGATCCCACATAGCAAATTAATCAACTTCAACTGAGAAATTGGCAGTTTGATTAAATTCAAAATGTACAGCTTACAACAAACACAGTGAACAACAGCACTTCTAATGCCTAATGCTTAGGTAGATTCAACGTAGACGGCGAGCCCTTACCTTCGGGTGACCGGGAATACGATATCGAGATCAATTCGGACCTGTATTTGTCGTCCCCATCGGAACCTTTTCTTTCGACCAGCTTTTCACGGTTTGAATTATCGGATGAGAATTGGGAGGCAGCAGCAACTTTGTCCGGTAACGAGTAAGAGATAGCAATGAGTGACTCCCGTGTCACTTCGTCGGCAGTTCCGTCGTTGCCAGGTATCTTATTATCCATAAAATGAAGATCTGGTAGGCTCTGGTTGAAGCAAAAGAGATGACTCAACTTCAATGGCAAAAACAAAAGAAAGATAAATTAGATAGGGCCTTATATTAATAAGTGCACAAGGAATGAACATTGCTGAGCAGTGAAAATGGGTTTGTCACAGTTTTTGATGTTTTCATTTTGATTAAAAACGACAAAATTGAATAATAAAGTGACCAAAAAGAAATTTATTAATAATTAAGTGATTATTTTGTAAATTTTCATAATTGAGTGATAAAAAACTACTAATTAAGTGGCTACGAGTGTAGTTTGCGGCTATAACAACAAGTACAATCAAAACGTAACTATGGAAAAATTTTCATTTAGATAAATTTTAAAAATTCTAAATATTCATATTAAAACCCAATGTTTGTCCAGATACTTTAACCTAAAAAAATCGGATATTTCAGGGTAATATTTAAAATAATCCCTTTTTTTTTTTTTTTGCTTTGTCTGCATGCATCAGCTAGCCTATGGCAGAAAAACAAAAAAGCTTGAAATAAAACTGGAAAAAAGAACCCTCAAAACCCCATAGATAGATCTGGAAATTGAACTCCATAGAAGCCTAAAAACCCAATTTGTGTTTAAAAGCATTCCAATACTATCATCCTTTGAACAGAAGAGAAACAAAAATGGAAGAAATGAAAATAAGAGGAGCAAAGTGGGTAAATAATTAACAACAGAACAGAGCAAGGAAGAAAGAAAGTACCGATTGATAGACGGCGCGGCGGTGGACTTGGAAGAAGCAGAGATGAAGAGTTTATTTTTATTTTTCAATGGAATCGAAGGCTTTTTCTTTTTCTTCTTGTATTTTAGCTTTCTGTAATTATTTTATCATTATTGTGTGTCATTTCCAGGGATCCGCTATAAAATTTAAGTAATTTTATATTTTTTATAATTATTTTATACAATCAATATTTTAAAAAAAATCGAATAATTGATAGTATGACAGTAATGATATTGTCAAGAACTTGGGTAGATATATTTATTTGTAACCTCCGGATGAAAATTTTCAAAGACTGTTCTAAAAAGGTTTGAACTCGAATAGTTTAATTATAATTTTATATATTTTAACAATTTAATCATCATATTTTATATTTTATTCATCCATATTAAATTAGATATAAATTAAAAAATTTTAATTAATGTTCAACCATTAAATTTATATTAAATAAACAATATTTTATAACGCTATAATAAAATATTAAATCGATTTAAAATTTTACATGTATGATAAATACAAATTTTTTGATAAATTTAATGGTTAAATTATTAAAATAATACTGGTATAAAAAATATAAGAACATATATTATTATGGATAAGTTTTATCTTCGATGTTTTCTGCTTTTTCATAAATACAATAATTCAAAAAGAAAAAAAAAACACTTTCTTATCCAAACTTATCAATCTGTTTTTTTATAGCAGAAGGGCATCATGAGGAGGTGGAGGTTTTCAAAGTTAGATATTTACAATTGGGGGTTTTTTATTTATTCAATTTAATTAATAAATTATTAAAAAAATAAAAAAATTTAATTAGATCGATTTGATTCAATTAGTTCTAAATCAATTTATTTTATTCCGTTTTTGAAAGCAATGGTTTGAGATTCAATTAATTTATATGTTAAAATTAAAATTTATAATTTTTTAACAATAATTTGAATCTTTTTGTATCTGTTCATATTTTCTTTATTCTTTGACAAGTCATATACACTTTATATATATATATATATGGGTGCTTAAACTCAGATTTCTTAAGATGAATAACATTATCTTTTTTAATAAAGTCACTCGTTAAGTTCAATACATTTCACTTTTGCATTTAATATATATTGATTCCAAAATAATTGACAATTAATCAAGTCAATTTAAATTAAATTATATGAATATTATACAATATATTAACTTATTTTTTTAACTATAAAATCAATCTCTTATATGTATTAACACATTTAACCACAATTTTAATCAATTTGTACCAATTTTTAATCTCATTTAATCTTTCAAGGTACCAAAACTTTTGCTTCAATATAAATATATAGGGTTTTTGATAAACAAAATGTTGGGTTTTTTAACTGATTTGGATACAAATGAAAGATTGGATAGTTAAATCCTCTAATTATAGTGTTTGGTGAATGGAAGTTTACAATAACTTGTTGAGCTAAAACCTCCAAAATAGAAAACACTGGGATGGGAAACTTTATGCAATAATTGATTGAGAATGAGATATGTGAAATGATATATCTAACCATGTTTGTTCAAAAATTACTCTTTTTACCACGTACTCTCAAACCTAATAAAAGTGTCAAGATATCAGTAATTTTTATTTTTTTATTTTCACTTTTATCTCTAAAGTCCAAAATAAATCTTAAAAAAAAAAAAAAAAAAACCTCAACCGTGAACCTAAAAAAAAAATTCCACTTTGAATCTACAAAAATCAATGCATTATTATAAATAATATCAACATGACCATCGCAGGAGATAAAAAAATTAATTTATAAATTATCAAACAAAGTACATAGCACCAAACCTTTAACCATTAAAGTCTAAACCCATTAAGTCCAAACCCATCTAAAAGCCAAAAATCATCATCACTAAAAAGCCCCATCCAATATATCAGCCTTTCACTTTTTATTTTCTTAGCCTATCGAATTATGTGTCAAATAAATAGTGTGCTGCATTTTCATTTTCATTTTCATTCATTGTATCGAAATATAAGTTTAATTGTTAATACGGTTAAACTTAATTTATTAAATTTAAGTTTATTACAATATTATATTTTTGTTTTATGATTATCATGTGAGTAATTTGTGTATTTTGTTATTTCAAAATAATACATCAACGAATTTTTTTTTTTTAAATGTTAATAGTGTTAATAATAGAAACTAAATTTTGAAAATTAAAAGAATTATTTTTTTAAAATAAAAAGATTAAATTTTAAATGTATAAAGAATATAATGATTTGAACTAGTGATGGCAACGGGTTGAGGCGGGTTGGATTTTTTCCCGCCCCTATACTCTACAACCATGCCCCGACCCCAAGCTTAAAGCAAGTTAACCCACCTCGAACTTAAAAATTAATTTTATATCCGATCCCGACCCGAGTTCAAACTTTTTTATGTGAAATTGTGATTAATTAAATTCAAAAATATTTAATGAAAAAAAAACCATGCATGGGATGACTAAGTACATATATATTACATCATAAAAGAACAAAAATGAGAGGGAGACTTGGAAAAATATATTAAAAAGAGAGGAAAAGAAACTAGTGTGAAATGGGAGTAAAGGTGGTAAAATGATGTTGGTAGTGATAAAATTTAAGGATTTTTTTAATTTAATTAATATTAAAAAATATATAAAAATAATTTCATAAATATCTCAGGGCAAGTCAGTTTCACACTAAACCCGATCCCGATCATTCTCTAAAGTTAACCCGACCCACCCCATCTCAAAATTTAATTTCAAAGAAAAAAATTCAATCCGATTGGATCAGATCAACTCAAAACCTATCGATTTTGAATTTTTTTGCTATTCGTAATTTGAAGAGAGACAAATGATAATGAGGGTATAAGGGGTCAACCCCAAAAAGAAACTTTTGAAAAAAAAAAACCTAACTTTGTAATTATAACTTGCTGACAAATCATGTTTGTGTTGTGTGAACATTTTTTATGATGAATTTTAATGGATTGTATGTTTACCTATGATTAATGTAAAAATAACGGTAATAATAAAATTAAATATTGTAACATAAAATAAAATAAGCTAAACAACTCGCACCGTCCATCCAGATCCACACTGAATCATCAACTTTAAAGTTTTGTGTTATTAAGACCAACAAATCTTATTAGATTGTCACTAATAACTAATATTATTGGGCCTAAAGACTTAGCCTATCAAATTGAAGAAAGAAAAAGAAAAAGAAGCCAATCAATCAATCTTAAATCATAAATTTTCTCAAACCACAAAATAAAATACACAATATCTTATATTAGATATGCTTTGGACTAAGTGATCACTTCATAACCCAACATTTGGATGTGATGACTCACGTTTTCCACATTCTTTTACTTCAAACCCAAGCATCAAGCATCAACAATCTATGAAAATATCTCTAGGCCTATGTTATGAATTTAGTGGCTGTTAGAATCGGTCTGATCAATTAGATTAAGAATTGATTTGTTTATCGGTTTGAAATAAGGTCAAAAAATTGTTAACCCGTAAATTGATATGAGATCGATTGAATCGAGTTAAAAACCAATTAAATCGACAGTTAAATTAGGTGAATCGGATTTTATATATTTTTTAATTATTTATTTGATTTGAATTAGTTGGATTGAAAATCGTTGACCAAACTAATTCTACCACCGGTCGGATTCCAAAAACATTGACTTTAGTTCATGTTCTTTTCGAATTTTAAAATATTAGTCTCGGCCCAAATAGTTGTAATTAAACTTGTTGGGTCAAATGATGCTGTTGATATTCTAAGTTGTGGATTTGGGCTTTTTTTTTTTTTTTTTTTTTTTTAATTTGATCATTTTTAATCTCTATATTTTTCAAATTTTAAAAATTTAGTTCGGATTCAAATGATGGTCATTAGATTTATTAACTAAAATAACATAGCTTTTCTGTAAGTTTTATATGAAAATAGCAACTTAACATGGTACTACAAATGTGATAATATGTTTCTCACGTAACATTTTGGAAGTAACAAGTACTGTATGGCCAAAAATAAAATTTGAAAATTTGAAAAATAAGAAGATTATAATTGCCCAAAAGTATAGGGACTAATTAGCATTTTATGCATAGTATAAGGACTGATAATATAATTTGACTTAATCATCTTCATCTTCTTCTACTATATTCACTATTATAGTGTGTTTGACTAAGGTAGTGTTACCCATTAATCGGATCTCAATTTACTTGTAAAATTATCAAAAATTCATTTCTTTACAAAGTAACAAATATTATTTTGAAGGTATTTATATTTTTTTAAACCGAATCAGTGGTTAAACCGGTCAGGTTATCTATTCGTTTAAAAAATCATTATAAATTAAAAAAAATGTTTCAACTGATTTTTTAGTCGATTCTTAATCTAACTAATTCAAAGCTATTTTCCAAACTGGTACCGTAGTCGATTTTCAATCCAATCTAATTCAAACATCCTTAGATAAAAACCATGAATTCTAAACCTAAAACATCATAATATTTATCATGTAGACTTTATTATTTTAACCAAAACCAGATTGATTTTTATAAATTTAAGGAAAATAATAAGGCGTGACGCAATTGAATACATGGTGTTGATTTTGAGGTACAACAAATATCCTATCCTCATCTTGCAAATGTTAAATTCACCTGCCTTTGCTGGATTTAACCCAAAAGTCTAAACAAATCCTCTTTTGACATTTTATTATTTGTTGCCCTATCAAGCTGAAGTCACTCTCTTTAGGCAAATGATGTTGACACTTCGCCATGCATTTTCATCCATTTATTTTTATCACTTATGTTATAATAAACGTGATAATGATAGTAAAATGATCATAAAGTAATAAGAAAAAGAAAATAAAAACATATAAATTTCACGTGGAAAACTTTTATCGGGAAATACCATGGGTAGAAGAAAAAAAATTCACTATGTTGAAAAGACACCAAGAGAAATTCAACTGCATCTATTTAAGGGTTAAACAACCATGTTATAATCAATGTCTAATAGAATAAGTATAGTCTTATACGGATTCAATTTGTGTGTCATGATCCGTACCATCGGGGCTCTACCACCGCACCCACAAATCTCTCAAATTTGCATCTTTATTTTATTTCTTTAATAAATGACGGAATTCATATCATAACTCTAACGAATTAGTTACTAGATTAATTTTTTTAATGGTTATAATAATTGATTTTGATATAAATTGTGATGTGGTTTTATATTTAAAAAAGTTAAAATGTTCCACAAGTTCTCTACTTTTGAAAATTGAGAATTTAGTTTTTTTTTTTTTTTTTTTAGAGTTTTAATTTTTTAGATTTCAAAAAGTTAAGTTTAATTCTTAACATTGTTGAATTTTTTCTGTTAAATTTAAGTTAATTATAAAGTCATTTTTTTAATTACATTGTTATCAAATTTATATTTTTTATTTCGAAAATGTCACAACAACAAATTTAATAATGTTAACGCGTTATTACTCAATTTTGAAATCTGAATAATAATAATAATAATAATAAAACTACGTAATTAACTCAATCACCCCTAATTTCATTTAGATAAAGATGACATCATGGGTTTATATATAATATATAGTATATATGTAAATGTCAAATTTATCACTTAAAGGATAAGTAAGTTTTTTATAGGTACATTTTTAACTTAAAACGAAGAAAAGAATGTTTCTTTCTTATTGCTATTCTTTGAACGAGAAAGATGTAGGTTACAAGTTAGCTAAACTAATAAACTAAATATATAAGAAGAAAGATCATGTGTGTTGCTTTAATACTCCATGTTCGTTTTACAGTTCATGAAATTTGATTTTTCGAAAGTTTATCGTGATCTCTTTAATAATATTATCTTTAAAATTTGAATTTGAATTCTTTATTTGATAGTGTAATATGTTTTACCATTGTAGCTAATATTTGTTGGTATGATATAATTGAATTGATCATCTATATGAATTCTTATGAGTCTTATTTGTCCATAAATTAAGCTTCCCAAATAGGGATAACAATGAAGTGAGACGAGAGTGAATTTTGCTAAATTCACCACTGCTTCACAATGGGCACGCTCTACTCCGCCATGCGTCCCGCTCTACTATAGATGTATAATTTTAAAAACCACCACTATCTTCATGGATGGATGCATCCGTCCCCATTCCACTCCATCTTGCTTTTTTTCAATTTAAATTTTGATGCTTATCTTTAATATTTTCATTATTTTTATAGTTGAATAAATATTTAAACATAATTTTTTTAAAAATATTTAAACATAAAATATATTAATTTTTTCATAATACATTATTACATTTTTCCCTTTTAATAGTTATATATATACAAGGATAAAATGATAAATTTATATAGTGGAGCGTAGTAGGTTGAGGCAAGCAATTACCACAACCGTTCTGTATTATTGTCCAAAAGAAAAAATTCCATCACATCCCACCCCACCCCACCTCAACTCACTCCACATCCATTTTTCAAAAAGTAAAAATTCACTTCATTCGGAACAGATCGATTCAAAATCCGTCCCATCCCACCCCACCCCACCCCACCCCAACCCAACCCACTCCACATTCAAAATCCGTCCCGTCCCATCCCAACCCACTCCACATTCACTTTTTAAAAAAAAATCGAATCGAAATCCATTGAGAGTTCGGATTTTTGCCATCCCTATTCACAAAGTCCTAAGACCATATCTCTTAATATAGTTCATGCAGTTGAACAAGCAACACGTTAGTGAACGAAATTCTATTACCAAAAGCAAACTCTATATGCCTCAAAATGTGCATTTACCATATTCATTTGTTGTACTCCATAGTTATGAATAAGTTGGGTGACAATATTGTTATATAATTATAATTAAAATGATCAATACGGAATTCGATTCGGGGTCCGATCTTATATAATAAAATTTTACAGACATTTTATGGGATGGATCTTCTTCTTCTCTACAGCTGCACCAGAGTCTCTCCCCTTAATCTCCACATCAATTGATCCAAAGTATCAACAATACCCAATATGAATAAGCCAAATTTGATTTTGTCTGTGCTAGGCACATCAATCTCCCTACAAATCTTTGGTACCTTACTTTCCTCATAAGCGAATCAATTGGTTGACAATATTAATCTCTTGTTGTAAATCTAGCGTTTTCTTTGAGACAAGATTCTTTTATTAAATTTGTTGATGTTTGGTTAAAGTTGAGGCAGATGGTGACATGAGTTCCTATGGAGGCAAGGAAAGGATTAGAGGGCATTGGAGACATGTCTTTAAGGTGTGTTTCGATACTGATAAGTAAGAGATTGAAAAAAATTAGGCAAATTAAAGGACAAGAGGTAGAAATTTTTTATCATTGGTCACTCTTTGAGAGGCCATTTATAATTGTTTGGTTGGAGGTAGATGCTTGTATGGTAAAAGGCAATGTGCCAAATAGAGTTAATTTATAGGAACCCTATATAGGTTTTGACATGTTAGATGAAACGACCTCGACGAAAAGTGATCCTAAATGTTAAGTTCAATAAACTCAAGCTGTAAATTTATCGGCTAAAGTGAGTTTATTCATGCCTGATATCATGGTTCAATCTGTAGATTCACCTACGTAGTAGTGTATTGTGTGGGTGTGTGAGTTTAAACTTGTATTTCATGAAAAAAGAAGAAGAAAAAGACGTTAAGCTGAATAGATCGGGCTTGGAATGTAGATTTCAAAGTCTAGTAGATTCAACAATAAGTAAACACTTCCATCCCTAAAAATTAATTCAAAGGACTTAATTAGATACTTAATATCAAGTTTTTTTGTACGAGTATTTCCGAAAAGTTTTCTTTCTTAAGGATCATTAGGGCATGAGTAAAATGATCTCATCTTGCTATTTGTTTAGAAATGGGTTAATCTAATTTTTGGTCCTTGAACTTAGTAGCTACGTTCATTTTGGCCTCTGAAATTGGAAATTTCAAAAGTGCGGTGACGTGACACTCTTGTTTAAGTTCAAGTACTAAAATATAAACTTAATTGTCAAATTTAAGTATCAAAATAGACAAAAAAAAAAAAAAAAATATATATATATATATATAAATATCAAAACAAACCTAATGGTCAATGGGACGAATTTGAACATTAAAAGAATCATGCTAAGATATTTGCATATTTAATTGTTATCTACGTAAGGCAAATGATAAGAACGAACGAGAAAATTAATTGCTAAAGATTTATCTCAACAATCCCCTTCGATTCCATATTGTAAGAGACAAAATGTCAACGATTAGAATAATAATTTTAATGCAATTTGATAACCTCATACAGATACCAAATGATATTTAGACAAAGATATAGTGTAAGATGGTTTGGCCACTAGCAGGGTAGGCTACTCTAAATATTTTGAAATGTGATAAGCAGCTTTTGGAGATAATTGGGTGTTCTTATTCGTGTATATGTCATTCTTTTAGTATTATATACAACTAGGTTTTCTTGAAAGACAACTATAAATTATTACAAATGTAACTACTACATTCTTTTAGTATTATACAGCTAGGTTTTCTTGAAAGCCAATTGTATGCAGTTATTCACTGGTAAGGTAATGGTATGGCTGATGCTTTGGCAAAAGCCCCACACAGACCACCCCTAGTTTTATCATTGTATTTTTTTTTTAATAAGGGTTCGGGTCACACAACTCTAACATGTATCGATACCCTGAAGTGGAGTACCGATACTTTTAGTCCGGTATCATTACCATTTTGACATTCTGTTTGTTTGAAAACTAATTGAAAAATGCTAAGTATAGATACCTTTACAGGGTTAAACAACCCCCGATCCTTGCCCCCACAAATCCCCAATTTTGCTTTATTTTTTTTTAACAAGTGAGTTGCACCTCGTACTTTTCAAGTCAAGATTCGAGTCACTTAACTCTAACAGCAAACATCTAAAAATGTCTTCAATTATTTTCATTAAGGTTAAGATAAGAGTAAGATACTCAAGATATCTATAAGTCAATATGATCTGATCCCTTCAAACAAGGGAACTTGAATTGCATTGAAATGATTTTGCACTTTTAAACATCATAGATGGGTCACAACCGATTTCCAATGATCACAAACAAAAGCTCAAATAATTTTGGTTCAAAAAAATTACCAACACAAATTATACAATTGCAATTGTTTCTAACAATTTGACATATATCAAACGAGATGATCTATGGTGCCGAAAGGCGATCGCATATCCTTTTGGAAAGCAATCCTAGTTATTAAGCTCAATAGGTTGGGATTGGCACAAGAATTCAAAAAGCCTAACAGATCCAACAAGATGTAGACACTTGAATCCCTAAAAAGCAATTTAAAGGACTTAATTAGATATTTAATATCAATTTCACTTGACAAGCATTTTTCTAATGTTTCCTAAGGATCATTATCCCATAATTTAATATTTTATCCTTCTATTTGTTTAAATTTTTTTCAACAATCGGATTACAGGCTCTGATCATATATACTCTTTTTGACACAATGTTTAGAACTATTCACAGCCCCTCCCAACCCATAAATAGGAAGATAATGCGCTTCAAGCACTCAAACCCACATCCTCCTGCATTGGTAACAATATCCACACCAATTAAGTTACGACTCAATCAATTCTATTTATTTAAAAATGAAATGCTTTTAATGGTAGCTAAAGCCTATCATTAACATATTGAACCTCCGAAATCGTGGTTAAACATATAATTTTTTAATTGCTATTGGCCCAAGGAAAATGATATTCCACATTACAAGAGACAAAAATGTCAACAATTAAAATCATCATTTTAATGCAACTTGATAACACCATTCATATATCAAATGATAATCTTGACCTTTACTAAATATATAAAATATATATAGATTAAGTTTAGTTCAAATGAAATGGGTATTAATGTTAATGTAGGAATACGTGGGTTCGAGTGCGTTAAAGCGCATTATTTCTTACTTATAGATTGAAGAGAGATTATAAATAATTTTAAGCATTATATCGATAAAAACGGATATGATCAGAACTTATAATCGAGATTGTTTATATATATAAAAAATATAGATACATAGATGAAGATGGATTTAAAGAAGTGGCCACTTGCAAAGTGGGGCTGCTGTAAAAGATTTAAAATGTGATAAGTAGATTTTGGAGATATTTGGGTGTGCTTATTCATCTACATCACATTCTGTTTTAGTATGATAATATAAACTTTAGGGTTTTTATCGAAAACCAATTGTAGATATTATTATTATAAAGACGTGCAACAATTGAATACGTGCACTTGCTTTTCATGCCTAATAATAGTAATTATAAAAAATAATAACCTGTTTTTGCTAATGTAATTCAGCTGTCATCCTATTGATTCAAAACCCAAGATGGCCGAAAGTGTAAACCTGCCCTTTTGGAGCTTTTCTCACCTTGCTTTGAAAAAGTTAGACCATTACGTTTGCATTGATGTTGACTCATCACTGTAAAATAAATATGGGTAAATTCTATATAAGGTTATTAAGTTATTGATAAGTTTACGTTTTAGTCTTTCAATTTAAAAAAATAAAATAAAATGATTATTAAACCATTCAAAAGTTTTTATTTAAGTTATTGGATTGTTAAAATCATCACCGTATGACATTCTCCTTTCACACTACTGACACCAACCGAAAGCTCTCCTTTTAATTTTTTTCTTCAGTTAGTTTTTTTTTTTTTTTTTGCATAAAACAATGAATCTGTGAATAGAAATATGAATAAATTTCAAGCTTAGAAATATGTTTTGATCTCTCAAAAATTTATAATTAATTTTCAGTTTCTCCAAAAAAAATTTCTAGGTTCACCCCTAAACTTAGATCCATGGTATGTTCTTTTACTCATCAATAGGTATTGTTAATATAATTTGTTGAATCGTGCTTGAAACTCGTTGCCAAACTTTTTTTAAAAAATCCCTTAATAATCTAGTGACTTAAACGGAAATTTTCGAATGGTTCAATAACTATTTTAAAATTTTTTAAAGTTGAGTAATCAAAATGTAAATCTTGAGTGCAATTTACCCTCATTGATCAAAATATAATTTTTTTATTTTTAAAATTTAAAAAATAATAAATAAATCCAATTAATTTATCTTCCAATTAAAACATTTTTATGTTAAATTATACAACTAGCAGTCCTTTTCCAACTCATATAAATATTGTTTTTATTATTGCAATTGCTGTCAATCAATTTCAACCTTTTGTTTTATTTATTTTTTTATTTTGACTCTTTGAATTCATGAATCTTTAAATCACATATGGATTGATGTTTGTTTGGTAGGAAGTCAAGATTAGTGGTGGAAGAAGGTCAAAATTGGATTTTGTGTAATTCAACTTTACCATTTCAATAATATTTTTAATTAGGTGTGCATGAGTTGGATTGTATTGGATGGTGGCAGACAAAACAAAACTTCATATTAACATTTTCCTTAATATATTCTTTAATAAAACCCTTAAACTTTATATTTTTTTACACTTTTGTACTTATATTTGTTCCAATTTAGTATCTAATTTTGATTTTAATGTTTAATTTGGAACATAGACCAAACAACCCAATGAGTATTTGACATGTGTACTTTAATATAAAAAAATATGGATACTTAACTGGAAAAAAAATAAATTTGGGTACCAAATAGATCATTGAAACCAAACTACTCGAATATTTAACTGGGATAAAAAAAACTTAAATATCAATTTAAAAAAAAAATTAAGTATTGAATCGAAACTAAATCCAAATATTATTTACCGAACTTAATGTTTACATTTTTAAGTAAAAAAGTTGAATTATGTTAAATCAAATTCAAGCTTTTTTTTAATTATTTGCAATTGTTGTCAATCAATTTCGGAATCTATTATTTGAAATTGTTGTCAATCAATTTAAAAAATTTATTAGTCTAAAAAATTAAAAAAAAATTATTTAAATAATATATTTTTTTAAAATTTTAAAAACATCGCATTCTATCCATCGATACCTTTTGCATTTTTAACTGCAGAACCCTCTTCGTCAAAAGAGAAAAGAAAAACACCTTTTTTTTAGATATCTTGCATTTGGGCTCTTTTTATCTAATTATTACAAAAAATAAATTATTTATTTAAATAATATGTATTTAGAATTATTTATTAAAATAATAACAAATGAATAATATTTTAATAAATTTAATACCAAATTGTTACCACGACCATTTGAGAATCTCAAGCCAAGAGGCTTTAATACTATATTAATGAATACGAAGAAAAGAACAAAAACAAAAACAAGAACAAGATCAATTTTAGGATAGTTTGAGATTGCGGTCATCTAAGGTCCAGAGCGGGAAATGGTTTAATTTTTTTTAACTTTTAATGTGAGAAAAAAATCTTAAACATTTTAAATTTTTTGATCGATGTTTCATTGCAAGGAAAAAATAAATAAATAAATAAAAGGAACCTTCAATTATTTGTTGTTTAAAAGGGGTTTTTAATTTCGCCATTTTATATATATTTTTAAAAGTTGTCTCAATTTATTGTTTCGTCTAGAATGAATTCCAATAATTTCAATAACAGGCCTAAATAAGAGAAGAATAGATTGATGAAAAGTTACTTGTATTTCATCTCTAGAGTTTACGTATTTATGTACAAGTCTATATAGTGTAATAAGGAAATAAAATAAAATCCTTATGTTAAACCTTAAGAATCTATAACATGATATTACGATATCTTGTATGTTTGTTTTACAATTCATGGAGATTAATATTTTTAAATTATAAATTTGGTTTTTCAAATAATATCATTTTCAACGTTTAAACCCAAATTCTTCCTTTAAAAATATAATATTTTTTTATCATTTTACCCAACACTTTATTGATATTAGCTTGTATTAATTTAATCATTATAAAAATATATGGTTATATGCAATTACAACTTAACTTACACAATTACTTTTGTGGCCTGCATTTACCTACCTAACAATTATTCATTTTATTTAATTTGTTAGGTACAACTTTAGTAACTTTTAGTAAATCATTGGTTGGGTAATTAACCAACCTAAATTTAAATTATAATTAAAGTTTCTGATAAGAAAATATAACAATTAGAATTATTTACGTACACAAAATGTGTGGCTGAAATTGTTTTTATAATTTTTTTAAAGTTATTTATTTTTATATTTGAGACCATTGATGGGATCATTATTTCATAGGCTATGCTTAACGTAAGCGCCACGCAAATTAAAGAGCCCACGGTTGTAATTCAAGGTTTGATATTCGGTTCCATCGATTGATGTGGATATCGAATTTTTTAATAATTTTATTATAAATTTTGATTATATTTGTATTTTTTTACATACTATTTAAAATTATTTATAATCTCTTTTTAATTCATAAATAAAAAGATAATGCACTTCAACGTATTTGAACTAACATTCTCCTGCTTTGATAATAATATCCATATCAATTGAGCTAAAAATCAATCAACAATTCAAGTGAATTCTTATATATATAACTAAAAACTAAAACATTATAAAAGGAATAATTTGGTGAATAAAATCTTGTTAATTGCTTCTAGCTCGTTATTCTTGTATAAATTGGGTAGTTTGAGGTATTTTTTTTTTAATATACTGGTGTGATTACGTGGTAGTATCTGTTCATACTTTCTTAATCTTTTGACAACGCACATATACTTTGTACACACTAGTGCTCGAACCCGGGTTTCCTAAGATGAATAACATCCGTTTAACCACTGGAGTCACTCGTTGGGTTCTAGTATGAGGTATTTAATTTTTGTAGACATAGGGTTAACAAATTGATGACATTAATTACATTTCACATAACAATTTCTTGATGGTTATTTTTATATAATTTTTATTGATGGTTTAACAAAAGAGAAACTAAATGAAAAAGTTGAAAAAAATATATTCTATACACTAGTGATTTATTTTTACGAGATTGAGAAATCATGATCGATTGAGTTTTAGTTCGATTGGTATTGACATTGTTGCTAGTGTAGGAAGGTGTGGATTCGAGTGTGTTGAAGCACATTATCCTCCTATTTAAAGGTTGGAAAATTTCATGAGACATCTTTAGCATGAGAGAGAATTTGCTGGATCAATGACCCTACATTCGAAACCCAAGAGTCCCTTTAACATCGAATATTATTTTCATTTCCTATCGACCAGGCTAAATTATCTCGGAGTATGAGCCAAACCTTAGAAAGGACCCTCCAAAGAAACGAACATCGGGCTCGTGAAATATTTTCAAATGTATCCTCCTTCATATCATGCTTTGAGGTTAAGACATGAACCCATAATACATTTGACTTTGGGGCTATATTATAGCCAAGTTTCAACAAAAAAGAGGTGTTTTGATTGCTTAAGAGCCTAAATATTATCCTAATAAAAATAAAATAAAATCAAGTCTTTTTGTCTTATATGAACTCTTTTCAACTTTTTCACCTTTTCACAATTTCTCTTTCTCTTCCAAAATCATGCTTTTTGCCCCAATTTGTCCTTTGTCTTTAATTTAATCCCTACAAAATAAAAGGATCACAAATAGCCCAAATTAATAAGATCATACTCACAAAATATATATAATTAATATCCAAAAGTATATCATATTTAAGCATTATCAGTGAGGTTGACAAATTCCCAACTGACTAAAGTCATCTTCATTCTACCATTCGAGGAACCCCAAATAAACTGTCGATCCATACACTCTATCTCCTTGCAAAGTCCCTTAGGGTTCATCATGGACTACATGCAATAACTGGGTATAGTCAAAAGGATTGATTGTGCTAAAGTATATCTACCAACTAGAGATAATTGTCTAGCATCCCAACTTTGCAACTTGTCGTGGACCTTTTCAACCACAAATCGCAAAGTGTTATTAATGACATTTTCATGAAAAAGAGGCACTCCCAAGTAAGCCCCAAGATTCTGCACTCTTTGGAATTCGAGAAGACCACTGATCAAATCTCCTAAAGCATCATCAACACTATTAGAGAAGAAAATATTAATCTTCAAAGCATTAACTCGATGGCCAAAAAAAAGCACAAAAATGTTCTAATATTTCTTCAAGTAGACGAGCATGTTGCATGTCT
Source organism: Kokia cookei (assembly GCA_039519145.1). Classification (NCBI taxonomy): domain Eukaryota; kingdom Viridiplantae; phylum Streptophyta; class Magnoliopsida; order Malvales; family Malvaceae; genus Kokia; species Kokia cookei. Next base: position 1,253,615 of record CM076910.1, read on the forward strand.
ATTTTACAAAAAATGGCCAAATCATTTGTAAAAAACAAAATGTGTGATAGAGTCGGAAATGATCGAGAGAGCCGAATAGGGCACCACTTGTCATTATTAATTTAAATGTTAAAGAAAATTATGAACACTGTATATAAAAAAATTTAAGACAACATCGTTGGATTCAACCAAATCACTAATGAAGTGGTGCAATAGGTGCATGATTCTAAAATACATAACATATATATCCTAAAAAAACAATTGTAATGTGCATGATTTCAATGGGGATTCACTTCAATGAGAAATTCCACACCATTGTCAATAAATGATTGAACCCCGCCGACTAATGGTAGAAAATATCGTCCAATTATTGGCAAAACTTTCTTTGAATATACACTCACAATTCATGCATGCACCACCGACAACCCATTGGAAGGCCGTTAGGAGACTTGTTCACTATTTGAAGCTCACACATTCATACCAACACTCAAAACATGTTACACCAATCCATCATAAATTATGTATACTCTAATGCTAATTGAGCAAAAATAAATAATTAAATCGTAATAGAATTTCAAATAGCAATGACGATAAAATTAGTTATTATAATAGTGTGATAAACATCAATAATGGGATATATGTTTGGATTTAAACAGAGACGAAGGGAAGGGCAAGTAGGGGCCCTGACCCCTCTAAAATAGAAAATTGCTACTTTAATCTTCCAAAATTTATAAAATCTTAAATTAATATATGATAAAATTATAGTTTGACCCTTCAAAAATGCTAAAATATCAATTTGGTCTTTCTGAAAACCATAAAGATATAAGTCAATATAATGATGAAATTACATTTTAGCTCTCATAAAAATATATAATTTAATCTCGCCCCTAAAAGAATTAACATGTTAGAGTTGTGTGACCCGAATCCCATCACTTCTCAAATAAATAAAAAACAGTGGCAAAACAAGGGGCGAAGAATCGAGGGTCGAAGGCCTGAGACCGTAGCCCGCCAGAGATCTCCATTAAGCATAAAACTAGATTGGGTTGCGATTGGGGGTGCAGAGGTAGAGCCCTTGCGGTACGGATCATGCCGCACAAGAGAATCCGTATAGAACTACATTTTTTCTATTTGACATTTATTGGAATAGGGTTTTGGAACTTTTAAATAGATGTAGTCTTGTATCATTCGATTCTCAAAATTAGTGAATTTCTCCTCCTTTAGCCGTAGTTTTTTTCGAAAGGATTTTTCACGTAAAATTTGTGTGTTTTATTTTTCTTTTCTTATTGCTTTGTGATCGTTCTATTGTCATTATCGAAATTTATTATAACATAATATATTATCCATATTCTTCTGCACTAACAACAATACTAATACCAATCAAGTTAATACTCAATCGATTGATTTAATTATCTTCAATATATAGTTTAATTTCCATTTGGGTTTTCTAAAAATTATAATATTATATGATAATCATGATTTTTTTTCCCCCAAAATCGTTCTGAACGAAACTATTTTCCAAGTACAATTGCTGAGTCAGTAATCTTCTCAAAAGAGTTGCACATCCCATTGCAAAAGAACAAAATTTCACATATATGTTGTGACAACCTAGAAAGCACCAATTTGTGCCAAAATCCAGTATTTCATAGCTTAATAAAAAACACATATACAGCTAATGACTTTGGTTTCGTATGTGATCAAATTAAGAAACAAAAGAAAAAAAAACAAGGATAAACGTCACATACGTTGATGCTACAGAGCAGCTGGCAGCTATACTTGCGAAAGCCTCTCTCAACCAAGCTTTCCACTCTAATCTCCATGCCGACTAAGACTTGCACTCCCTACCCATCTCATTTTCAGGACTTGCACTCCCTACCCATCTCATTTTCAGTAATCATGAACCGTAGATGAATTAATTATGTAGAGGGGGCCAAGGTATTTAAACCAATAGTCTACTTTGGGTGCTTTCCGAATTTCGTCTATTGTTAATAAATGTAATTTATACTCAATTTTGTCACATTTCCTAGAAAATTTTCATATTAAAATTATATTTATAAATACTTAATTGTTGATTGAGTTATATGTCAAATGGTAAAATGCGATAAAATAATCATGAAAGTCCTTATATTAAAAGTCGGGTCAAATTTTATTTTCTTTACTTCAGCAATGAATAAATTAATACTTATACATTAGATCAAAAAGTAAATCGACTCTTCTATTAAAAATTTCGTTAATTCATATTATTAAAAATTCATCTTTCTAAAAATTTATCTCTACAGCCAAAAACTAGATGCGTCCAAATGTGGTACAGACTGCACCAGAAACTAAACAGCATAGTTTCAAATTTACTGATATATAATATACAGCATCCAGATACGTTGCATCAATATTACATATACATATACTGGTTTTTGTATGTCAGAATCAAGGATATGTGGCACGTCACGTGTAATTTTCTAATTATTTTGTTAGTCATATCAGTTTTTAACGGTAGAAATGAAAGAATTTTTTAATAGAAAAGAATTTGTTTTTTGATCTGATGTACAAGGATTAAATTATTCATTTTTTGAATAAAAAAAACAAAATATAATTTAACTCCGAATACAGGGGTCTCCATGATATTTTTACCGATTGAATATGCTATGAGCAATAGCCCATTTGTGTCTTGAGGACACCCAATTTTCTTGCAAAATTCTAGCAAAAAATCGAGGAAAGCAAAATCATTAACACAGCTAGTATTAGCGTATGGCTATTATTCATTTGTTCAAAGTACACAAACTCCAGGAAATATGGCCAAGAGTTGTTCAAGAAAAGTCCTTTTACTACATTTTTATAAATACGTTAAAAGATATTAATTCTTGTAGGTCCAAATTACCAAATAATAAATAGCTTTGGCCATACTAAAAATTTCCCTGTTAACGAGGGCAGGAACGGGAAAAATATCATAAAGGTCTTTATACCAAGAATTGGATTGTATTTTGTTCTCTCTACTCAAAATTGAGCAAATTAGTTTATGGTCTTTTTGTTGAAAATTTCATCCATTTTGCTTAAATTATAGTCTCTCAAGGTCAGTATGAGGTATACATAACATGTAAGTGTCATTGTCCAGTTGTTCGATCAACCACATCAATACTTAACAAAATGATTAGTTTGCTCCTTGATCTAACGTATAGGGATTAATTTACCCATTTTTTAAGTAAAAAAGGTAAAATGCTATCCAACTCCTAATAGAGGGACTAAGCAAAAACTTGTAAGGCTGCTAAAAAAGGGGTCAAATTTTTGTAGGAGAAGAAGAAGAGAAAAGAAGTCGTAGTAATATTGTGTTGGGTGGATTGACTTGAAGGATGATGATGATGATGATGATGATGATGACGATGAACGTGCAATGTTAAAAAGCATAGTAGAGTGTCCCTACAAGCAAGTAAATAGTTTCATATATTCATGGGATGTGCAAAAACGCCATTTTTGTGGCATTATGTCAATATCATGACAGCTAAGACCCAGCCTTATTTTTGGTCATTGTTGGATGCTGAAGGTGATGAAAGCTGGTCGCCATCTCTTCCCACTGTATCCAACAATATCACAATTCACACCTCTTTTGACTATTGTACACTCCCACTTTTAACCTTTGCTCAACTTGTTAGCAATGCAAAATTAATCGGTAAAAATATCATAAAGGTTTCTGTATTAAGAGTTAGATTACGTTTTTTTTTACTTAAAAAATGAACAAATTAGTCCATAAAAGTTGGATCAAAGAGCAAACAAATCCTTTCTGTTATATGTATCGTACCATGTGTACCTTATGTTGATGTACAGGAGCTAGTTTTTAACAGTAAAAAAATATGAATATTTTAACAAGACCCATTTGCCCTTTAATTTAATGTATAATGATTAATTTGCTCATTTTTCAAGTAGAAAAAACAAAATATAATCTAACTCCTAATATCTCTATAGTACTTTTTATTGAAATTTAGGTATACCTAAACTGTCATTTTTGTCTCATTTACCTTTCCTCTAAAAAGTATGATACCAACTAATAAAAAAATAACGCGACAAATTTTTATTAAGAAAACTTTCGGAGTAAAATGAGATGGAATTGATACTTTTAGTACCATTATTTATTAAGAAAACTTTAGGTATATAAATGAAAAAATTGTACAGTGTAGGGGTCAACTTTGTAGTTAAACCCTTTTTTAAAAAATATTTTGATTCTCAACCAATCATACCTATAGTGACAAATGACTTGTGTGAAAGCAGATTTGAAGTTCAAATCCAAACCTTTTCTCTTTACCGAAAAAAAATATTTTTTTATTTATATTTAGAATTTGAAATTTAAATTTTAAAAAATTAGTTTTTATATTTTTATTTTTAGTAATTTATTTTTTTACTTTTTAAATTTTAAAATTTAGATCTAATTGTTAACGTTATTAACTTATTTTTATTAAATTTGTTGATGTGATGAGGGGAGACCTTCACGTCCGGAGGGCGAGGATAACTCAACCCTACAATCATTATGCTTTTGCATTTTGAAATTAAAAAAAAAAAGATTCACTTGATAACAATATAACTAAAAAAGTCACGTTGTAATGGACTTGTATTTAACAAAATAATTTTAACCGTGTTATCAATTAAACCTGAATTTTAGAATTTGAAAAATAAAAAGATTAAATTCCTAAAAATAAAAGTATAAGGTTTAAATTTTAAATAAAATTATGATATATTTTAACCGAAAGTTTTTTTTAAAATGAAAAATTAAAAGTAAATCATAATTTTAATTTAAATGGGATAAATAGTTTCAAGTTGCAAGCTTTAAATTTTAAATTTTAAATTTTTTAAAAGTCACAATAGGCAATTAATAATTTCTTTTAAAATGTATTAAGACATAATATTGATAATAATAAGATGACCAAAATTATAGCAAGTTAAAAAAATAAATAATAAATTCTCTACATGTATGATTTTTTTTTCTAGAAAAAAAAATAGTAGCACTAGCGTATTCAAGGTAAAAGCAGCGCCGGAGCATGGTTGAGATTTAGGTTCATGGTCCTCTTAAAATATTAATTTTTTAATTTAGACCTTTTATAATTTATAAAATTTTAAATTATTAATGGTAAAATTATACTTTAACCCGTTAAAAAGATAAAAATTTGATTTAACTTTTTAAAAGTTATAAAAATATAGATTATTAAAATGAAATTTCATTTTTATTATCGTAAAAATATACAATTTAATTCCAGCCCCCCCAAAAAAAATTTAGGCTCCGCCATTGGGAAAAAGTACCGTGGAGGTTTTTATACTAGGAATCAGATAGCATTTTACTCCCTCTACTTAAAAAATGGGAACATACTGATCTTTCAATTGAAAATTCTATCTATTTCTATTATTAAAAATTGATCCTTGTATGTCAAAATGAGGTAAACGTGGCACGCAACGTGTAACTGCCTAGTTATTCTGTCAGCCACACTAATTTTTAACAGTAACACTAAATGAATTTTTTAATAGAAATGATCATTTTCCTCTTTGATCTAATGTATAGGGATTAATTTATCTATTTCTTGAATAAAAGGGGTAAAGCACAATCTAACTCTTCATACATAGACTTCATGGTAATTTTACCCATATTCAATTTCTTTTCTAATTTTTCATACTTTGATATATGATCTTACATTTGATCAACTTATCAAGTCCTTGTTGCTTCCCAACACTTTAGGCTTCCCTTTTCACCGCCCAACTTTTTCCCCCTGTACACGTGGCCATCCTTGTTGATCACCTCATGAAATTTCAGCCGTCCATTTGAATGCTGCCACCTTCTATATATACCCTATCAACCATGTCTCCAATAACCCATTGCTCCAAACTGTTCTTTCTTCTCAACTATCCAAAGCTTTCCCTCTTCTTCTCTTCATCTTCATCATCATTTTGATCTACAGATACCACCCCACAACATACTATCAATAGTTTTCTTTTCTGTGAGCTTGCATCAATGGCTTGTCTGAATATTTGCAAAGAGGTTGGTCATTTCTCTTCTTTTCTTCTGCAGAAAATTCATTATCGTCAAGCTCCTGCGATGAATGAGTTTCAGCATCAAGCATTTCATGAGAGAAAGCTTCTGCTAATAATTGTTAAATGTAATAGTTAAATATAATATGATTATAAAATATGAAATATAATTAAGGTGAAAACTATGTATGATGAAACAGGTGAGTGATGAAAAAAGGATGACAAAGGAAGAAGAAGAAGATTACACCTTAGATGGAACTGTGGACCGACATGGTCAACCTGCTATTCGATCCAAAACTGGAACTTGGGTTTCTGGAATTTTACTACTCGGTAAACTATTCTCCATGCTTTTTATCCCTTTTTCAATTTAGTCCCTTGCATTGTTTTGTGTTTTTCAAAATACACGTAAAATTTGTCGCAGAGATGATAACAGCAATTGACTTTATGCTTAGTGTATAACTTTATATTTTAGAATGACTTAGATCTCTTTTTACAAAGTTTGAAAACATGACATCACATTTCAATCTATTAAAATTAAACCCTTTATTAAATTTGATTTCACGATATTTTTTTTAACATAATGTTTAAAACTACTCATAATTCCTCCTCAACTCATAAATAAGAGGATAATATGTTTCAATACACTCGAACTCATATTATCGTGCATCAATAATAATGTCTATATTAATCAATTAATCTCACTTTAATAAAGAAAAAAGTGCACATCAAATTTATTTTCTTCTAATCTAGAAATAGACAAATTATATATGAATTTTAAACTTATTAAATTTCACTTCCTTTTTTAAGATAATCCGTGTTGTAACAAATGCAAAACATTTTCTCATTTTTAATAGAGGAGAAAGTGAACTTGAACACGTTATTTGCACCTCTTAATTGTTCTTTTAATATATATATATATATATATACAATTAAAGTAATTTTTTCTTTTACTTCCCTTCTATAAAATTCCTTCAATTGATTAATTAAAAAGTATGTATGTATGTATGTATGTACGTGATCAGTGAATCAAGGGCTGGCAACATTGGCATTCTTTGGGGTAGGTGTCAACTTGGTGTTGTTCTTGACCAGGGTGCTCGGCCAAGACAACGCCGAGGCCGCAAACAACGTCAGCAAATGGACTGGAACCGTCTACATTTTCTCTTTACTCGGTGCCTTCCTTAGTGATTCTTATTGGGGAAGGTACAAAACTTGTGCCATTTTCCAAGCCATCTTTGTTGTTGTAAGTTGCAAACAAACCTCCTTTTGGATAAAACTTTCATTTCCTTCTCCTCGATTGATCCGACTTTGTTGTTAATACAGGGTTTGGTGTTGTTATCAATTTCGACCTCGGCCTTTTTGCTCTATCCCAAAGGTTGTGGTGATGAAGAAACACCATGTGGAACTCACTCCACTTTCCACATTGTGTTCTTTTATTTAGCCATATATATGGTAGCCCTTGGAAATGGTGGTTACCAACCTACCATTGCTACATTTGGGGCTGATCAATTTGATGAGGAAGATCCTAATGAAGGGCACTCAAAAATTGCCTTCTTTAGCTTCTTTTATTTGGCTTTGAACCTTGGGTCACTCTTTTCCAATACTATATTGGGTTATTTTGAGGATCAAGGAATGTGGACACTTGGATTTTGGGCATCAGCTGGCTCTGCTTTTGTGGCATTGTTCTTGTTTTTTATTGGGACACCAAGGTACAGGCATTTCAAGCCTAAGGGCAACCCTCTTTCGAGGTTTTGTCAAGTGTTGGTTGCTGCGATAAGAAAATGGAAGGTTGGGATAATGCCAGGAGGTGATCATTTGTTCGAAACAGACAAGAATGAATCCGCTATTAAGGGTGATAGAAGGATACTCCACACGGAAGGGTTCCGGTTTTTGGACAGAGCTGCGATTATGACACCAAATGATTATGCTACGGACGAAGAAAATAACACTAAGGGTCGGAATCCATGGCGTCTATGCACCGTAACACAAGTTGAGGAAGTGAAATGCATACTGAGATTGCTCCCAATTTGGCTATGCACCATACTGTACTCTGTTGTGTTCACTCAAATGGCGTCTCTCTTCGTAGAACAAGGAGACGCCATGAAAACGACAGTCTCAAACTTCGACATCCCGGCGGCAAGCATGTCTAGCTTCGACATACTCAGCGTAGCGACATTCATATTCATTTACCGACGAATCCTTGACCCCATCGTTGCTAGAATAAAAACAGACCCGAAGGGCCTCACCGAACTTCAAAGAATGGGGATCGGTCTCGTTATAGCTATTCTAGCCATGGTGGCAGCAGGAGTTGTCGAGGTTTTCCGATTGAAATACGCAAACAAAGATTGCCCAAACTGCAACAACTCGAGCTCGTTGAGTATATTTTGGCAAATCCCTCAATACATGCTCATAGGAGCATCAGAAGTATTCATGTATGTTGGTCAATTAGAGTTCTTTAATGGACAAGCGCCCGATAGGTTAAAGAGCTTTGGTAGTGCACTTTGCATGACATCCATATCATTGGGAAATTATGTGAGTAGCTTGTTGGTGATCATGGTTATGAAAATTTCTACAAGAGATAGCATGCCTGGATGGATCCCTGGTAACCTCAACAAAGGCCGTTTGGACCTGTTTTATTTCTTATTGGCGGCTTTGACGACGGCCGATCTCATGATCTACATAATCTGTGCCAAGTGGTATAAGTGTATCAAGTTCGATGGAAGGACTAATGGAGATGGTGATGATGATAATAATAAGTCTCGACCTGTGACACTAGCATCAGAAGCAGAGTTTAGAGTGTAAGATTGTATCACTGAAAACGCCATTGCCAATGGTGTGAATGTGAGATTAATAAAGAAGAAACCATGGGGCGCGCTTCAGCAATGAAACTAGGAAGAGAAATCAAAGCCATAGGATTGATGGCAGCCTTTTCTTTTCTCTGTGTGGAGCTAAGCATTGAGATGTATAAAAATTAGTCAATTAATTAAAGAAAATTAAGTTCATTTATTTTATCTACTCTATATATCCATTTACTGTAATATAAAATTGTGCTGTAATTTTTCAGAGTATTTAAATAGTGATAATAAATATATATTTCCTTGCAATTTATATAGCAAACTAAATTTTACGATTTTTTGGGATCTAAAGTAATAATTTCCCATTTTAAGGGGTCAGGGTTATTGCCAACCTTTTTTCTATTTTTAAGTTCAAATTCGAATTTTGTAGATAATATAATTAAGAGGACAATTGCAAGTCTCGAAAAGTTAGAATTCACGAATGTAAAAGGAATATGGAAGACATCTTAAGAAAATTCAAGTTCGAATTCTAAACATTATATTATTAGGAATGGTAGGTACGAATCTAAAAAAAAAAATTATTTTTATAGATCTTAAAGCAAATATCTATAGCTAAATTGTGCATATATGTTTTTTTTTTTATTAATTGGCCAAATAGGCCATTTTTTTTTCAAGATTTAGAGAAATAGTCTGATTTTGGAGAGAGTGTGAAAACTCGTCCAACTGGACGGACTTTTTTGCCAACTATGCAGAAAGCTAGCCTAAGTGGATAAGCTTTCCTGCCGGCTATGCAAAAAGCGTATCCAATTGGACGCGTTTTCCATATTCTCTTCAAAATCGACCTATTTTTCTAAATCTTCAAAAAGAAAAACCTATTTAATCAATTAAAGAAAAATAACGGTATATTTGGATATTTTAGCTCAAATATATATTGTCGTAACCAAACTTACAACAAGCTTTTATTTATTTAATTAACAAGAATTATGATGAAATCACTATTATCAAAATCAGATTAAAATGTGTATGTACTGAATTTATGACATTTTTTATAACAAAAAGGTTAAGAAATAATTAAATAATATAATATATTTACATATTTTAAAATAAAAAGTATTATTAATTAAATACATAAATTATTTGATTAAAATATTATGATTATAAAAATAAGAAATAAATATTAAAATTATACATAAACTTTGATATAATTTGTAATGTTATACATTAATTTTAATTTAATGCATTTGTATACATTAAACTTTAATTTTGGTTCAATTTTCACATTTCATTAACCCTATTATCTAGGGAAAAAAATTGACCCAAAAAGCTCCCGCCACACTGCTAAGCTTTTCAAACAACTCCCCATATATGTTTATTATTGTTATTTAACGAGTATGGGTTTAAACTTACAAAATATGAATATTTATATCATATTGATAAGTGACCGTACGTTACATATGATATGATTCAATGAGGTGTTTTCATTCTACAAACCCATCACTTCAGATATTCGGGATTTCTTTCAAGTCGAGAGAAAAAACTTTGAACCGAGATAATACCTATTTATTCAAGAATCTACTAATTTTCAATGAATAGTATTTTGAAGACTTCTTCGTAATGAATCAACCTTCCCCCAACAAAAAATAATATACCATACAAGTTTTAATAGTGTTAGCAACTTTTCATAACATTTAATTATGGATGGATTGAGTTGGATTCATATTTGATTTAAGTGAAATATTTATAATTTTTTATGATTACTAATCATAAATATTAGAGTAAATACAAAAAAATTGAATTGGAATTAGCTGAAATTACCTTACTACTACTTATAAAAACTTTAAAGGAATAATAATTTTTTTTATTCTCTAACTTTATAAAAAAATTATTTTAATCATTCATTTAAATTTTTACTTCTTTTCAGTTTTTAACTTGTGGTTTTATCAAATCATTTCAAAATGGATAAAAAAATTAATGTATTTTAACTTTGCTAACATGGTATACACATGGATTGCCATGTGTATGACACATCAGCATTTAATTGATTTTTTTTAAATATTAAAATATTTTTTATATTTTAATAAATTAATACAAAGCCTTAATTTTTTTCTTGTATTTTATTTTTATTTTTTGTTAAATAAATTAATAAAAGCAATTGCTTGTGTCCACAATCAAACCCATATATTAAAAAACAATGTTGTGGCCCAAATGGAGAAAATAATATACGTCTATCAAAACCGGTTGATACAACAGGTCCCATCAATTTATCAACTTTAGGAGACAATGAATCGTAAACTGATGATTAATCGATGTAATGAGTTAATCGAATATTAATTTAAATAAAAAAATATAAAAATATTATTTCGTATTTAAAATAAATTATATTATTTGAATGTATTTTAATTTTTTTAATTTAAAAAAATAATAGAAAGATGCATGTGAGAAGATTTGAATCTATGCGGATTAAATTGGTAAAACTTTGAATTTATCACTCAATCAAAACATCATTTTAATTATTTTTATATACTTTTAATGTTCGCAATTTATTATCCCATCAATTGTATATCTATACTAAAGAAACTACCGACTATCAACTAACTAATCTAAAAAAGGAAAAAACTCTATACTTAAAAATGATGAAGAGAATAAAAGAGAAGCTAAAGAGACGATAAAATGTTTTTTCCTTTATGTTTGACATCAAAAGTGCCTTTAATATAGCCAAATTGGAACCCTAAAGTTTGGGAAAAAAAAAGCCCTTAAAGTGTATGGTGTCGGACACAAAATTATTCCTGCAATATTTTTCACCTCTTTGACTTAAGTGGGTGTCACGACATTTTCAGCAATGATATAATGTTGGATTTGAGGATTTTTAATGTTGCGACACAGATTAGATGGTGTCACGACATCCTCGACAATGGCCTTGACTCTTTCACTTCAACCACTTGCAATGGAGTCATGACCTTGGGCTCCGTTGATACCAAATGATAAGGATGAGTCCAACATTTTGTCGCAAGTTGCTTTTCAGCTTGAAAATTGACAATTTGATTGAATTGACTTTAATACATTTCATTCATTCCGTGCATGTATCATTCTTCGTTTCTTCAAAAACATTCAACCTCATATGCTGCTTTTGATTGAATCTTTATTTGACTTGTTTAACCTTTAACCTTGTTGTTAGGCCTTGATATTGTGTAAGTTCATCCCATCCATGTGTCTAAAATTGGACCTCGAGACTCGTATCATCAATATTGCAACACAACATACCTAATGTCGTGACATCCTTGACAGACTAGTCCAAATTGATTTCTCATTGAAGTTTTGCCCTCTCGAGATTATAAAAACTTAGTGTCACGACATCCTATCACTAATATCACGACACCCACATCAGATACAATTTTCCTACACAAATTTAAATACACCATTAGGCTCCCAATAGTATCATTTTGTCAATTTAGGTCTAAAAAGATTAAAATTAAAGAAAAAAGAGTGATTAATACTAAAAAATAAAAATCGATAAAAAGTATATAGAAAATACTTGATAGCAAATCAATTATTCAAGAGAGACTAGGGTTGGGAAAGTGAATGCAACAATCCCCTTTGGCGGGAACCGGGGAAAAAAGATATAAACAGGTAAAATTGCACCAAAGAAAACCCTAAATATAAATTTCCAGCACATCCCTAAATTGAGAGAGAGAGAGAGAGAGAGATGGGGAAAGACGAGGAGGAGATGCGTGGCGAGATCGAGGAGCGACTCATCAACGAAGAGTACAAAATTTGGAAAAAAAACACTCCTTTCCTCTACGATCTCGTCATTACCCATGCCCTCGAATGGCCTTCTCTCACCGTCGAATGGCTACCGGACCGTGACGAACCTGCCGGCAAAGATTACTCCGTTCAAAAGATGATCTTGGGTACTCACACCTCTGAAAACGAACCCAATTACCTCATGCTTGCTCAAGTCCAGCTCCCTCTCCAAGATTCCGAGAACGACGCTCGTCAATATGACCACGATAGGTCTGACCTCGGTGGGTTTGGGTGTGCTAGCGGTAAGGTTCAGATTATTCAACAGATCAATCATGAAGGGGAAGTTAATAGGGCTCGTTATATGCCTCAGAATCCTTTTATTATAGCTACTAAGACTGTTAGTGCTGAGGTTTTTGTGTTTGATTATAGTAAACATCCTTCGAAACCACCTTTGGATGGGGCTTGTAGTCCTGATTTGAGACTTAGGGGTCATAGTACTGAAGGTTATGGTTTGTCTTGGAGTAAGTTTAAACAAGGTCATTTGCTTAGTGGTTCTGATGATGCTCAGATTTGTTTATGGGATATTAATGCTACTTCCAAGAACAAAGCCCTTGATGCTATGCAGATCTTTAAGGTTCATGAAGGTGTTGTTGAAGATGTTGCTTGGCATCTCAGGCATGAATACTTGTTTGGGTCTGTTGGGGATGACCAATATTTACTTATTTGGGACTTGAGAACCCCTTCTGTTACCAAGCCTATCCAATCTGTAGTTGCTCACCAGAGTGAGGTACCTAATATTTTCTTTTTATTCCGTCTATTTAATTTGTGTGCATATGGTATATATGAAGAATTTAAGCTTTTGTAATGAACAATTATGAATTAGCTGATTTTGGAAAGGAATTCACTTATTAATGTGATAGAAAGTGACCAAAACAACAACATATGAACTTGTTGTGCTAATTGTTTAGTTATAATTCAGATGAGTAGAGTAGAATTTTAGGGTAAAAGTATCATGGAGGCTCTTGTACTAGTTAGATTGCATTTTGTCGGGCAAATTAGTTAGATCAAAGAGCAAATTGGTCCTTCTGTTAAAAATTCCTTCCATTTTTACTGTTAAAAATTGGTCTTTATACGTTAGCATGAGGTATACGTGGCACGCTACATGTAACTGTCTTGTTATTCTATTAGTCATGCCATTTTTTAACAGTAGAAATGGATGAAATTTTTAACAGAAATGACTAGTTTGCTATTCGGTCTAACATATAGAGATTAATTTGCCTATTTTTATGAGTTAAGGGGGCAAAATGCAATCTGATGCCTAGTTTAGTGGCCTTCATGATACTTATACCGAATTTTAGTTTGAATATGCTTTGACTGCAAATGCTAGCATTTGTGTGTTTGGCACATTTTGTTGTTTGATATTTGTTGTTTTCGTGTTATTAGGTCAACTGCTTAGCTTTCAATCCCTTTAATGAGTGGGTTGTTGCAACGGGTTCTACTGATAAGACAGTTAAGTTATTTGATCTTCGCAAGATCAGTACTGCACTCCACACCTTTGATAGCCACAAGTAAGAAGGATTTGTGAATTATTTGTATTTACTCCTTTTGGATACTTAATCCATTTGTGGAATTCTTGGATATATTTTAATAAACTATTCGTGAACTTAATTCCGTGACGATGTGCAACAGGGAAGAAGTTTTCCAAGTCGGGTGGAATCCAAAGAATGAGACAATCTTAGCATCCTGTTGCCTTGGTAGAAGGCTCATGGTATGGGATCTCAGCAGGTCAGTAACTCATTGCCAAATTATGCTCAGTTTTCCAAGTGAATCTCTTTTGAAACCGCTATATTCAACAATATTAACGAGATTCGAATCTTCTTAATGCAGGATCGATGAAGAACAAACACCCGAAGATGCCGAAGATGGTCCACCCGAGTTGCTATTCATTCACGGGGGTCACACTAGTAAAATATCTGATTTTTCATGGAATCCATGTGAAGATTGGGTTATTGCTAGTGTAGCTGAAGATAACATCCTTCAAATATGGCAAATGGCGGAGAATATCTACCATGACGAGGACGATGTACCCGGAGATGAATCTGCCAAAGGTTCTTAAATCTACTTCTTTTTCCCCCCCAACTTTTAGGGGAGGAGAACCAAATTGGGTTAGCCTGGGAGGTTGACAAAATTTAGGAGTAAATTTAGTTATGTTTTGTAGCCTTGCTCTCAACTCTTTTTTTTTTAACTCCCTGAGTGAAATGGTGTTTGATCCAATGTGCTTAACTGTACTGATATTAAAATACATGTATTGTATTTCACGATTTACTAGCATATCTTCTTTCACCTATATGATTTTTTGTAAAAAGACCTTTTTGGCCCCTCTTAATTTTGATATTGAACAAATTGGTCCCTAAAAAAATTCAGAACAATTAGGTCTCTACTGCTTTGAATGGGTACAAAATAATTAAATAATATATATAAATGAACCTCAAATTGGGGATGCCGTAAAGAACCGAAAATGAAAAGCTTGTTTAAATTAAGTAACAAGCCACGTGTAGAAGGCTGTCCAGAGTGTAAGAGAGAATGCTGCTACAACATAATTCCATAGCATTAGCACAGAAAACTCACTCTCTCCTCTTCCTAACATCTGGCTAATGGTCCCTGCAACAACATATACTCCTTAAGCATTAGTTACCTATATCCATGCGTGTATAATAAAAGTATCATGGAGATTTTTGTAAGAGTCAGATTGCATTTTGTCTTTTTTACCAAAACAATGAGTAACTTAATCTCTGTACGTTAGATCATTTTCTGTAAAAAAAAATTTATTTATTTCTGCTATTAAAAACTAGTGTGGTTGACAAAATAATTAGGCAACTACACGTAGCTTATTACATGCACCTAATGCTGACGTACAAGAACTAATTTTTAACAACATAAATGGATAAAATTTGTAACATAAGGACCAGTTTACTTTTTGATCTAACGTACAAAAACTTATTTTCTAGTGGAGTGGATAAAATGCAATATGACTTTTAGTAAAAAGTTCTTTATAATACTTTTAGCATGTATGTATGTATGAGTATTAAGTACCTATGTTCATGGCTGGTGGAATGGCATACTGCAGCAACAGTGTGAACTGATACAAGGAATAAGGCTCCACCAAGCCTAAATGCATTGCAGCTTTAACAACAACAATGCCACTTCACTTGCAGGCAACAAAATGTTCCTTACTATAAGAATCCCTACAATGAGGGATGGTTTCATGCCTGACCCTTTCAACCCTGTACAATCATATTATAGTAGCTTTGGTTAGGTTAGGTTAACATCATGGTTATCTGAACCAGATGGGATTGTCTAATTGGATTAAGAATTGGTGAAGATATTGGTTTAGAAAAAGGCTGTAGATTCATTAAATCGTGAATCTGTACGAATTGATTGAATCAATTTTTAATATATTTTTTTAATTATTTATTTAATTGAACCGTTTAGACCAATTAAACAGGCGAACCGATAACCTTGATCATCATATTTTACCCAATAGATGGCTAAACTTTTTCTAAAAGGAATTTACCTTCAAGAAGATTTGCTCCCACCATCAATGTCATGGATGGGATTCCTGCCTCTCTGCATATCATCAATGCATGATTAAATTACTTATGAGGTCCCTGTACTATAGAATGAAGAGCAAATTAATTCCCCTTGTTTAATGGGTTAATATAACTTTTTAGTTCCTAAACTTGGTGATTGGGTCTTTTTTGGTATCTAAACTTAACAACTAATTCAATTCGGTCCTTGAGCTTGGATTCCATCGAGATTTATGACACTCCATTTTTAAAATTTTCAGGTGATGGCGTGATACGATTTCAAAATGTCATGTCATCAGATCTTGATAGAATTCAAGTTCAATACCAAAACGGACTTAATTTACAAGTTCATGCACCAACATGAACCAAAAATTACAGGTAAAAAGTGGGTGGATGTAAACCAGTCTCAAGATAAGGAGCAAAGAAGAGCATGTGTTAGGATTTTCATATACTTACCCTATAAATTGAATGGAACTGTAGATGACATGAAAAGGGGCACTATCACCAACCAATGCCTTTCTAAATGGAGGGACTATTCCAACAATAAACTCAACAACCTATAAAATCAGAACACCAAAACATATCATTTAGTTTAAACTCTACAGTTACCCTCTATGGAATATGACTAAAATGCAAAACAAAAGAGGTGCATACAACATTCTGAAATTGAACAATTAACCAAGGCAGTGAACGCCTACCGCTGCGATCGTAGATGGTGCAAAAATCATCTTCAAGCTCTTGCTTCTGATAGTAGTCATAAAACATTGCTTCATCTTTCCAAAAGTTGACATCTAAGAACAATTCATGTGAAAAATAATAGTTAGTATTTGAACAAAGCTTAGGCCTCAAGCAAAGCTTCAATTATTGTCAAATGCAGGCACATATATTGTTCGATAAGAGTGGAGATATTTGTATTCAAAGCAACAAAAAAAATGGTGGAAATATACCCTTTGATTCCCTTCATCAGGTAAGTCAAGTTGATATATATTGTCCACAGAGCTACCGTGTGAAAAAAGTAAAGGCTCTGCCAACGTCTCCGAAAGTATTTCCGCAGTTTCTTCAACTATACTGTTTGCAGACGTCCGCATTATAGAATACAATATGGACCAGACAAAATTGCTTGTATCTGTATGATTAACAACAAAATTACAAGGTCGTTAGAATACAAATTACATCGGTTTCCTTTTCTTTCGTTTCGTATAATTTTCAATGACTTGTCATGCAAGAAATTGTTTATATAGTCTGTTCATGCAACAAGTTCTATGCTGTAAACCAAATTGACATGCAGCATACCAGCATTTCGAAGGTTAAATCGAGATCTTTTGACCCTCGAGACTTGTTCGGCCTTTTAGTTCAAGGCAAAAGGCATGTGTCCTCGAAAAAATATGGCAATGCATTCAAACGGGAGGACGAAAAAGATGTATTAGACATGAAATCGAGGCAGGCATTGAGAGACATCAAACATTTACTCGGAAACATGTCTTATATACATTTCTTTGTTTAAACATTCATGGAGCAAGAGTAGAACAGACGATACCGCCAGTGAAAGCGAAGCATAAGCCTTTCCATAAGCAGAGCAGGTGGATGAATCTCCGAATGGACTATTCATTTCTTCGCAGAGAGCTGGTAGTATGATATTAAGCATGTTCCCCAAATTAGCTGTGAAAATATCAAACACATAAGCCTCATATTCAAACTTCGGGTCCACGATGCCAAAGATGCAAGTGAAAAACATGTTGGAACACAATGTACTGAAGAAATCATGTTACCTGCAGACGAGCAAGCAATTACTAGTCCCTTTAGGTGTGGAGGAGATTTTGTAATCATTACAAGTATACAACCGAGTACTGAACCGATGATACACGAGATAAAGATGTTTACTGGCATAAACCACCTAAAAATGATATATTTGACAAATGAATCAGATGATATACTTTGAATTCGTGTCATATATGCTAAAAATGAACATAAAATGAACTCACAAGGTCTCTAAACTCTTGACCGTGCTCATATCGGCAAGTCTGCAACCGATCAGAGCAGGCAAAAAAACATAGAATACCAGCTGCTCATATGATTTTGTTATCATTAGTCCTTTGTCTATACAATATATATATATATACAAATTCAAACTTACATTATTCAGATGGTGCCTTGCATTTGGTCCCAAAAGATCAACACTTCCAGTTGCAAGGAACAAACCAATAGCAAGAACCAGTAGTACTTTTATAACTGGTATCACTGATGTAATGAACAAACTCAGTAACTCCATTACAGTAATTTGCCAAGAAATTCAGTCCTACAGAGGAAAACCCATTTTCAGGTTCGAATAAAAGCTATGTTATTCGGACTCAGAATGTATGTTGGACACGGATATATCCGGTACAAGTATATTTAAAGAACCATACTTCGTACTCATATCGGAAAACATATTTAGATACTTCAAGCAAAATAAAAAGTAGGAATAAAAGCGAGTAGCTATGGTAAGTATTGCAGTGAAGAACATAAAAAGCTGCAACATCATAATGAAAATGCTTATTATAAACAATAGCAAAATATGTGACCAAATAGCCATTTTTCTTACCTTCAAAAGAGTAAGGTAATGTTGTGATTGAATCATTGCATCATAGTGGGAAGAACAACAAATTTCCTTGAAAAGTATGTTAACTGAAGTGAAATTTGTATTTGTGTTAGGAAGGACTCATGTTGGATAATAAATTATTTATTGACAAAGAGGAAAAAGACAGCATGACCCA
The DNA here is from genome assembly GCA_039519145.1 of Kokia cookei. Lineage (NCBI taxonomy): Eukaryota > Viridiplantae > Streptophyta > Magnoliopsida > Malvales > Malvaceae > Kokia > Kokia cookei. Next base: position 1,272,464 of record CM076910.1, read on the forward strand.
ACTATCAATTTTTCCTCAACTACCGGTCCTCTTTATTTCAACCCCACATTTTCTTTTAAGTGAATTATAAGGACGACAAAGCCTTAATAGAAAGGCGACTACTGCTATTCAAATTCAAATAATATTTTGGACATTAAACACCTGATCATTAGACCAACACACATTTCAACCCCTCATTTAAATCATGTGCTTTTGTGATTCTTAAAATTTTAAATTTACTAAAATCTTTTCTTTCTTTATTTTTTTACAAGTGATTGCATGAAAAATTGGGGTTAGATTGATGAATAATTAGAGGTTGGTGGTCTATTTGGATGAGTTTAGATAGATATATGGAAAGTTTTTGTAACACCCCTATACCCGATTCTCGTATATAAATCTGGTATAGAAGCATTACATTAAGGTTTGGTACAGAAAAAAAAAATCGAGTAACAGAAAATCTTTCATTTAATAATTCATTTCTAAATTTAAATATCATTTAATAACATCTACTAAGGATGCATATATGAACAATTGTCCATGCCATTTTTTTATCAAAAGTAAAGTACCTAAACTTGAGCACCAATGATGGTATGATGTGATGAGAGGTCCCAAGCTCGATCTTAACTTCTTGTAACCGTTGTACCTACGCGTTAAAATAAACGCGTTAAGCCGGTGAAGGCTTAGTAAGTACTACAAAAGATAATAAATAAATATTTAAACGTTTTAATTCATAATTCACTTGCATTACTCACATGAATCATATAACTTACCACATTGACTAATTTCACAATTGTGTCACTTTTCACAATTTGACCCACTGTAGACTATTATAGAACTTATTGAATAAACGGAACTAATAAAAAGTACCGAAGTATTTAACAGAGGACACATAAGTGCTGGGTAACAGAGGGCACACAAAATGCTAATGAGAGGGCACACGAAGTGCTAATAACAGAGGGCACACACAGTACTAAACAGAGGGCACGAAACGTGCTAAACAGAGGGCGCCCTAGTGTTCCTTAATGACATGTCACTATTATCACAACGGTTCTAACTCGTCTACATGGGCATAATTTCTCATATTCATCATTTCTCATTATTTCACATATCACATTTACATTTCTATTCACATATACATAATCATCATATACCTCCTTACTCTTATTTTCACATTAATTTTCAAAGCTGTCCACTTGCGTCACAGTCACTAAATTATTTATATCTTGAGCTACAGAATTCAAAATTATAATCCGCTTGATGTTTCTGAAACTAGGCTCAATCATATTTTTACCATAAAATTTTTAGAATTTTTAATTTAGCCAATTTGTACAGTAAATTCTTTCAATTCATCCCTCCCCTGCTACCAGACAGTTTCGACCTTTTTCTTCACTAAAAATTATTTGTCTTTTATTACAGAGATCAAATGATGTTCCCGTCTATTTATTTTGATAATATACTAATTAAGGATTTATCCATATAAATTTCAGCCTCTAATTATTTTTCTACATTTTTCTATGATTTTTCAAAGTCAGAACAGGGGAACTCGAACCTACTTTGGCCTTGTTACACAAAAACTAGTATATCTCAAAATATACAACTCCTTCTAATTCACTGTTTCTTCCATATGAAACTTCACTCAATAAGATTTAATTACATATATAATTCGACCCTTAACTCATTATATAAAATTTTTAGTGAATTTTCGAAGTTAATTCTCTGATTCTGTCCAATCTGTTTCAATGAAAACATTTTCTTTCTCATGTTTCACTACACTAACCTCATTTAATCATCTTTATAACACATAATTAAACAACAATTTCCATGCTAACAATTCAAATATATTATGGAGAATAGACTATAAACTAAAATTCTTGTAGTACTTACAACAAAAAGGTTGAATTTCCTCTCTTTTACCCCTTGCTTTATTCTTTTCCTTTGTCTTCAATTTGATTCTTGCGTCTCTTCTCTTTTTCTTCAATTTCACATAAACACATATAAGCTATAAGCTATATTTCAATAATTTTCATGCTAAATAACAGTAAAATACATGTATATCATGAGAATTTAACCATTTTTTACCTTAACCCTTGAATTCAAATTTTCTCAATTTAGTTATTTATCTCTCTAACACCCCAAAAGTAACTCTATATGAGATTTGAGATGTCTACTAACTCTCTTTTATGGCTTGATTTCAGAAATTCCAAAGAAAATGGAAGGTTTTGGAGTTTGGAAAGCTTAAAAATGATGGAAGGACCTATTTGGAATAAAAGCAAAAATTGAAAATGGAAGAAAAAGGCATGGACGGCTACTTAATGAAAAAGATGATATTTTCATCTTTTTAATCACTTTTTCTTCTCTCAAATTCTCTAGAATTTTCAATTAAAATATCTCACTTAAGAAAAATGGTAAAACTGCACTTTTAGTCCTTGGGCCTTCCAACTTTACACTTTAGCCTAATAATTTGCCTCCAAAAATATCTTCAACCAAATTACTCTTTTGCCCCTCCTCAATCAATCTAATTCCCATGATGACTCAAAATTAAATTTGGATAATTCGCTATTTAGTCCCCCATATTTTTTCTAATTTACTATTTAATACTTAAATTTTTCTAACCTTCTTTACTTCAACTAAACATTTCTAATTCTCAATTCTATTTTATACCTGTTCCAAATCCAGTTCAAACATACCGATGTTACAGTTTTGGGGAAGGGTGGATAAAATTTTAATGCCTATACAAGTGTCTTTTGAGTAGTGAAGAAGAATTATATAATGAACGAGCTTTCAAGGGAAAAATATCTTATTAAGAAAATTGACTTTAAATATGTTTCAAATCACTATATTTTTTATATTATTAAATTTTGTTTATCTATTTTTTATATTTCAAAATTTAGGTAACATTGTTAAGTTTTTTTATTAAATTCTTCTAAAAAATAAAAGAACTAAATTCATTAAAATAAAAACAAAGGATCAAATTTTAAATTTATAAAGAGATCAAGAAATTGGAGCATATTTTAACGAGAAACTAATAGTTGACTTAAAAAAAATTGTTAGGTAACACTTCTGACCATATCACCCATTTTTTTTTTTACATTTTTCTAACAAATTTAATATATATTTTTTTATGCAACATTAAGAAATTGATAGGTTTCTTTTTTTCTAAATATTTTACTATACTTTATAGAATACTTATCATATAAGACACTCATCAAATCTATAACACATTTCACAAACAACATTAAAAGATATTATTTTAATATTTTTAATCCTATAACTATAAAACAATTGTCAACCCTCCGGCTTCTGCTTGTACATATAAATTAAGTCTTAGCTTTAAGCATGAGGTCCTAGGCACCGATGACGCTTGAAACACTACAGGTTGAAATGATTGAACACTTTTCATGTGGGATCATAATTCTAGCAGCATGTTTCATTCCAAGGACAGCGCCTTTTACATTCACATTCATTACTTTCTCGAAATCACATAAGCCGTAGTTGCGGATATCGTTATACGGTGGACCTGATAATCCGGCGCTGTTGACCATGATATCGAGCGTACCAAGCTTTTCAACAGCATAATTGAATCTCAGTCAACACATAAACAGCAAGCAGGAGATAATCGAATCTGTAGTACATGTTTCATACAAAACCCAGAGTTGAATATCAATATTGTACCATCAGAGCAGCAAAACGCAGACAGTGAGTGAGATACGCATGTTAAAGAGAGAGCAAAAACAAAGGGTCGGCAAACCATGATCAGCCTGCATCTGTAAAACCAGAAGCTTGAAAAAAAGAGGGTGCAGCTTGGTTTACAACTTCCACCTCCATGTCAGAGACACCAAATCCCTCATCAAGCAAACTACCCTGACCCTTAGACACCACCTTATCAAACCTCTATTGGCACCACATCGTCTATTTTCTTATCGGGTGCAGTTGAAGGCTCAACTTTCCCACTAATCCCGTCGTTGCCACAAATCTTTTAAGACAACACAAAAACATTCTGTTCATGGGCTTTAAATGATTCGGGGCAAGGAAAAATATTGGCGTTTCGCTTTTTCACCTCCTCCACAACAGGTGCAGTAGCCATCCCTTCTTCCCCAACCTTCATTCTTGGGTCGTTTCGCTTCTTTGGGATCCACCTACGAGTGGGTTTTGGATTCTTCCTCAACTTAGGTTTAAGGTAATTTGCTTGATGGTTTTAGAGGGAAAGAGGGATCCCAAGGACGTAATAAATACTGACATCGGAAATAGCCACGCATGAGCACTACAATCCATTTCCCAACAACTCAATCCATTAAAGAAATTAAATAAAACACCTTGGAAATTGTTGGTCCACTAAATTCAATTTGGTACCTAATTTGATACCTAAGTTTTTTTTTTTTAATTTAATTTGATATTTAAGCTTTTTTTTTAAATTCAATTTGATACTTAAGTTTTTTTTTTTAATTCAATTTGGTACCTAAGTTTTTTTTCCTAATTTGGTATCTAAATTTTTTTAAAATTTAATTTGGTACCTAAATTTATTAAATATTATAAAAATTACGTAAAACAATAACGATGTTGAAATTTTGTTGTTATGCTACAAAATATTATCAGTTTTAGAGAAAATTCATGTTAAAAATAGGTATTGAGTTATACTTAACGAATTAATATTAGAAAAATATTAGCTACCAAATTAAGAAAAATTGTCTAGTTCAGGTACCAAATTGGTCCCCAAAAAGTTTAAGTACCAACTTAAAAAGAAGTATCAAGTTTAGGTATCAAATTAGGAAAAAATGTCAAGTTTGAGTACCAAATTGGACAAAAAAATTAAGAACCAAATTAAGAAAAAATGTCAAATTTAAGTACCAAATATTATATTAAGTCTAATTTATTTAATAAATGAGATTAGATTGTTAATATTAAATTAAAAATATACTTGATATGCATATTTTTGTAATTATTAAAAAATAGTTAATATTTATATACATATAAAGAAAATGATTAAAAGTGAAAAGGGATGAGACCATTAATAAAAGAAAGGTGTAGGAAACTGGTTTGATTATGGGTAAATTTAGAGGTATAAATGAATAAAACGTTCAGTAAACTATTTGTATAACGTTCGTTTATTAAGTTAAATAAACGAGAATGAACAAAAATTTTATGTTCGTTTAATAAACGAATGAACACGAACAGAAGTGTATTTGGTTCGTTTATGTTTACGAACAAGCTCGTTTATGACTCGTTTAATTATTTATTGTTTGTTTGTTTATTACTCATTAACATTATTCGCGAACATGTTCGTTTAATGTTCATAAACATGCTCGATTAAGTTAAATGAACATATTCGTGAATATTAAATAAATGAATATGAACACACATAATTTTAAATAAACAAACATTAACAAAAAATTTAAAATTCTTAATAAACACGAACCTAACATAAACAACTTCAAAAATAAACAAACAAACACGAACAAAAATTTAATCGTTGAAACTTAGTTCATTAGATAAATTCAAAATTCAACCTACTAATTTATCATTCCAAATGATTTAATTGCAGGTAAATTGAAAGAATTCCAAAAATATAAATATTTTGTACTATTGATTATACATACAAGTCAAAAGAATATATATAATGAATGCAGAATTTTCTGTAAAAGCGAAATCCTTCTCACGTTTTATTTCAACATTCCATTTATAACACAATGAAACTTCTCAAATTTTCCCTAACTTCACTCCTTTATTATCGAAGGATGATTAAATTATAAATTATAATTTTAGTTATCTAAATTTTTTACATTTATTTCGCTATCATGCACCAATTCGTGAAAAAGTTCATTTATTAATTTAGCATATTATAATTCATGATTTAATTTAAATACTTCATGGCGTAATATCATTTTAAAAAAAAAAAATCAAGTCATTCACATAAATGAGTTTAAAATCAAAGCATTATTCTCATACAGAATTATTTTTAAAAAATTATTATTATTATTATTGCAAAGTTTAATAGTTCTTTGACCAATTAAAATACAACAAAGAAGGGAAGACCACACAGCTTGGTTAAAACAAAGAATAAGAATATCACGTAAACAACAATAGAAGACTTCGGGGGTTTATTGTGAATATTAGAAATTACCATAACAAGAATATAAATGCATGAATTTTCATCATGACATGTCATTAACAACAACAATAATAATAATTATTATAAACCAAAAACTATGTGATAAAAAAAAAAACCTTCCAAATTATTAAGAATACAGTAATAATGTGGATCAAGCTGTTGACATATTTAACCTGCACCAAAGATTAGTTTATAAGTAGCTTGTTAAACAAGAGTAAAACTATGTAATTTACAGATAAAAAGTTTCACCTCAAATGAATATGCTAATTTATCACAGGTAGAGTTTGCAAACCCGGCCTAGGCAACAACCTGTATGTGCAAGGCATATCGGTCATGAGTGGAAGATGCACAATTGTTTTCGAGCATAAAAAGGGCAAAACAGATAATTTTGTTTTACCTTTTCAGCTTTTGGGGCGAAGACAACTTTAACGGCCTCAAACACCTCTCCTATGGGCTTTGCAGCTTCAATCTAAACGTCGAAATGATAACACTTAAAGTTGAGGTAACTATGCTAATCAGCTAGTACAAAACCAAAATGGTTCCGACGGAATATTACCTCTCGAACTTTTCCCTTGGCCTTATAGTATTGGATTACAGGAAGGCTGGATTCGAGAAACACCTTGAATCGTTTCCTTATTGTTTCGATGTTATCATCTTCTCTTCCCTTCATTAAGGAGACGAGGATAAATGGTTTAAACAAACATAAAATACACAAGACAAAAAAGAAAAAAAGAAATCTTCTAATGTAAATCATATAGATAACCTGGTTCCTACTCAGAAGACGCTTCTCCATATCTTCTTCAGGGCAATTGAAAAACAGAACAAATTCTGGCTCGATTTTTGTCTGCAGAATCACCAAATTTTTACCATGTTAAGCCTAACTAAATAACCTGAGAAGACTAAGTGAATACAGAACCACCAAACTTACAACAGCTTCAAATGCCGCACGGTTTTCTTCATTACGAGGAAAACCATCGATAAGGAACTTGTCATTACTACTTTCCAGCATTGCTTTCTGGAGAAGCTTAATTGTGACCTCAGAAGGAACAATCTTTCCTTCTTTTATCATGTTCTGAATCATGGTTCTGTGGAACAGACGATAACATGTGTTAAATATGATCGTGCAGAAACAGGCAACATGTGGAAAATAGTTCAAGTGACGAGGTTCAAATTGAAACAACTATTCTAAAACAAAATTACAGACAACTAGATTAGTACATGAGCAAGCACCCACTCCTGCCCCTAACAAAGAGGAATGTCTTCAGAATTTAAAAACCAGAACAGAGTATGCAAAAGGCTTATCTAACAATGCAGAGGAATAGAGAGCAAACCTATAAATTTTCAATTAGTTGCGGGTAAAACGCCAATCATAATCAACAAACACATCCTATCTTAGAAAGTTGAACAGATCCGATAATATTTATTCATTTAATTTCAAGAGCAGAGGATAGAAACCCCACTCAAGTTCAACGCAAAATCATATACTAGAAAATCAAACAGATCTCGGTAAAAGTACCATGGAGATCCTTATACTAGGTGTCAGATTGCCTTTTGCAACCTTTACTAAAAAAATAAGCAAATTAATCCTTATACGTTAAATCAAAGAGCAAACTAGTCCTTTCAATTAAAATTTTCATATATTCCTATTATTAAAAACTAGCAAGACTAACGGAATAACCAAACATGGTGTGTCACGTATACCTCATGTTAACATATAAGGATTAGTTTTTACCCTTAGAAATGAATGAAATTTACAATAGAAGGACCAATTCGCTCTTTGAGCTGATGTACAAAGACTAATTTGTCCATTTTTCAAGTACAGGAAGCAAAATGCAATCCGACTCCTAGTACAAACGCCTCTATAATACTTTTATCAAGCAATACCAACGATATTCAATCATGAGAAACAAGAAGAAAAATATCTTTCTAGTTAGCTAGGAACCAATGCATGTCTAATTTTTGCAGGCATGGATGACATACCCATTTTCCGAACCAGACTTAATTTCTGCTCGGAGAAGATCTCCAGCACTGAGATGGGTGTAATGAAAGTGTTCGACTATATTTGCGCATTGGGTACCTTTCCCACTGCCAGGGCCACCTGATCAGTACACAAAAACGGAAATAAACTTGGTTGCTTTCAGCATTTATAAACAAGAAATGGATGAAAATGTAAAGCCTAAAGCTACCAAGAAGAATTTGCTTACCCAAAACAAAAACAACTCTAGGCTTTTTTTCAGCTAAGCTAACACTGATATCCTGTAGTTAAAATATCATCTCATAAGCTGAAATGAAAAAAAAAAGGAAAAAGCAATGCAATGTTTAAATAAAAGGATAATTTTCACAATGTTCATTACCTTGTTTGCAACATTAACTGTTCCCATTAGTACAAAACTAGCTTAGGGATCGGGTCCGTTTAAATCTGCATAAATCGAAAAGAAAATCTAAGAAATTTTTATAGACAACATACGAGATCTGAATAAAAACACAAAAGTCTCGAAGAACGTAAATTTGAATTCAAATCTAAAATTACAAAAGCATTCGCATTGGAATCGGTCTCATGAATTCAAATTTCAACGAAAATTGGAAGAACTTTGATGAAAAATGGGGTAAAGAACTCAAATACACACAGATCAAAAGAAGAACGTAATTTTGAATTCAAATCTAAAATTACAAAAGCATTCACATTGAAATCGGACTCATGAATTCAAATTTCCACGCAATTTTGAAGAACTTGGAATGAAAAATGAGGTAAAGAACTCAATTACACACAGATCAAAAGAAGAACGCAATGTCGAATTCAAATCTAAAATTACAAAAGCGTTCGCATTGGAATCGGACTCATGAATTAAAATTTCAACGTAAATTTGAAGAATTTTGATGAAAACTGAGGTAAAGCACTCGATTACACACAGATCAAAAGAACGTAATTTTGAATTCAAATCTAAAATTACAAAAGCATTCGCATTGAAATCAAACTCATGAATTCAAATTTCGACTTAATTCTGAAGAACTTGGAATGAAAAATGAGGTAAAGAACTCAATTTACACACAGATCAAAACAAGAGCGTGACTTTGAATTCAAATCTAAAATTACAAAAGCATTCGCATTGAAATCAGATACATGAATTCAAATTTCGACGTGATTTTGAAGAACTTGGAATGAAAATGGAATGAAAAATGAGCTAAAGAACTCAAATTACACAGATCAAAACAATAACGTGACTTTGAATTCAAATCCAAAACTACAAATGCATTCGCATTGGAATCGAACTCATGTATTCAAATTTCCACGTGATTTTGAAGAACTATAATGAAAGAAGTGGTAAAGAACTCAATTACACACAGATCAGAAAGGAGAAAACAAACAGTTTGCATTGAAAATAGAAAAACAAAAAAAAATGAGCAGATCAGAACAGATCCGAACAGATCCAATTCATAAGAGAAGATTCAATTTAAAAATATATATAAAAATAAAATTACACGCAGATATTAGAAATTACCTGAAATATTGTAAAGAAGAAAAAAGGAAGGAGGGAATGGAGGTGGTAAAGTAACTAAAATTGGTGTGGTGATGTGAACGGCCACTGCCTTTGCCCTTGCCTTTGATTTTGGGATGACCATTGAAGGGGCCGTTTAAATACATTTGAATGAGCCTGTCCTTTGCCCTTGTTTGGAACTAGATCTAGACAAAGAACCTTCGGCTACCGTAAAATTTACACGGTGTATGACCCAATCAATTTCATACATTTAAACATATTAATCAATCACCCAGTTTTAATGGCAAAGAGTGTCTAAAAAGTTTTTAATTAAAAATTAATTGAATTTTATCTATTGAGTCTTATTTTGATTTGTATTATGTGAATTTTAGTGCGTTAAAGTACATTATCTCTCTATTTATGGGTGGAGAGGGCTATGAGTAATTCTAAGCATCGTATAAAAAAAATAGATATAATTAAAAATTATAATGAGATTATTCAAAAATAATAATATCTGTGTCCAGAATGAACGTGGACATCTATTTGTTCAAATTCATTTTACTTTAATTTAACATAATTTGATATACTTTTTATAACGAGTCGGTCCGAATATAAAAAATCCATTAGGTAAAATATGTTTTTAAGTTTGTGCATTTTTTTTATATATTTGAAATTTAGTCCGTTTACTTTTATTTCAAGTAATTTAATTCATCTGCTTCTCAAATTTAAAAATACAAGTTCAACTGTTAACACGGTTGAAATTCTTTTGTCAAATTCAAGTTCATGATAATGTCAATTTTTTGTTACATAGTTACCAAGTGAATATTTTTTAGGCTTAATATAACATTTGATACTTGAACTTGATATTTTTCCTAATTTGGTACCTAAACTTTTTTATGGTTCAATTTGGTACTCAAACTTGACACATTTTCCTAATTTGGTACCTAAACTTGACACTTTTTGTTTAAAGTTGGTACTTAAACTTTTTAGGGTCCAATGTGGTACTTGAACTTGACTATTTTTTCTAATTTGGTACCTAGTTTTTTTTTAATATTAATTCGTTAAACATAACTCAATACCTATTTTTAACATGGATTTTCTTTAAAACTAACAATATTTTTGTAGCATAACAAAAAAAGTTTCAACATTGTTATTGTTTCGCATAATTTTTATAATAGTTACTACATTTAGGTACCAAACTGAATCTAAAACAAAGCTTAGGTGCCAAATTAGGGAAAAAAAATGCCAAGCTCATGTACCAAATTGGGTCCAAAAAATTTATAGGTACCAAATTAGAAAAAAAATGTCAAGTTAAAGTATCAAATTGGGTCAAAAAAGTTTAGGTACCAAATTAGGAAAAAATGTCAAGTTCAGATACAAAATGTTATATTAAGCCTATTTTTTATTATTTCAAAATGGCACATCGAAAAATTTTAACAAAAAAAAATAACAGTATTAATAATTGGACTTGAATTTTAAAATTTAAAAAGTAAAAAGACTAAATTCGTAAAAATAAAAATAGATAGACTACATTTCAAATTAAAAAAAAAAAGCACATAAACTTATAATATATTTTAAATATTTTATTTTTATTCAATTACACAATTAAAACCATATGAAAATTTAATAAATTATGTTGAACCAAAATAAATTTGTATATCAACTAAATATTAATAATATTAAAATAAGGCATGCCATAATTTTAATGACAATAACATTGTGTAAAAATTGAAGATTGAATTACATCAAAATTAAAGGCTAAATATCTGATTTCGACATAATAAAGGGACTAAAACTTAATAAAACCTAAATATAAATATAAAAATTCAACATGTTCCTGCCGGGTGCCGACATGATTTATTTTCTGCGGAAATAAAAATATTAGAATATATTCTGTTTTGAAAGTTCAAGATCATAGAAAAATCATCGTTACATTAGGAATATTCTTTTCCCATAAAAAATCGGATTTTTTTAGCATAATAATAAATTTAATATTCAACATTTATATTTTATGGTAACATGACATTATTTATTTTATATCATGTTAATAAATAATTAAAAAAATTAAAAAAATTCAAATTTCAAAAAATAATTATAAAAAATTCATAACAATTCTAAAAAAGTAAAGTATTATTATATGATTTGTCATGTTTAAAATTTTAATGTTTAGTTAGTATTTTTATTAAAAAAATCAATTTAATTCTTTTAAAAAGTTAATAATCGAAAATTTTTTTTTTTTAAAGATTGAAGGTAAAAATTAACTTAAAAAAACTTTATATATAAATTTTAAGAGCTTAGTTTATCATTATATTTTTTTTTATAAAAAAAAAAGCATTGTTTTCTTTTGCTTTGCATTAAAGAAAACAAATTTTGATAGTTAATAAATTTGAGGATTGAGATTCAAGTTTCTAAGTTTTATTTTGATTTATTTTTATTTAAATTCTAATATGTGTAAATCATATTGGTAATTATTGACAGATAATTTTATATCCCTTTCCAGGAAATAAAATAAAATAAAATTTTGTTTTACAACGTAAAAAGCCTTTACTTATAAACTTTAGTTTTCGAAATTATCAATAAAAAGGAACAATAATAGCTTAAATCGATGTAGTTAAGTAGTAAATGGGAAGCAAAGCTAAGCTAAAGTAAAGGAGAGTGTTTGAGTTATTTAACTTTGAATTTCATTCTATCCGATTTGAAAATATTAAAATACAATTCATTTGTTAAAGAATAAAATAGAGAGATAAAATTAGAGATTTTTATGAGCGAAAATCTGAAATATAACTATTAATCTCGACAAGGGATGCAGGTACAGATCTTTCTGTACAAGTTAAATCCGTACGATATTTTATTTTTTCTATTAGATGTTGATTAAAAAAACTAAAAATAACCATAAACCTTTTGTGTTTTTATTTTTTAACATTAATTCATTTCTTTCTTTTATCCGTAATTTTTCTGTATAAAATTCTTCACATAAAATCTATATAATTTTATTATTATTACTTTTCAATCATTCCTATTGCTATTATTAACATATAATATAACAGAACATGTTTGTCATGCGGTTATGTTCTCTCTGTAAGCGTTCATTGCCCTTCACATCCTGCTTCACGTGAAGGATTTTTCTCTCTTCTTTTAAGAGTGTTACCCTTTCGAATTTTTCAATTACATACTTGAAAATGGCTCTTCTGCTCAGAAATGAAATGTTAATAATATAATTTTTAATTCCACAATAAACATATCCTATAACTTAATTAATAATTATAGTTTATGCTTAATTATGATTCAAACAGAAAAATATTCAGTATTATTAAAAATATCAAAATTAAATTTTAGACCAATTGGCTTGAGCCCATATGCATTAATACCGATCTTGTTTGAATCCAATCAAAAACTAATTAAAATATCAATCCAATTAAAGGGATTAAACTAGTTAACTCATGAATCAATAAAAACCAAATAAATTAAGCTAAAAGTTAATTAAACCGACAATTAAACTAACCAACTGATTTTTTTTTAAAACAATTTTTATAATTTTTTAATAATTTATTTAATCATACTAAACAAATCAATCAAATCGGAAATCTGTAATCAAACAAACCTATATTAACAATGATATGAGCACATCCAAATTTGTCAATCTCAACTTAAATGAAACATAAACTTTATTGTTCTGATTTATGATTGGAACAAAACATACCGAAATGAAATTTGACAACACTAACCATTAAAGATCATCAAATTGTGTCATTTCAAAATCAAAAATCAAATTAAGGTTTTACAAATTGACAAATGGCAAATAGGGAATATTTACACATATACATATATTATATAATGTCAAAAAAAAATGTGTCAACGAAAACCAATCAAAAGGAGACTCTTGAAGCACAACAAAGTGTCACAAATCAATAAATATATATATATCACAGCAGTTCCACGTGACGAGAATTATACATATAGCACAACACTACAACAGTAGTAAAAATTTATCTAAGGAAGAAACAAAGAAAGAATCTTAAGCCTGTCAAACAATTAACATAATCGAATTCTGCGTTACTTACTAGCATTGTATCGGTTCAATATGGTTGAAACAAGTCAAGGAAGATTCATCTCCGGAATTAATATCATCGTGTCCATGATACGCTATCGATCTCATCCCTCGCCGCCTTGTATAATTCAAGCCTTTTAGCACACTGTTGTCTCCTCTCCATCAATGCTGGATCCTCATCTAACATTTGCAAAAGCTGCTTCCCCTGAAAACAGACGTGCGTGTGAATACCCGTTAACGGACAACCTTAATATTGCTAAAAACGTTAATGGTGAGATAAAGCTTGTGATATGCTACCTCTTTCTTTCCTAGCTGGGTGTAAAATCGGGTTAGTAAAGATTGTTTTGCCTCCTTAACTTGACAGAAAACCACAGCCTTCGGGATTGTGTTCTTAAGTGTATCTGATACCATACTGACATATGAGGAAACATTTGACCCTATCCTCCGAAAATGGCCTTCACCATACCGATCTGTCACAGGAGCTTGAGGATTTCCTCCTTTATTTTCTACTTCTTGGGGAAGCTTCCGGAAGAAATCCACTGTTAAATATGACGATTCCATGTCTACTAACCGAACAACTGTCTTCTTACTTTCATCTCGGAACCTCTCCAAGGCCTCATTAGCAGCCGCTGCTATATCAGCTTGTAGAGTGGGAAAGCGCTTCAATTCCTGATATAATAAATAACATCAATAAACTTTCATCTCTGGAAGGACATTAGACAAACTTAAAACTATATAAGACTAATTTTCTCAAACTTTTTACCTGAGTTTCTCCTATAGATTTCCTCACAAGTTCTTTCAAGACGAAGTGAACCTACATAAAGAAAAATGCATCGGCTAAAAGTCACAGCACAAGAAAAAAACTTTGACCACTTGAAATAATTGAAGAGACAACTTACAGCATCCACAGAAGCTTCAGCTGGGCCCCTGAAATAATTTAATGCCCCTTCAATAAGCCTGCGGTAACCTTGCTCAGGAGCTATCAAGTGTGGTTGATAACCATCTGCCTCTGACACTACTCTCCTCACATTTTGCAGAGAAAGATGGCGATCAAAGGGAAGCTTCTTCAAAGCAGCAGGTAGCTGGTTGTCAAAGACTCCATAAATACGATCACCTCCAGGTCGCCTAATAAATCAATGTCCAAAGGAGTTATTAGACCATGCAATTATAGCTTGTTATAGCTTGCAGCAAAAAAGGAAAGTGCAGATAATGCAAATTAGATCAATTAGATTAAGGTTAACCATAATTAATCATGAGAAGAGAATTGACTTAGACCAATAACCATGCTAGAGAAGGAAAGATGGCAAAACCTCCCAAAATATAGCAATAGAGAGAAAAAGTATAGTAGTAGTTGAAGCATTTACCCTCCATCCAGATGTTCCTTGAATATCCGTTCAAATGCACGACAAACTTCCAATACGGTGTATAGTTGAGCCTGAGATACAACACCAAAATTATACACGATGCATAAAGCAACTTGTACTTATACAGAAGCAGGAAAGGTAAACTACTCACCCCAGCATCAAGAGCAATAGGCCTGCCAAGATGATCCATTTCTGATTCAAGCTCATCAATGCTTTTGTTTATCAAAGAAGTGATACTTGGTATCCGAGACCTAATAACAGATTCCAAATGCTGTAGACAAGGGCAATATTGTCAGAAATATGCCCTTCAAGACTGGGAAGCCAATCCCAAGTAAATTGTACTCAAGAGCAAACCTGTGATAGAAGTTTTGCAAGATACTCTGAACCCATTTTACTTGCTAAGTGGCCATAGTCTGGACTGGTGGCAAAATACTCACGCTCCTTGCGTCTTGCCAAAATCATGTCCACATTTTTGTTTATATCAGCCTGAGAACGGTTCACAATTCCAACCCAAGGATTCTGTAGCCGGTAAGATTTTCCTTCAAGAACCTTAAGAGCGGAAAAGCAAATGAAACATGTTCGAAGATCAAGTCAGCAACTATAGGAAAAAACGAGGAATAGGGATACTAAAAGACAGTAAATAAAATAAATTATATGAAAGAGAAAGAAAGAACTCACATCCAAGGCATTAGTCCCTTTGTCCATAAGGTCAAGCTTAGTTAACACCCCAAACGTCCGGTCACCTGGTATAAAAAGGTGCAATTTTGTAAATGAAAAAAACCAAGTAAAATACACTTTGCATGTAAAAGAATCTATGCTAATGCTTTAGTGAAATTATAATTAATACATACCAGAGGGATCTACCTCCCTGGCCAATTTGATAGCATCAGAAGTTGCTATATCTTGATTAGCTGGAGATATAGCTAGTATGATAGAATTAGGCTACAAACAGCATAATGATGATTCAGAATGTATATAGAACACAAAAAAGAAGTTTAAATTAACAAGGATTGTTTAAGCATATAAGATAACAACAACTTAGCCCAAATCCCCCAAAAAAAATATTAACCCAAGCTCTAGTTTAAAAAAATGCCAAGGTCTATGAGGCACTTACCTTCTCGACATAAGACCTAACCATGGTTTCGATGTCTTGAACTACAGTTTCTGGCTGTCCCTCTGAAAAAGAACAATGGTTCTCATTCATCAATTGAAACACAAGATAAAAAATAAATAAATATGTTATATTCACATATAACAATTAAAACAAGACTTACCTACAGCAACTTTTGTCAAGCCCGGCAAATCAATCAGGGTTAAGTTGACAACTGTGAGAACAGAGAATATATGATGTTAGCTAAATCACTCTGAACAACAACTTAAAAAGAAACAAAGAATCTTGATGTTGATGACAAACCATTTGGAGAGTAGATACTGAGATGAATTGGAACAGGAGAAATTTGTTTAGTCTTCCCAGTAATTCTATCGGTTTCCTCCTGAATTTCATTCCGGACCGCCCCTGCACCACGAAAGAAATAAGTTCCAAATTCAAAATTAACAGATGAGGAACAATCCATACAACCAGAATCAACAACTAGCAAGCACAAATAAAGCTAAAAATCCATGGCAAGTCCAGCAAATTCGAATTTTCGAGCTATCCAAAAGAAACACAATAAGAAAAAAGATTACCAAAATCAGTGAATCTTTTCTTTGGAAGGTGAAGAAACTCTGCATACTCTTGTGAACCTTCGTCTGTCTTATGAAGTTGCAACACCAAAGGTCGTCTCGTCACAATTCCTGCACAGAATTATACATATCGCTATTACTCCAATTTTAAGAGACTAAAATTTCATAAACAAAAGGGGAATCTAACTAACTAACCTGATCCTCTAGGAAGAAAATCACGGCCGACTATGCTTTCAAGCACCGAAGACTTCCCTGAACTCTGTTCTCAATCCAAAAAGCGAAACCTAGCTCATATTAGAAGATCGGATAATACGTTTATTCAAGGAATTAAAAAGATGCAAAAAAAAAAGAGGAACACCTGACCACCGACGACGGCAACGGAAGGAAGAGCTTCCCAAAGGGAAGAGAAAGTGTTGTCGCCGTCGCCGTAATCACCGAGCGCCGTACATGCTCGTTGGATCCTGTTAACTAAACCGATTAAACTTTCCATGGTGGTCATCTTTGATAGCTGAAGAGTAGAAAACGACGACGAGTTTGAGTTCAAATGGAGGTAAAAACTAAGAGATGAGGAGCTCTTGAGGTTCGTATGGGTTGTGAATGGACTAGTGGAGGTTGAGAAAATCAGGAAGAATTGAAACTTAAAATAAAAAATAAAATTCAAAGTTGTTTGTGTTCGAACAGTAGTCAAGAGTCGGCTAAACTACAGGTATACTGTCACGCTTCGCACCGTTTTTGTGTTTTTTTTTTTTAATTTATTGTTGAATTTTTTTAAAAGTGTGATAAGTGTTCTTACTCTCGGTATATTTATTTGTAAAATTTAGTGCTATATTTTCTACAAAATTTATTCTACTAAACATCCTCAAATTATAATCTTTATTTTAATTTGATTTTTAAATTTTCAAATATTTTAATTAATCTTTCAATTATCGATGTTATGTTAAAAAAGTTTTTTCGTTGTTAAAATTATTAATTTAATTGTCAATAAATTATCAAATCCTATATGACATAATTTAAAATGAAAAACTTAAAAAATTAATATTATAAAAATAAATATTGTAAAAAAATTTGTTTTGTATCTTTCGAAGCATTTACAAAAACTATTGTTCACACTCTCTTTTTTCAATTTTACTTTATTTTTACTTTTTAAAATGATATCATAATAAGATATTTAATAGTTTCAATACTTAAAAAACCTAATTGATATAATATCAATAGTTTAAAAATATAATTAAAATGTTTTGAAGTTTAAAGATTATAATCTAGAGATGTTTGGTGTAGTTAATTCTTATTAAAATTATTTTATTAAATTCAAATTTATTATCACGTTATTTTTATAATTACATGGCTATTAAATCAATATTTTTATTTCAAAATATCATACTAATCAATTTAATAAAAAATTTAACAATTTTGAAATAAAAATATAAAAATTAAATTTTAAATTTCTGATAGAGTACAATAAGGTATCATAGATTTTAGCCTTCTCTTTTCTTAAATAAAAAGAAATGATATAGTGCTACCCATTTGTACGCGTTGGGATTTTTTGAATTTGAAATTTCAAAAACGACTGGCCCAACCGAAGGGCCTAGAAGGACCGTTGGACGAAATTACGATTTAGGTGTTGGTTCATCTGTTAATATTCAAACGGTATTTCAAATTCAACATCCGAGTCTAGAGTGACTGTTTTTTTTTATCGAAAGAGACTCTTTGATCGGAAGCTTCCATTTATTGAATTTATTATAATATTATATTTAATAAATTATATATATATATATATATATATATATAACCACATGCATTTGTCCATTTTATAATCTAAGTTTAATCTTATTCAGGCTAAAATGATATTTAAAAAAAAGAAGCTACTAATAATAATAATTCCAAAATTAAAATTTAATCCAAATATCGGGAAAATATATTCACTCACATTTATTCTAACCATTTATTGGTATTATTGAATTTTTCTAGTGGTTGAAAAAATGCTTTCGAAAAAATGGACAAATTCCATAATTGATTTATGTATTATGAATAAGTTGCATATTTAATTTTGAAGTAAATCATAAAATGATATTCAAATTATACCATTTCCTTAAGTTGGTATATTTTCTCAAATTTTTTTATTATTACTTAAATTATGCTTTGTTATTTAAATATTCAATCATAAAAAAATTTACCTAATTATTTTATGACACGTGACACGTTTAAATTAAAAAAATAAATTAAAATATAAAAAATAAAATTTAATTTAATTAAAACTTTTCAATTTTTTACACTCTCCCTCCCTGCTATTATTTCTTCTCTGTTAACGCATCTCTTTTAATTGTTCGAGAATCTTTCTCGAGCTCGATTTTTATTTTGCAAACCAATTATCTTTTTAATAAATTTTAAATGATTTTATAAATTAAAAAATCATTAATTGATAATATATATAAACCTGATTTTATTTTTGAGTGATACTTTTAAACAATATGTTCAAATTAATTAATTTCAACCTAAGCATTTTGTTGTTATCACATATTAGTAAATAAAATACTAATAAATTATTTTTATTATCAATTTAATAATATAATATATAATAAAATATATTTTTATCAATTTAAAATTTATTTCATACATTGATGGTGTAGTTTAAAAACTTCATTTCCAAGATTAAATGGGTTTACACATTAGTAAATTAATAAAAAGGTAAAAACAATTTAAGTTTTTAAATAAGAGATGTAGTAGTATTTGAATGTTGTTTATACTAGTAATGTATAGAATATTAATTTGCAGTGGCAAGTATTTGAATCTGATTTTTTTTATTATAATGGAATATATCAAGTTAACCTAAATATTTTATTGAGAATATAATGATAATTTACAAAATTACAATATAATATTATGAATTTAATATTTCACAATAAACTTTATTATTAACAAAATTAGCATAGCACTTTCCAATTGTCTTAAAATCTTGTATTCTCGAAGTCTCACATTTGGTAGTTAGCATTTGTAACAATATTAATTCTCTTGCAAGCTGTTTGGAAAATTTATTAAGCTTCCTTTGCAACAATGCACTTGGAAATGCATTTGAATTCATGCATATCTGTTGTATGTAAATATGTTTATATGAGTGTGTAAATGTACATGTCAGATCAAGTAATAAAGTGATGAGTAAAATCGGATAGGTTTAATTTAATTATGTTATTATTAACAGATGTATGTATTATGCTATGACAAAATTTTGATAAAAAATGTGATGGCAATTTTTAGGACAATGATGTGTAAAAATATAAAACAAACAATTAACAAAATTGTAGCGACAAAGATTGTAAAACAAAAGTGATGGGTTGTTAAATGAAAATGTAGAGATTACTAGGAATCTACCTTAAAAACTAATAATGCCTCAGTAAACTCTAAATCTTTATACTGATCAGAATAGATCTACTACGGTTTGCTTCTTTCAAGAGCGAACTTAAGGATACCTTAACAATATATGTCTATATGCCTAATATGTGATTTCCAACGCTAGTTTTTCTTAATTTTGTATGAACGTTGCTCTATGTCTAGTGTCTACTACAAGTATCGATCGAGTACTTGCTCATATCATTCAATTTTCCCCCAACAAATCTAACATTTTCAAAATCAAATTATGCACATGTCATACATATAACTATGTATAGAGTCTACATGAATATAATTTCAACAAACACAAATTGAATGAAACAGTAAAACAAATTAGATCAAAGCTTAACATTAAAAGAAAATTAAGATATCATCCATGTAACCCAAGCCAATGAGTTTTTAGCTCATGGGTTGTTTAACAAAATTAAAAATAAGAGTATCATCCAACATTTCAACCATTTTAAACACTAAATAAACAAATTAAGAAACAAAAGGAAGAACTTCAAAACGAGCTTTGTTGATCCAGCCCTCTATGTTAACACCGCAATGCCTTGCATGGGTTGAGATGATTTCTTCTTCCTTGCACTCAGCTTTGTTCCCAGCTTCAACTGCCACCCTTCTTCTTTTTCCTTGGATCTTCACCTCCAGAGAAATGGTTTTTCTTTTCTTTCTCGTGTTCTCTCTCCATCCTTTGCATTCTTCTCTCGGATCTTCTTCCTTTTATAGAGGTCATCAGCACACAAAATGCATGCTCCTCATTTTTAGGTAGATCCTTCTAGTGATTTAGGTATATCATTCTAGTGCTTGTACAATTGGCTGATGACATGCTTTGAGTGTTGAATCAACAGTCCTAGAATTATCATGGCAATCAAGTTGACAAAGTATCTAACATTTTGCCACAACAATACTTCACTCTTTAGTTTCTTTTCCTTCCCCTACACTTGCTATTTAAAACACCAGAACTCTTTCAACCAGCGGGTAAAAACATATAAAATATCCTTTAAGCACATATTAAGCTCCAAAATGCAAAGTTGAAGAAAATGCAACTAAAATTTCCTAAAATGCATCTAAATTTACTTTAAGTACAAATAATTATCTCAAATTAAAGGCTTGAAATATAACTATTTTCAAAATTTATCTATATCAATATTGTAGAACATGGCATACATGGTCTTAGAGTTTGTATTGGCAACTCTCGCTTCTTCAGTAGTCCACTCAACTTCAAGTTTACGAACTTTACCAATATCAAAATTGATAGTAAGAGCTTGTCAACAAGTGAGTACAGAACGTCGTGCTCTTTCATCAATGGACTTAATGTAAACTTTCATCCTAACGTTCTAGCAATATTCACTACTAGATACATTTAGTGTCTGCTTTAGTACCAATTGTTGCTACCTACAGTTATTGTTTGCTTAATATATAAACAATTAACAAAAGTGCTAGATTGCATGGCCACTACGTATTGGCAATATGAAAATTGAGCAAACAAAAATTCAGAAAACATCAATGTTTATTTACGTAGTTCGATTTCCCTACGTTTGTGGAGCTTAAGACAGCGAGTAATTCCATTATCTTTAACCCACTATAATAAGTGATTCACACTCTATCACTCCCCAAATATAGAGATCTCACCTTTTTACCTAAATATTAGAACACTGACATTCAAATCCTCATGTTGAGAACTTGGGAAGTAAACACTCAACAATGTTTACAATAGTTTGCACTCTCTCACAAAATAGTTTATCAATGAACAGATTAAAGTACTCTCAATAAGCTCTCATACAAAACTTAGATAAGCCTCAAAGCATATATCAAATTCTACTTGTTAACATAAAATCTAAGTGAATACAAAGTAATTCATTAAAATAGTTATTACAACATAAACATTAAAAGCATAATAAATCAAAGATATGTTCTCCAAATTCAACAATGCAATCTCGATCTAATCTCCACATTTCAAGTGTTGAATTGATTCACTCATATCCAATACAATTTTCAAAAGCCAAGGATTTATTTCTATAGATGGACCATAATATCTTCAATATAACAACATATTAACAAATCCAAATATTTTCTTCATTAAATTGTCAAACCAAATAAAACAAGTAATAAACTGTCTTAGTGGCAGCTTGTAGTGGACACTACCGAATGTTATTCAACCTCATTCTACACATCTTACCTCAATACTAGTAATGTTCAAAACGTTTTATGGATGTCATGCAATTACTCAATAAACAACCGAAGCTTTAATCAATATGACGAAAGGGAAAGAGAGGAAAAGAATTAAAAAATAAATATACAGATATTTAAAATAAAATAAAAAATTACTTTTAAATAATCAATTGAAGTAACTGAAAAAAAATTGAAGTAGAAGATATTAAAAACAAGAGAGACAACAAGAAGAAGGTGGAAGCGGGCAACAATTTTTTTTTTTTACGTTTAGCAAATTAATCTCTAAATCAAAATAAAATAGGGTTAAATTTTTCTTAATATTTTTTATACAATACTTACTATTAATATAGGGTGTTCAAGCTATAAGTTCAATTAATACCCTAATCAAACTATTATTTATCAAATTAATCAAAAAGTTAGAAATTTTTAACCGTTAATTAAATCAATTTTTGTTTGAAATTTATTAACTGAACCAGATTAATTTTATTAATTCAACTGATTAATCAAATTAATCAAAATTTATATTTTTTTCATTCAAATAAATTAAAAACATGAAAAAAAATTAATTTTTATTTTTAATTCATAGAAGTTCGAGAAGGTAATTATTATAATTTTATTTTGCTAAATTTTATCTACCACAATACAATGACAATTTTTTACTTTTCTTAGATTTATATTTTATTTTTTAATATAAACAGATACTACCATGTAATCATATCAATAAATTCAAAAAAAATATTTTATTCTTTAATATTTTTATCCATTAAGTCGATTAGTTTAATTTATATTAGGCATATCTATAATATATTCTATTTATAGTGATGATTTTGTAGATATATAATATATTATTAATTTCAATTAATCGATTGATTAGTTGATGTCAAACCAAATTAACCAATAATTAAAATTTCAAAAAATCTTTAATCGATTTTTAGTCGAATTAAATTCGATTGTCGATCGATTAACCGAATTAATTTAGTTCGGTTGATTAATTCGATTTTAATCGAAGTTTGCACACCTCATACCCATACCCCTAAACCCTTAGATAAAAAGATAATATGTATTTAAGCACTATCAAACTCACGTTCTTTTACATATTACAATAACAATAGTACAAACTAAGTTAAAATTCAATCGACCTTATTTTTATACTTACCATTTACACGACAAAGTAATTTTCTCACATTTTATCATAAAAATTACATTATGTGGGAAAACAACTTTAAGGGAAAGTTAAAATTCCAAGAAAAGTAAATAATAAGTAACATTTTAAACGATGAATCATTTTCTAATAAATTAAATTTTAAAAAAAGTGATCACTTTTTGTTATACCTTACTCGGGAAGCGAATCCAAGGGAGGCAAATAATAGCCTTAGCCCCTTGATTCAAATGGATTAATTTTCTTATTAGTCCTTCTAAATTTTTATAATTCAATTTAAGAGTTTTTATGTAAAATTCACACTTTTAACCCTCTAAAAAACTTATTTTATTTTGACCCTTTAACAAAAAATTAAGGAACAAACGAGTGGGCAGTCGTTATTTGTGTCTTTGGGTTCATCATTGGGCTTGACCTGATATTTTGGTGGTCTTGGGCTCAGTTATCTTTGGGTCCAACAAAATTGATTAAAATATTAAATATATAAAATAAATAAGTAATTATTAGAAATTTTATTACACGTGTATTTGTATGAAAATCACGAATATAAAATATAGATGTATGTTTAAAAATAAGATACAATAAACAATTAAATGTGTGGTTTAAAATTAATTAATCATAATAACATATTAAATTTGTGCGATATTAAAATAAAAATTAGATTAAATTATGAGAAACGAAATTTAAACACATAAACACTTCAAATAAATAATACTAAATGCACTGCAATTATTTATCATGATTGTGACACAAACTCAATTAACAAGAATATTAATATATACAACTGATGAAGATAATAAATTATACATATTAAAATAAAATTTTAATTAAACGATAAATTTAAGGTTTTTTTCAATTCCCAAATCAACCATTTTTTATATAATAATTTCGAATGACTGCTCCAATGAAAATAACACTAATTATGATTGAGCAAATCTTTCTCAATGACTTTTTTTTTTTTAACAATTCTATTATATATTTTGATATTATCAATTTTTTAAAGGTGATATTTAGAACTATTCGTAATTTTTTTCAAATTATAAATAAATAGATAATATATTTAAACGTACTTGGTCTATATATTATTACATTTACAATAATACCCATATAATTAAAATTAATCCTCAGTCAATAACTATTCTGTATGACTCAAATGACCCATCTTCTCTCAGCCACTTACCATTCTTTTTTATTTATATAATCTATTTAATTTATTTTACAATAACTTCTAAGAAAATGAAATCAACATATACTGAGAGAGTTGCTACTTGATTAGACAGGAAAGCGAGAGAAACAGAGCACCAAAACCCCATTAGCTTTGACTATCCATTTATCATTATCATCATTATTATTATTACAGCTCCCCAGAACCCTCCCCAAAATACAAAGCATTACCTCTGCACCACCAGCAGCAGCTGCTGCAGCAGTGAAGAAATTTATGATGCTTCCCACTGCTCTCTGCTCTTTTACTTACACCCTTCAATGAAAACATGGTGGTGGTTTAGCAGTAACTTTTGTGAATGCTGAAAGAGAAGAAAAAAGGGGTTATTATGGTTCGTTCTCCTTTAGCTTCTCTGCAACTTTTTGATGATGTTTTACTTTATCAAGTAGTTCAACCACCCATATTTTCTTCTCTCACGGGAATTCTCTTTTTTTATGCTTTCTTTTCACGTCTTTTTTTTACCTTCTTGCAGGATACTGACCGGTAATAACTGGTGACAACTTGGTTGGTGTGGTGCTTGTAATTCAGAACGAAGTTTTTTTTTTTCATTTCATCATGGATGGTTATGAAGCGACTAGAATTGTTTTCTCAAGAATCCAAAGCTTAGACCCCGAAAATGCTTCTAGAATCATGGGGTTACTTCTCATTCAAGATCATGGTGATAAAGAGATGATTCGTTTAGCTTTTGGTCCTGAAGCTTTACTTCACTCAGTGATTCTCAAGGCCAAGACGGAGCTTGGTCTTCCCATCAACTCATCTTCTTCAAGGCTCTTAGGGAGTAATGGAGTTAATCTTCCATTTCTATCAATCCCTACTACCAACCCTTTTTCTACTTTTACTGGTATGGTTGATGAGTTCCAACTTCAAGACCAACTAGCTGGTGCTTGTGGTGGTAACACTGACTCAATTCGTTTTCCTTCATATTGGGGAAACACCTCTTTTCAAAAGAGTAGTAACACTATGAATGATATTTTAGGAGCTGATGACCCTTCTTCAGCTTTTTGGTGGAGACCCTGTTTGTATTTTGCTAGAGGCTATTGTAAAAATGGGAACAATTGTAGGTTTATCCATAGTGGGGTTGGGGAGTCTGCTGCTGAAGGTGACACCATTGTTGGGTCACCTAACAAGGTTGAAATGATGGACCAGTGCCACGAGTTGCTTAGATCTAAATCAGCTAGGCAACAAAGGCTGGCTGCTGCTGCTGCTGTTGGTGCTTCTCAGATAATGGGCTCTGGTTCTTTTCCATACTCACCAAAGTCCATCAATTTAGTTCTTCAACAGCCCCAAAATGATACTCAGAGGTACTTGATGACTAACCCCATGTTATATTTGGTGCATTCTGAAGTTAAAAATGGTCTATTTTTTGGTTCATAGGGCTGCTTTAATGATGGGTGATGATATGAACAAGTTCAACCGTTTAAGTCCAGCTTCAAGGCAGATATACTTGACTTTCCCAGCTGATAGTACTTTCAGAGAAGAGGATGTGTCAAATTATTTCAGGTTCATATATATATATATTACTTTGATTATAGTTGTAAAATGGACTAAATTGCTAAAAATTATTGTGTTTTCTAACCATGAAGCATATATGGACCCGTTCAAGATGTGAGGATACCATACCAACAAAAGAGAATGTTTGGGTTTGTTACTTTTATATACCCTGAGACAGTGAAGATGATTTTAGCCAAAGGAAACCCGCATTTCGTTTGCGATTCTCGGGTTTTAGTGAAGCCATACAAGGAGAAAGGGAAAATCCCAGACAAGTATGTTCCAATGGCTTCACCTTTTTTGTCTTTAGATGTTTTGATGCTTATATATGTTGTCTTGTTGTAGGAAGCAACCACAACAACAAATTGAAAATAAAAGCCTAACTGGTCTGGATTCTAGAGATCCATTTGATGTTCAGCTTGGTAAGCCAATGATCCAATGATGACCCACATTTGGTTTCTTTGTGTATTGAATGTTATGTCCTAAGAATATGTGTGTTCAATTAGGTACAAGGATGTTTTACAATAACCAAGACATATTATGGAGGAGAAAATTGGGTGACCAAACTGATATGCATCAAGCCCTTGAGCTTCAAAATAGAAGGTTGATGAGTTTGCAACTCCTTGATGTTAAGAAACATTCACCAACCCTTTACGGCCAGTCTCTTGTACTTCCACAAGGTATACGCCTCGTAATCTAGTAGATCATCCATTTAGTGCATATGAATCATCTTTCTATACCAGAACGAGCAAAATTATTTCCCCTTGCAGAGAATAGTTCTAGCCCTGTGCCGGCTACATCGGTCACTGCTGCCGAGAAACAAATGAGTACTGGTAAAGAAACAGTCAGTTCTGAAGAGAATGGTAGTGACAAGGAGAGCCCTCATTGTGAAGATGGTAATCTGCCAGATAGGTAAACAAGTAGTGGAACTTTATACATTCTGTGTTATACAAACTTGGAAGCACCTGCGGACGGCCCTCCAAATTACACTCACTGAGTGACAAGCTGCCCGCATGCTTCACCCTTCATCAGGCCACCTGCTGAATAGCGGACCCTCCATTAGGCCACCCGCATTTTAGTTCATTTGTATGATCTTTACGGTTGGATACCCGGTCTGGGATTGTAAAATATATATGCTCATATATTGTAACTAATTGCAGTTTGGAGCATAACCTTCCCGATAGTCTGTTTGCGTCTCCTGGGAAAGTCTCTTTCAACAATGCGGTCACAGAGAAGGATGGTACCATCTCGGCTAACAATAATTGGATTCCTTCAACCTTACTTCCTGCAAATAATGCATTAGACATGTCATCCTTCAACTCCTTCAACTGCCAAATCCCCAGGTAGGTTCGATAAACTATCATTACCAGTTATAAACAGAATTATAAGGTTCTTGACATGCGTCTCTCCATTCAGGTTCTCATCCGGACAAGGGACAATCGGTATGTACACAGGGACTGGCGGCCCGACTTGCCCCGTTGGGATATAGCTTCGGATATCATCATCAAATATTTATATTTTCTCAATAGTTTACTACCATACAAAATGCATACATAAAAAGGCTATGTTTCTGTTGTAATATTGTTATAATCTTTGTTTTCAGTAGTCAAGTTTGGACCACAGTAAAAAAGCCAACATAGAAGTAAAAAAAACCAGGATCACACTGTCAAAATATGTTGTAAAAACTGTAATTTTCTGCCCGCATGCATAATCCCATTTTTGTACAGCTTCGATGTATAAGCAAGGAAAAACACCCAGAGGCAGATATGTTAAGATGCAAGTCAGCCATTTGTGAAAAATTTTAAAGCTTTACGTCAGTGTTAGAATCTGTTCATCGAAAAAGCAAAAGGCAAAAGAATTTAGGTAATTGCCATTGATTGAGGGGAAAGGGCGCGGGGGGGGGGGGGGGCTAAAAGACATGTCAAATGGGTGGCCGACAGTAGAAGAGAAGTAGGACCAAAGTCATTTGTTTTAGCCAGGTTGTAAGAATGGGGGGGGGGACCTTACAAACAGTAGCAGTCCCCTACCATGTGATTGAGAGTGAACCATCATTCATAGATCTTGTAATAAAGAACAGAAAGAAGTGAATGAGATGCCAAACGAATGAGAAAAATGCAGGTTGCATTTTGAACAGTGGGGGTGGGGGGAATCTTTTGGACAGTGTGTGGCTTTTGGCTTTGCTTTCTGCTATTGTTGCAGTAAAGTTATGGGGGATTTTGTCAGCGTTCACTGCGGTCTGCTGCCTTGAATTCTGTAATAAAATTATTGTTTATTTACTCATAAGAGACTAACTTTCAAATAAAAGAAAAATATAGGGACTTAAAAAGCATATTTTAATTATATAATAAATAATAATATATGATAATAATTAATATATTATGTATTATTCTACTATTATAGTTCTTGATAAATATTAATGAAATAATATATTTTATAAGTATTAATATAATAATTTTTATATTATAGATTATAATAAAAGAGGTAGCGTGAATAGTTATGTGTAATTTAGTATATTAAAATATATGTTTATAATTATAATTAACAATATTTAAAATATTATTAAAATTTTAACATTTTAATAAAATATTATTTTTAATTATATTTTGAATTTGGATTTAATTTTATAAATTGTATTTAGATATTGGGTTTTTTTTTTTTGGATTCGAATATATTATTTGGTTTTGAGTTTAATATAATATATTTGAGTTTTGGAATAAATATTTTAGAATATGAATTTTAGGTTTATAAATTTAATAAGAAAGATAAAAAATTATTCAATTGTCAATAAAATATAATATAATAAAAACAATTAATTTATATAACATTATAGAACAATAAATTTTACATATAATAAGCATTTTAATTATTTTATGTAAAATAAATTTATTAAATATATTTAATTTATGCTTTTTATAAGATAAAATTGAATTATGTTGTCATCGTGTAAAAAATTAAATGAATTGCTACATTCAAAATTAAAATATTTATAACTTAAAAAATTCAAAATTATCTCAATCCACCAAAGCCCGTTTGACTCGATTCAAGCTCGAAATCGAAAAAATCCAAGTCCAAAAGGGTCCGAGCCCGTAACAAATCCAAGCTTGAGGAAATCCGAACCGAGTTGATCTGAACCCGAAAAAGTTCGAACTTAAAGTACCATAAAAATCATTGTATTAAGAATCAGATTATATTTTATCTCTTCAACTAAAAAAATAGTCAAATTAATCCGTGTACATATTTACCTTATGCACATTGAAAGCCACATTTGAAAGGTAAGTTCTAATGATAGACAAAATAGGTAAATTTGTCTTTCCATCTCAACAACGTCCAAATGAAGGCAATTGCAATAATTTGTTTTGTACAGCTTGGGTTATTTATTGTCCACTCTCATACAAAATTGAAAAAGAACAAAAAAAAAAAAATGGAAAGTTGGGAGGGCATAAAAGGAATAGAGCTATTCATGGATTGAACTATCCGTTCAGGTCTGAAAGTTCACTCGAAATTTAAAACGGTTTGGACAAATATATTAGGTCCAAAAAGTAAACTTGGGTAAACTATTAGGCCCGTTTAAAATATAGACTGGATTCGAGTTTAAATGTTCAAGATTTGGGTTCGACTCGACCCGTTTTAAGTTTATATTACTTTATATTATGTTATTTTTATATATTATGCAATTTAAAACACATTAAAAAAAGAAGCATATTAAATATATAATACTACTCTAATATAAACATTAAAATAATGTTATATAAAAAATGTATAAAATTATTAAATATTAAATATTAAAATAAAATAAAATAAATATATTTTTTAAAAATAAAAAATAATATAGACAGACCTAAAATGGACTTAAATTAATATTTTGCAAATATGGGCAGATTTGAGTAAAATTTTAAGCTCAAATTTCGGGTAGACCATACTTGGATAAACATAAAGTATATTAATATCATGTTTAAGTTCAACCCAAACCCGACCCATGAACACCTCTAAAAAGGAATAGTCGAAAAATAAAATTTTTTTTAGCTTAGTTAGTGGGCTTTTTTGAACAAGAATCGGCCCATCAAATTTAGTTATGCAGAAGATTATTTGAAGTTAATTGGTGGGCTTCTCTGATCTTTCTTTCGGACTGTAAAAGCTTATGCACTTTAGGTAATATATATAACCTATTTAAATATTTAACACATTTTTATTAAGAATTTAATTCAAGTTTTAAGACTGAATTAAATAAAAGTTAATTACTAATATTGTTATGTTTGAATTTTCCTAATTTTATTAATAGAATAAATATAATGTTAATTGTGAATTTATTTAATTTTGTGTTTAATTCGTTAAATACATTTTTATGGACGGATTTTAAAGTTGATTTGATAAAAATTAATTGCTAATATTATTAGCTAATTAAGAATTTTAATCAAGTTAATTCTAAAATCCGCATTAAATATTTAAAAAAAAATTAACATTTTACTTTTAAGTACCAAAATGTGTAACTTTTGTCAAACTTCTATCACGTTGGATAAAAATTAACACATGTACCACACTAAAAAAAAGCGTCAACCTCATACACAAATTTATGAGTTAAACCCTTGATTTTTTTTAAATATTTGATGTACTGTTAGTATAATCGTCAATATATAATATAATAACATAATATCTCATCACTAGTGAAATAAAAAATAATGAAAGACTTATAAATAAATATTAATAACTTTGTCTAAAACATAAAATCGAAATCCGAAATCTAAAACCCAAAACTCAATATAAACCCTAAAATTTAAACTGATATAAATCCACCCAATGAGTATAATAATTATAACTAATAATATTTAATTATATTTAAATAAAATGTTTTGAATTCATGTTTAAATAAACTTATAAATATTTATTTATAAGTCTTTTCTATTCTTTGTTTTACTTCATTTTTTTTTATATAAACATATGACCCAGTTTCATAAATATAATTACATTAAACCAAAGTTCATATATTACATTGCATATTAAATCAAAATTCATATATAAATTTGACATTTATTTATTTTTCTAAATTATTAGTAAATTCACGTTTTGATCACTACTTAAAAAAGTTCAAAAATAATTATTGAACTATTCGAAAATTTTCATTTAAGTCACTAACTATTTAAAATTTTTTATTTAAATCACTGCACTATTAAATTTTTTTTAAAATCCAACTAGTAAACTCCAAGTGACTAAACGGTGCAAATAAAAAAAACCATACAACAACAATTTTAATTGTCTAATAACTTTAATGAAAGCTTTCAAATAATTCAATGATCATTTTATAACTTTTTCAAGTTAAAAAACCAAAACGTAAACTTACCAATAGTTTAGTGGCATTGAGTGTAATTTTCCCTAATATTTATTAATTATTTTAAAATATAATTTTCTACTACTTTCTTTGACTGATTTTATATCAATTAACTTATGACACCAACTCAATTATACCCTAAAATAATAAAAATAATAAATATTGAGTAGCAAAAGTACTACTAGGTTCGAGTATACCAGTTACCACCATTTCATTTTTGACAGTAGCAGGATTAGCAAGGACATGGTTTCTCTGCATTTTCATCCGAATGAGCAAAAATAAAGGGACCAAACAACCTTGTTACAAACTCAGCAGGAAAAAGAAGCAAAAGGACCAAAACATACATGAACTTTTAACACCAGATTATGTATTCAACTGAAAACCAATTGATAATAGGTGAAAATATCCAACTATAATGCAAGATCACATGCAATTCGGATATAAGATTACATCAGTTTAATACGTATAATGATCCCTATTCGTTTACCTATAGTACTTAGGGTTGAAGAGGAATTTTTGACACCTTTATTTTCAAGCAAATCAGCAGCAATCTCTTCCTAATCTTAATCTAACTTACACTAATAAATTACCATCCCTATACTAGGAGTTAGATTATGTTTTTTACACAAAAAATGGGCAAATTAATCATTGTACATTAAATTAAAGAACAAATTGGTCCTTTCTAATAAAAATTTAATCCATTTCTACTTTTACACTGATGTGCCATGCGTACCTCGTTCTCACATACAAGGACCAATTTGCTCTTTGATCTAATGTATAAGGATTAATTTGCCCATTTTTTGAGTGAAGGGGGCAAAATGCAATCCGACTTCCAATACAAGGGCCTACATGGTACTTTTACCCTAATAATTCCAATGCCAAATGTTAGAATGCAAGTAAAATTCTGCAGCAAACTGATTTAATAGTAAGACAATAAGTGGAGTGGCAATGCATTCAAACCTGTCATTTTCCAAGGCTTGTCAAGTTATCATAAATAAAAAAAAACCTATCGTAACAGCTAATGTTAATATGAATAGCTAGCCACTTTCACCAATTAATACTGCAAACAGGACACTATGAACCCACTACATGCCTTCGGAGGTCAGCCAAACTAGAGAATCCAGGAATGAGCAAAAACATTCTTTATATTAATACAAGATCAAAATACTCGATATATCAATCTGTTTTCAGCTAGTATAAAAAGCAATACCTCGAGTAGGAAATAAACTATTACTAATTTTCGGGTCCTCTGGGCTGTGTGACCACATGTCTGTTGACGAATAGCTTACTGATATCTTCAGTGACCACATTACTCCTGCCACAAATTGAACGACGAATCATTAACAACAAATGCAACACTACAAATCCAGGTAGATATGAATGGTTTGGCAAGAAAGTCCAATATTAAACAAAGGGTTCAAGGTCCATCAGGAAATGTACCAATTTCTGGGAGAATAGAATGCAAGGAAAATAGTCGGTATGTCAAGCAAAAGAAGAAACCTTTTTGTTTTCACTCAGAATGTTTTGCTTCTAGAGGCATAAGAACAAAGCTGTATGATCCTCAAATTCTTATTATTAAGACCTTAATAGAAACAGAAATAAAGATTTGGGCCATTTGGCTGGCAATAACTCATTTATTATATAGGTTGAGCAAATGTAATACTTGCATTATTTATAAATTAGATGAGATTCAATACGATATATATTTTAAATGTATAAAAACATGAATTTCAAATCCACTACCAAATAGGTATCTAACAAATCCATGAATATAAGAAATAGTTACAAGTGTTACATTTATGTGTGTTCCATCACACAAATTACATCATTTTTAGAACCCAAGTTCTCAAATGCTACCTAATGTTTTTTTTTTCAGTAATGTTATTTGACTTCGAAAGAGAAAGACTTTCTGCTAGCAAAGTAAAATACTCCATTTACACAATAAGCAATTTATATTTGTTTCATAGCTAAAATCTTGGTAAAAATATCGTAGAGGCCCTTGTACTAGGTGTCAGATTGCATTTTGCCCCTCTACTCAAAAAATGGGCAAAATAGTCATTGTACTTAGATAAAAAAGCAAACTAATCCTTTTTGTTAAAAATTTCATCCATTTCTACTACTAAAAGCTGGCATAGCTAACAAATAACCAAACAGTGACAAGTGGCATGCCACATGTACTTCATGTTGATATATAAGATCAATTTTTAACAACAAAAATGAATGGAATTTTTAACAGAAGAACCTGATTACTTTTTGATCTAACGTACATTGACTAATTCGCCCATTTTTTTGAGTAAAGATGACAAAATGCACCCTGGCTCTTAGTACAAGAGCTTCTATGGTACTTTTACCCTAAAATCTTCAGCCATGGCCTAAAGCAAAGTAGTAATTGTGATATCTAAACAAGTTGCTGATTAATTGAGCAGAAATTTCATGTTTTGAGGTTAAAATTGTTTCCTGTTTTTCTAGGATTGAAATCTATAATCTTTTTATACATTTCCTAAACTAACAATAAACCTCCAGACCCTAAACTAACTAAATCAGAGGATCGTCGAACCCGCGAGCAATCTGTAAGTTGCTGTAACAGCAACAATACTGAGTTAGGACTCAGTTGGCATAACCTTAATCAGAAATGCTACCAAAACTTGCACAAAAATTAAGCGGACTATGAATTCAATCAAACCAAAAAAAAAAAGTTTAAAAATTCAAAGGAAGGCAACAAAAGCAAAATGAAAGTATTTATACCTTCCTCTGAGTTGAGGCGGAACAAGGGAGCCACCTCCTGTATCAGGAACACTCTTGGAATGAGGTAAGGTAGCTCTCGGAAGTTTAGCCCTCGGTAGCGGCGGCACGCTATTGCTGGAGCCTGAACCCATCATCCCCTTCGAGTCACGTTTTCGTGACAAGTTGTCCGCCATCGCCGCCGCTACCACAGATGCGTGGTCGTTGCCGCTCCTAAATGGTACAGTCGGAGAGTTCAAAAGCATCGAAGCATCCGGGAGTTTCTCTAGGGTTTCTGGCTTTTGAACCGCTGACGATATAGATTCCCTACGAATTTAATCAACAATAAGTTGAGCCAAATTAAAAATGAAATACCTGAAAAATCAATTTAATGGTACGCTTGCTCACAAGGTTTTAGGCGGGGAAGGGGGACGCCGTGGTGGTGGAGCTGGTGGTGGTTCATGGCTTTGTTGTGGTGGTTCATGTTCAGAGTCAGAAACATCGTCGTCCGAGGAGGAGGCATAATCTACCAGAGACATCTCACACTCTCTCTTCGCCAAAATTTCTCCACAAATGGCGCTGTAACAAGATTGCCCAAAACGCTCGATTAAAAAAACACTAAAATATGAAACCTCCAATACTAGTAATTTGATTTCAGCTGTAAATCGACTCAAGTGAAAAAGCAGGGCGAACGAAAAGACGAAACCTCGGTTTCAGCTCCAAACTTTCCCGCATACTAACCTATATAGAATTGGCGGCACTACTTCAGTTTTAACCATTCTTAATTAAAATTGCACCAAATACCCAAATACTAAAGCAATTTTACCCTTGAAGGGAAGAGGGGGGGGGGGGGGGGAAGTACGATTGATAATTAGAGCTTCTAAATTTGACCCTTACAGTGTCTAATAGAAGAATTTGACCCTTTTACAAATTTTTTAGGCTTAATTCATCACTTGACCCTTAAAGTATACTAATTTTCTCACTTCGATACCTAAATTTTTTTTTTGTCCCAATTTAATACGTGTGCCAAAGTTACTATTTGTTATGTCAGAATCTTGATTCTTTTCTCCTTGTCAAGAACAAGCACGATGATTCGGATTTTCATATTCTCTTTTGTCTTAAATTACAATAAATGTAATCAGAATGCTAGCAGGACTCTGACTCTCCTGGATTCACTCCGAGCAGCTGACCTTCTCAGTAGGAGTAGGACAGTCTCAATTCTTAGGAATCCAAGTCTCATCACTCTCACTACTTGTTCACTTTGGATCATTTGGAAAACCAGAAATGATCTTTTTTTCAAAAAAAATAATCTCTGAGTACCCTCCTATCCATCAACAATTTTGTTCAATCGATTCTAGCTCCTTTAACCCTTCAACCCCTCCTACCTCACACCCTCTTCTCCACTGATCAATGGGACCTTCATTGGATTCTTAGTCTTGATGTCCTTGAGTCTAACGATTTCAACCTTTCTGGCGGCACGACATTGTTTCCGGCCCTGGTGACTTGCTCTTCGCTCCATCCTGATTATCCTACAAGTTAAACGATGTCACCTGTTGCAGCTTGCTTAGTTTTGATAAAAAAAGAAGTCATAGTATCATTCTTGGACGCGACATCCATCAACTAAGAAACTCTTTGTTGGTAATTTCACAACTAAGGGGGTTCCAAACTCTTGGGAAAACATTCGGGCTTTCTAAGTTAGTGGGGACATTAGCATCCACAGAGCCACCATCGCTCAGTATTGGGCCTAAATTAACGTCCTTCCCAGGCCATCTAAATCAATCTACGCCACTCCATTCTTTCGTTGATGAAATTCAGGGGATATTTTTCTCAGCACTTTCTTTGTTTCTTTCGTTGGGTTTTAAGGGAATTCCGATTGTTTTAAGCTAAGTGACTAATTAAAGAAAAGCATCATTTTAACATTGCTTACTCTTTGATCAGAAGTGCTTAGTTTCGTTGTGAAAGTGGCTGAAATTAGTATAGAAGTTGGAGTGGGAGAAGTCTGTTTGCCGGGAGCTGACAGACCCCTCATCGGTGGTCGGTATTGTGCTTGGGGTGTCTGTGTTTGATTTTTATCCCCGGGTTTTGTCTCTCAAGGGTTCATAGAGTGGGAGTGACTCACTTACCAAGGAAATAAGGGCATGCATTCAAACCCACAGAGCAAATGTTTATATGTCCTTAGCAAGTGAGACGTTCCCACTTCGTGAACCCTTGGAGAAGTAGAGAGACAAAACTCAGAGATAAAACTAAGCACAGACACCTCAGGAATAATACCGGTCACCGTTGAGGAGTCTGTTAGCTATAGTGGATGACGCTTCAAAAACTTCTACGAGAATCTAACCTCCCCGCAACAAATCTAATTGCAGCATGTAAATACAGCAGTACCCTTAAACTAGATGCATGTAATGCAAGCTTTTTTTTAGTATAACTCTCTGGTTGGAAACTCTCAGCTATTCTTTTCGACTCATGGCTGTTCCAGAGTTGAGTGCCATGCAAGTAAATGTAAGTTTCTTGCAACAAAGGGAAATGTAACATCAATTGGACTAAGAACTGGACCTTAGTGTTCCATGGGAACTGGAGACATTGCTTTAATGTTGTGTTCCAAGTGGAACTGCAAAAATATTCTTCTTTTAACCCCACTTGTGAAATGAACAAAGTTCCATGGGAACTAGAAAGACCCGTTATAATCAGGGAAAGCCATTCATGCAAAGCTTGTCATAAATCATTAGTAGTCTTCATTTAGTCAATAATTAACATATGATATTTGCAATATTTTAGAGGCACTGAATACTATATGCAAAATCTAAAAACATTTTTGCCTACATGCTGCCATGTTATTTCATTTGATGTTATTGTGAGTAAGGTGCTGCCTTTTGAAATATTCTTTGACCAGGAGCAAGTATTGCCAAGGGGTCATAACTCGATTTCCTCTGCACGAAAACTTCCCATTGCGAACCGAAATGAGCTTTCCATTCTCCTTGCGTCGAGTAATGCGGCAGGTATTGCTTTACACCGAGACGAGCTACCTCGCAGAATTCTAAAATCCTTTTGTTCTGAATTAATATGTGGTCTAAACCATCGGTTCCTGTTGATGAAGGTACTGCAGATGAAAGGAATGCCACTAAATAGAAAACATCTTCATCTGGTGTCACAACTGATGTTCTATTATCCCACCTGCAAATTAAGATCAACAATATGATCAATAAAAAAAGAACTCATGAATGTTGATGAATTTGCTCATTTTTGTGAAAAAAGAAGGAAGGTTACTTTGATTTTTTAACAGGGTAGATGAGAATGGGGCCATTACTGTTGTCTGTAAGGATATTTCCAAAGACTTGTTGAGCAAATATTTGGATTTTACTTCTTGGGACAAGAAGATTAAGCCATGGATGTGGAACTTCCCATAAGCCTTTCGACCGGAGTTTGATCTCGGAAATATGAACTCGGTCTAGAAACTCAATGTAAGGAACTTCCGATACAAAGAGAGTTGATGATATATGGTTTAACTGAGATAATGAACTATGAATTTCCTGCATGGTAAAAACAGAGCTATAAGTATACTCCTTGTATCAGATTCTTTGTTTCAATTGATGGTTGAAAGGGTGTCTTACCCGATTTACAACTGCGGTTTCGTCTCGATTGAAGTACTTTGCTAATTCTAGGCAAAAGAGAGTTCTTCCATCTGACTTGAATTTGCTTGCTTGTACTGGATCTGGATTGAATGATGATCTCCAGTTATTTAACAGACCAGTCCTGTTTATGATCACAAATCCTTCAACATAATCAAATGTGCTTTCTCCAGATATTAGTTCCTCTTGGTCCCTAGTAAATGTGGCAAAATCTGTGTACAATACTCTAATCCATTTCACCTGTTAATATAGGACAATAGTCACAACAAATGTGATTTTCAATTAAATTCAAGACTTTTTAGCTTAATGATTGATGTTTTTACCATTTCTGGTGCAGGTTCCAATGATATTCTCGCCCGTGTTATGATGCCAAACTGACCGAGTCCACCGAGAACGCCGTGAAACAGATCGCTGTTCTGTTTCTCCGAGCATGTCACCACTTCTCCTTTCCCTGAATTCAAATACAGTTAATCCTCAGTTACCATATAAGGTCCTTGAATTAATATCATTTTGTCCTTGAATTTTACTTGAACAAACCTGTCACAACTTCCAATTGGTGAACATTACTGATCTGCGGTCCATGCCGAAAGGCCTGTCCACTGATCCCGGCATTTGACAACGTACCGCCAACCGTTAAATGTAGATAATCCGTCCAAGACTTGGGTGCTAACCCATGTTTAAGCCCTTCACGCAGGATGTTTATCCATAACTCACCACCAGAGACATCAACATAAGGTAAGTTCCCAATATGAAACTGCATTTCAAGGCCTTGGAGTGACTTCATATTGATAACAATTCCACCATGAGCTTGTGCTTGACCCTGAAGTGAGTGACCATGACCTCTAGCTGCAACGGTTAGGTCTGAACCAGGACCCATCTGCCAAATATGCTTCACTGTGGTGGCAATATCAGAAACTGAGTTGGGGTGCAGAACAGCCAAAGGAAGGAAACTATACCTGTTGCCAAAATCTTTAGCTGCATGGTGAAGTTGTTCAAAGTTGAAATGTCCATCAATGGGGAGTGTTTTTAATGAAGAAAGAATGTTGGGAAAACAAAGGTTGATTTTAATGGCTATGCAGCTAAGGACTAAGATCATGAAGCTTCTCAAGAACAGCATGTTTCTTTTCATAGCTTGCTTCTTCTTCTTCTTCTGTTTTTTTTTTTGGAGATTTGTGAAATGAAGAATTTGGTGAGTTGGGTGGCTGAGTCAACTTATAATAATTTGGAATCCGTATGAAGACTGGCTTCTATGGTGGGAGAGTTTTAGGATTTTCTTTCAATTTCTCCTTTTTGGGTCCTTTTGTTTTTCCAAGTTGAAGTAAAGATTTTCACAAATCTTTCTATCACCTTTTTACTATACTCGCAATTACTTTACAAAATTTTAAAGTTTGTTTCTCACAATTTAATTCTCCGCATTTTACAAAAATCGAGAGCTTAATCTAATTGTTGGGATATATCCGCGACACGATATTATAAACAATACGTTATTTTAACATTTTTGTCATATCTAAAATCGCAACAAACGTGACACGAATTTGATATAAATTCTTGGCTAAGCTTTGTTTGATGATGGAATGTAGACATATTAACGTATCTATTTTGAGATTTGGAGTAGGGTAAGAAAGGGGCCCTCGGACACGTGAAAATCAAATGCATATATGTGTGCTTTATGGTTGAAGCTGATATGATTGGTCAGGTAGGGACCTCATTTGGACCGCCGTGTTGCAAAGAATGAAGGAGGTGATGACAGCTTAGGGGAGACACACAAAGGCCCCATTGTGTTTTGCTTATTCTTTCACTCAGCAA
This sequence comes from Kokia cookei, assembly GCA_039519145.1. NCBI lineage: Eukaryota > Viridiplantae > Streptophyta > Magnoliopsida > Malvales > Malvaceae > Kokia > Kokia cookei. Next base: position 1,312,018 of record CM076910.1, read on the forward strand.
TCTGCTGTTATTAATTGTTGTCTGAACTCAAGCCTTGGTATTGGTATCCAACAACTATACAACTTTTTAACTTATCCTCTTGTTCTTATGACTTTGATGTGCGATTAGATTTGGGTTCAGCAGTGGTGTATTATTGCTACTTTCGCCCCGTTGTGTCATCATACTATGCACGGCTGAGAGGGGATCGGCACTTTCACCTTGCCCAAGGTGTTTGTGACGGACAATATCATTGTCTATTTCCATTTTGTTCAAACCTATTATTATGTATGTTTATTATATCTTAAGTTGTTTTAAAAATCTTGCACTTTGCTGTTACGGATATGAATTTGATTCGGTGGAATACGACCTTAGCTTATATAAGTGTTGAGTTGGAATCATTTTATGGGATTTGAATTCATGCTATCTCAAACAGGGTCGTTCATAAATTTTGTAATTTTTTAAAGAAAATATATCAAAACTGTAAAATCGAATAGTTACTAATTGCTTAAGAAAATAGAATGATTGAATGGAAGTGATTTGTTATAGTGGTCACTACGATAGAACAAAATAGAAAAATAAAGTAAAATAATGACACAAAGCATTGTTTACATAGTCTGATTTTCTTACATCTACAAAGCTTAACTCAATGAGTAAATCCGGTACCTTTAATCCTCAATACAACAAGTGATTCATATTCTATCCAGGTCTGGTCCTAGGCATTGTTTGAGGGTGCAGTCGTCTAGGACCCAGGATTGAAAGAGGTAAAAAAAAAAAAATTCAGCTTTTAATGTGGAAAAAAATTTAGACTAAAATAAACTAATTAAATGTCTAGGGCTTTCAATTTTTCACTATAAATGCTTATCCCCTAAGGCCCCAAATTTTTTTAGCTTTATTATATTGCATTGTTTTAAAATAAGCCCAATTTATTGTTTCGCTTAGGATTCCCAAAATATTAAAAAACGGACCTGATTCTTTCATACCCTTAATATAAAAACCTCAAATTTTGTATTTAAAAACCTAAATCACTCATCTCTAAAGTTTTTTTCTTGAGAATTTAGGCAATAGACAAACTTGTTTATACTCTCAATTGCACTCTAAAAATACATTCCACAGTGAACAAATAAGTGCTTTTAATCCCTTGGTACAAAATTTATACAAGTCTCTCAATATATATAGGATACTTCGAGACTTGCTAACATACTAAAAATAAATTACGATCCAATCTCTATTAAACAATAACTAAAATAGCAACATACAATAACCACGGGAGTTAGGTGGGATGACAAGAGTCTCTCTTGCTTTAATCAGCAGTCGAGAGTTCGATCCTCGGCTTGAGTATGGAGCAGCTTTAAAATTTGTGCCTAGCATTCAATGCGGAGGAGATAAATAATTCAACTAACAATGTTTGTTTATGGATGAAATATACATTCAAAATATCTTAATCCATGGAATGACCTATTGTTGGAAAGTAAAATAAATAATTCAAAATATACATTCAACTAAGAATAATGGGGCAAGGCCAACGCGGGCTAATCGCGCACTGGGGCATGCTGGTGGCGTTGGTGCGCCAATTCTCGGGCGCTAGGGTGCCATACTCGCTCAATTTGCTCGATTTTAGCTGTACCTCGTCTCAATCATCTTGGTTCCTCATTTCAACCTGTAATAGACTTCAAGCTCGATTTTCAAGCTTTCATAAACGTGGTTTAAATATGAGAACACCTAATTAAATATATATACTTAATTATCAATCATGCTTTGATAGTTGATTCATTATATAGGAAAAACCTTGCAAACATAAATAATTTTGGAACTGCGGAAACATATTCGATGTTTTTTGATTGTTTACTTCTTTTAAATAAATTGTTCCAACAATTCAAACAACATTGTGTGACAAACACCCAACAATCACATTCTTTAAATTCCATTACCGAAGAATCTCACAACTTCTTCTAGTTGAAAATGACCTTACCACAAATCATAAAGAAAGGAAAGATATTCATAACCTCTTCTCTATTCTCAATAATACTATATATATATATATATATATATAAGAATTACAATAAAAGGTGACATGATGGAACAAGGTTAAAGCAACAACTTTGCACATGTTGGACAAATCAACCCTAATTTGGAATCTAGTTATGATGTTGATCATTATTATAATAGTTAAATAGGGATTCAAAGATTTATGAAATTTTGATTAGATGTTGCACTCACTTATGGTCTGCCTTTTTAAGTGTGAAAGTGTGGAGAAAAACCTAATCTTGAATAGTTACATACATACATACATACATACATATATACATACAACCTTTCCAAAAGGAGACCGACCACTCACAAAATAAAGGAAACCAATACTTGTTTATTAGCTTAATCCAATGATTTTGTGGGACAAGAGGATTACTATATAATATATATGCCATACTGCACATGCATGTTGAAGTCCCTATACGTGGGCCTCTCTTGTCCATCAGATGCTCTATATTTGTGGGATGCAAAGCCGAACAAGATTGAACTTTAATCAATCATCACGTGTAGCGTTGTCATCAGAGAATCGAAGGGACGGCCAAGGTGGGCTCCCAGTGCATCCCAAAATCATCAATGACACGATCGTCGACACATCGGCACCATCTTTTTTCTTCTGTGTTTTGGATAAGTGTGTCAGCAGCACCATCTTCATCATATTCCATTGGGAAGTATGAGATCGAGGATTGGCTGATCAACTTTCAACATGTGTAGCCAATGTGTCATTTGTTCGGTCAAGATATTTGATGGGTTAACATTAAGAAATAAATAGTCGCTTAATTCTAGAAAATTTTCATTTTAGGCACTTAAACAGAAACACCACGTGACATTCTTCTAACTCTCATCTCCCTCGATCATCAGCACCCTCCAACGCAACTCCCCAGTTTGCACCACCATCAACCCATTCTGTAAATAATTTATTCTTTATATTTGTCAATTTGGTCCTTACTCTTTAAAAATTCATAAAAATTTTAATTTTTGTTTCCATATTTTCAATAAAATTAATAAATAATATTTTTTTAAAAATAAAAATTTATTATTAAAAATTATGAAAAAAATAAAAGGCTCTTTAAAATTTAAAATAAAAAATAAAAATGATTCTTAAAATATAAACAAAAGATTCAAAATTCAATGTTATTTAAATCAAACCAGCTAGTTGAATTGAAAATCGGTTGGGGGTATTGATTTGGTGAGAGGTAAAACATCTGCTGACCCGCGAACCGATATGAATTGGTTGAATCGAGCTAAAAAATTCAGTTGAACTGATTTTGAATTGGTCTGACCAATTGGTTCTTAGAACAATTGGCCTGATTGGTTCAAAACAAATAAATTATTAAAAATAAAAAAATATGTTCTAAAAATAGGTTCAATTTCCAATTCAACTAATTTTTTAGCCCAGTCCATACCAGTTCGCAGGTCTACTGGTTTTTAAAATTTTAAAATTTTTTAGCCTTCGACATTTACATTTTTCCGAAATAATACATGTGCTTTGAGCGAGACAGAGCCTAAACGTTCCCATCTTTCAACTAAGTGGTCTTCTCCACTATTCTCGTACTACGAACTGCTTCGAGTGTAGGCTCGAACAATTACGAATCAAATATAGAACCAAAAATAAATTTCTTACTTTCAGTAAGAAAGTAAATCTCTCACTTATAGAAATCGGTAGAATTGTTATTCCTGAAAATATAATTTATACTTAAAAATAAATTCTTATTATTTTAGGGTAAAATAACAATATTTCAAAAGTTTTGTGTAACTTATTGTTATTTTTAGCCCTATCGATGTCATCTATTTATAAGGAGAGGAAGTGAAACCCTAGATGAATTAGTAGAATGCATTTAATGCCAATTTAATAGAAAAAAACCAATCCCCTAGTTGAAGTAGGAGGGAGGGGCGACTAATAGGGTGTATCTCCCTTCATATGTATTATGATGGGGATTCAGACATCTCTTATATTGGGTCTAACTATATATGCTTATTGGATTTTTAACCCAACACTTTATAATTTAATTCAACCCAATACATATTTTTCTATTTCTCAAAATATACATTATTTATTAAATTAATTTAAATTAATTAATTTCTCATTAAATAGTTTTCTCAATCCAATTCTAATTCCGTTAAAATCATGGCAACTTTGCCGTAAACGACTCTATGAGAACAAATATTAATTTCTACATTTAACAAATTTACAATGACCAGTTAATTTAATTTCATATTAGAAATTCATTTAATTAAATAATAATTTGAGAAACTTAAATTAATTCTCAAGTCATTTCCATACTAAGTGAGAAATCACATTCATTTTCAAATGTAACTCATTTTCCTAACTTTATCGTTTCTATCCATTTCTGTTCATTTGATTTAACATGCAATTTATTTATAGTTTCAACGAGCTAGCAGAGGAATCGATTGAACATATGTCATTAAGGCTTAAATGATTTATAATTAAATTCCAGCTTTTCACCTATTAATTTAAACTCATTTAGTCATGAAGTCATTCCATTATAGTATCGTGACTGAGCTCTCCCCAATTGCATACCATTACAAAAGTTACTTGATCAATGCTAGTTCAACGACCTTGTCATAAGTGTGTTACTCTCATAGGTTGCCCTTAATCTCTTTTGGGATACATCCGTTCTCCCAATATGATCCTATTTTATCTCATGGTAACCACCATTACATTTTCCTTCTTGAAAAATCAACTACTATCAAATAGTAATTAAGTCATTCATCATAAAGACAAAAGACTTGTGGTCACGTTTATTTTTCATCCATCATGTACTGCCAATGAGAGGATATCATTTACCCATGTCTTAGGCTATGAATTTCACTATTGTTCCTTATCTATTCAAACTCAGGCTTTTACTTATATCAAAGTATACGAGTCACACATATATAATCCATCATCTACTCAAGATTAAAGTATGTCACACTATGAAAGTTACAAGTAAATAAATTCATAAACAAATTTAAGATCTATTCTACTTCGGTTCAATCCGATAATTGTCAATCCAATTAGTCACAATACTTCCTAGTTTAGCCAGATTTAATCTGATCCACTAAACTTGGGAAATTGATTGCTTCGATTTAAATCCAAACCAATCTCCAAGATTTGTTGCTATGTGTAGTTTAGATATCAAGGATAGACTAAAAATCGGCCAAAGTAATAGCAGAAATCATGGCCCAATGAATTTTGTTGCCAAAATTTATCAAACTTAAATATGATGAGTTTTCTGAGCAGGCAGTACCACAACCAATTGGCACTTGTCCAAGCACTGCTCAAAAACTGTCTCAACACAAACCTATGTAAATATTTAAGGGTAGTTTACCATTGAAATTGAAAAGTGTTTGAGAAGTGCAGTGGAAAAATGCTATTGAAAGTTTGCAATGTTTACAATTATTGTCAAAAGTGTTTTTGAAAAATAAAATGTTTATTGTAGACGTGATGTTGTAAAATGGAAAATATGTTGCACTTCTTCAATGAGGATAAGAAAGTAATTTCATCCAAAAGCACTTTTGCAAAAGCTAAAAATTTAGGCTTTTTTGGCTTTAATTAAAATCACAATGTAAAAACATGGTTTTGTTTGAAAAGCTCCTCTTTACGATTGCTTTTGGTTTGAAATCATGGTTTGAGTTGAAAACACTTTTCAACCTCAATAATAATCGGAGCCTTACTTGTCATTAAAAAGATTGATAATATTAGAAATAGCTAGCAAAAATTAAATTGGTCAGACGAGATGAGAATAGTTGTGTCCAACATCTATGGTGGTGATAATGATTTTTAATATTACACATCCATAATGGAACGAGATCAGTGATGGCATATAGTGCACCAATTATGTAACAATAATGAATTAGCAATATTTGCTCCTACTCCACTCCATTGGCATCCCTAGTAAAAGTTGAGTAAATCAAAATTTGTAAAGGATAGCATAGTTTTAAAAGAAATAATTATCAAACCTATTTTATTTCATATATAAATGAAAGATGCTTTAAAAATTAATATTTGGTGTATTGTCATTAAATTCGATAATGATATATCACATAAATTTTTTAAAAATAAATTATTTACGTTTTTAAAAGAAGTATCGTCTTTCGATGCGTGATTCAAATCTATGTCACACCCGAGGTGGTAAATATTTTGATCATCAAGTCAACACATGGGATTGGTGTCTAAAATTATTGTGTCAATACAAACATATATTCTTTGGAATAAAATTGTTGGGTTGGAATATTAGTCCTTTTGCTTTCAATGTCATGGTCAAGTCAAAGAATATTAAGAAAAGAACTTGGTCCATAGGTGGAAAAACTCCTTCGAAAGGGTTGAGGCCGCATGAGTAGATGCATTAAGTTCATGGGGGATTTTGTAGTGGAAAGCATGGTCCCCTTCGGATTAAATCCACATGAAAACCAACAAAAACAAGGTGAAGTGAGAGACTAAGACAAGCAAGCAAGGAATATTTCAATGCTGCCAACACCATATCCATCTTTAACTTCTTATTCTCAATGCAATAATTGTGTCATCCAAGTAGTCAATTGACTCATGCTTGACTAACCATAGGCTATCTAACACAAGGCTGGCTGACCCATATGCCACATTAAAGTTGATTCATGACATTAATATAAACTGTTAATACGGGTTGATTCAGTTGATTGAGTATTCATTAATATTTTCAATAAACTCGTTCAATAAGTGATTTGTAAGACTAAGAAGTCATTTTTTTCCAAAATAATTTTGTGAATGATTCCCTCTTCATGCTTCCAACACGACCAAAGGTAGTTAATCATAAGTCATTTTCTAGGACTCAAAACATTAATAAATTATCAACACGACTTGGTTCAACCGGTTGAATATTCGTTAGTATCTTGACAAATACCAAAATCCGTATCTTACCAACAATCTCATTTAATAAATGATTTATATTAAATCTGAGTAATACCTTGACCCGAACTACAAGTAAACCAAAGAAAGAAAACCCAAACAAGTCTTTTCCAAACACTTTGACAACTTCAAAGAAGAGAATGCTGTAGGTTTTCAATAAGTTGTAAACGTGTTCTTCCTACTTCTCATTATGTCGGCAACATGTGTGTGTTTGTGTTCCAAAATGTAAGTGCAACAAATAGATTTGGGTGATTGGTGGGTTAGGTTTAAGTCCAATATTGACCAACGGAGGAAAAATGAGGACCATGAGTGTTACACCTCCTTAGTGGTGTGGACATTTTCTCTTTCATTGGAAGTGAAAATAATAGAGCAGTTTGGAGCTTTACAAATGTCCACATTCACTCATTAACACATATAATACTTGCCCTATTACTCAAACTCACTCAACTTTTCATTATGCTTTGTCTTCAAACCAATGTAAAGTTCCAAGTGCCCCATCTTTGACTTTATTCCCTTCACCTTTTTTTGTCTTTATTACCGATCTCGAATATGAATCGTGAAATTGATATAGATATTATTTTCACTCCTTTGGACTAAGATTGATAATTGGTTTGATTAAGCTATTTGATTTTATTCAAGTTGTGAGGATCAATATTTCGATGATTTCAAATGTTCTTTCTTTCGGATAAGAATAATATAAGGGTTAATATATTATTTGATGTCTGAATTTGGTACTTGTTCTTGTATTGGGATTAAAACATTTTTTGTTTAAATTAGTCCTTAAACTTGGCAATTATTTTCACACTGGGACATGAGATAGACAACTGTTTTCACAATAGCGCTTGAACTTTTTATCCAAATTAGTTCTTGAATTTTGCAGATATTCTCACATTCCGCACTAACTTTTCTGTCTCAGTACGTGGGAACAATTGTTAAGTTCAAAGATTAACTTGGACCAATAAAAAAGATTAAGCCCTAATATAGAAACAATTACCTAGTTTAAACACCAAATAATAAATTAATCTAATATTTTTTAGTGTTGAATAAAAAACTTATTTAAATTCTGAAGATGATAATCATTTGGGCAGTCATAGATTCTACTGTGATAATTGACAAAGCAAATATCCTTAGTTAATTAGTCAAATATTTGCAATTTCTTTTGGGTGGCACACCCGGCAATTCATTAATAATATAACACTAAATTATTACTAAGAATGAAAAAAAAAATATAAAATGTTTATTTTAAAATTAATAGTAACTTTTAAAAGATAATTATAAGTGGGTGAAAAATAATTTAGTTTTAAAACTATTTATGTTCAAAATTAATTTGATTTTAATTAGAAATAACCTCATTTTAAGATGTAACAATAACAATAATATTAATCGAATTAAAATTCAATTAAAAATTTAATGATAGTATAAATAAGTATTGATGGATGGTCAGAAGCATTCACCGTCTCAAATGTGACTTGAATTCAAATCGCACTAATCATGTTTGTTATTCGGATTTTACCCTGTTATTATAATTCACCGCAAAAAAAATATTGATGCATATAATCTAATGTAGACAGTATAACCTAAAATATGATATTTGAATTAAATAAATATAAATCGTATTTTAAAGTATGTAAAGTTGATTAAGTCTTACAAACCGCAAATTTAAGTGAAGCTCAAAGTGGTGTGATGTTGTGGGTTCTGTTTATGGCCCCTTTTACACTCCAGGTGTGGAAGGCCCATGCAGATATTGGACTTAAATCAAAATTTATGTTAAAGTACCTCAGAGGTCCCTATATTATAGGGTCTGGTTCAATTTAATTCCTCTATTATTAAATGGATCAACTTAATCCCTATACTAATTAAAAAGAACCAAATAAGTACAAATTATAACAGATTTAACATTTACTATATAAAAAATATCTTGAAATTTTTTTCTTCAATTGCAATCCAATTCCAAACAAATGATTTCATTTACAAATCTATAAAAACTTTAAAAATATTAACTTTACAAAACAATAAATGTTGACTATATTTCAATTTGACCTTATTTGATTTTTTTTAATAGTACAGGGACTAAATTGAACTATTTAATAGTAGAAGGCCTAATTTGATCAGGTCCCTATAATAGAGGAACACCTTTATCACAAAGCTAAACAAAGCATAATTGCAGACTTTAGATTACTATTATTTTTACATCATGACTCAAGTCTTAAGAAGCTGAAATCTATTTATATATATTATTATAAATGACTTGTAATTATGTAGTATCAGTCAAAACAACAATATCATGAATTACAGAATATTTTGCTACCAATTCTCACTTCAAACATTCCATGGCAGAGCAGAAATCTGTAGAACTATAACTATACACAAAAAACGAAGACATTCCGTACCTGCTCTTTTGCTTGTCAGTGATTCCTTGCGTTCGAAGCAAAAGATATAATAATCCATCCGAAGTAAGAGATTGCAAAGCCACTCCATCATTGCTTGAAGGTCGTCATTGTCCACGCAGGGGGTGACAATGGCGGAACAGCTGCTGCCTCATCAGCTGCATTTGTTTCAATTTCCAGCACCTTCCTAGCAGATGTTTGTTGCTGTCTGCTTCTACCAACCTTTCTTGAAGCGAGAGTTGTGGGGGAAACGACTCTTGATGAGTTACTACTATCAATGGATGCTAAAAACTTGTCCTTTGAAATAGTAGTGGGGGCGTTTGCAATAACGGAGCTGAAAACACCGGACTCTCTTAACCCCTGGATTATGGCCTGAGATTGCAAGAGAGCATTAATAGGAAGAGAAGAGGAACAGCCAGGGATGGGAAATTTGAATACATAATCAAAGAGCAAAAACAAATTGAAAACATATTTAGAACTGTAAAGAGAATCTGAAGAAATTCCATGCAGTTCCTAGACGATTAATGTTGAAAGTACTTGACAGGTCCCTCTATTATAGGGACTGATTCAAATTAATCCCTGTACTTTTAAATGGATAAATTTAGTCCCCGTACTAAGAATCAAATAAAGCCAAATTTTAGCAGATTTAAACATTTTCTGTTTAAAAAATGTCATTTACTAGTTAACAGAGTCAATATTTTTAAAGCTTTTATAGTTAAGCTAACGACATATTTTATTTGGAGTTCAACTGCAAATGAAAAAAAAAAAAAAATTTCATGTCATTTTCAAAACAATAAATGGTAATTCTGTTAAAATTTAGACTTATTTGATTCTTTTTACCAGGACAAGAACTAAATTGATCCATTGAATAATAGAGTAATTTGAACTAATTCCTATAATAGAGGGACCTAATACATGCTTTCACCAACAATTAATCCATTCAAGTAGCTAAATATACAAGTTCCTAATCTCACAACGCATACATCATTTCAAACAGAAATCTAAATATGAATGCTTATAAAAGCAGCTTTGGTTTCATGTCATACATAATTTTCACTATGTCAAATAATTGTCCTTACCATCGGAGCATATATGCGAGTTAAAATCCCCTTTCTCAAGAGTTTAAGCCTTAGGTCTTTGTCACCCCACACGACATGTTCACGATACCTACAATAACCAAAGCCAATATATTTCAACATCAGCACATCCACTCACCATATACAAGTCGAAAAGGACAATTAAAAAGAAAAAGACCCTCCATTGGATCATATACCAGTTAAGCATTTCTTCCTCTGTTTGTGTTGAAGCAATTATAAATGCCTGCAACGAATAACACTTACATTAGATAATCAAAAAACGGATATACATCAGAAAGCATTCTAACCATATAATGACATAACCCACAAATTCACCCCAAAACATCTGGTCCATGCTGGTAAAAGTATCATGGAGGCCTTTGTACTAGGAGTTGGATTGCACTTTTGCCCCCTCTATTTGAAAAAGGGGCAAATTAGTCCCTGCAAACTAGATCAAAGAGCAAATTGGTCCTTCTGTTAAAAATTTCATCCAGTTTTACTGTTAAAAATTGCTCATTGTATGTCAGAATAAGGTACATGTGGCATGTCACATGTAACTGTCTAGTTATTCTGTCAGCAATGACAATTTTTAACAGTAGAAATGGATGAAAATTTTAACAAAAATGACTAGTTTGTTCTTTGGTCTAACATACAGGGGCTAATTTGCCCAATTTTTAAGTAAAGGGGGCAAAATGCAATCTGACTCCTAATACAAGGGCCTCTATGGTACTTTTACCAGTCCACGCTCTAAGAACAAGGGCAAAAAGGAAGCAACTGGGCAACTCAGGATTCCATTAAATCAAGAACCAAAATGGTGCTCACTCAAGTCATATAATGCTAACTTGGCTGTCCACTACCTCAGAGAAACAGTAACCATAAAACAGATGCATCAGAATATTGCCTTATGAATCGCTTGGGACTCTATCAAACATCACTCCTAATATTGCTCCCCGTTTTATCAATGTCAATTATTAAATTGATCTTCAATGCTTATAGCAACCTAGATCCATGTCTATAATAGTCTTTCCCTTTATTTTAGGCTCTCCAAATTTCTCGAGAAGAAAACAAATATGGATATCACGACCAAAAGTTCTTATTTCAGTGGTAAACATCTAGTTCATATGTCCTGAGGCTTACTGAATTTCCCATATTCCAAAAATTGCCACAACTCATAAATAGCAGTAGTAAAGCAATCAAGAGTGTATATACACAAAAATACAAAAATAATAGAAGGTACCAAACTTACAGCTCTATCAAATTCCAACATGAAGCATCTCTTGACATCATCCTTGGTAGGCTTGCAGCCACACCGGTCACGTCTAGATGTAAGGTCCGAAAATTTGGCATATGTGTAGTGTAGAACAGCAGCCTCCTCCAATTTGATTTCACTTGGAGGAAAAAATTAGTTATGTTAAGAGCGATTTGTACTTACACCGAAAATTATACGAATATAAGTAGTTACATTCTCACAAGTTTCACAGTTTCAATTAAGATATGCTTATCCATGATATGATGCCAACATAAAAAAGCTCTTATTGCCAATGAACAAGCTGGCCCCATCCCCTGACACCAAGGCCCCAAACACCTCTTACCTTCCTCATCCTTCATGCTATATGCAAGTATGCATATTTATGAGATATGTGCATTTTCGGTCAGGTTATCTGACCATGATTTTCTCAGAGTACAGAAAGTCATCATACTTTGGGGTTTTCATATAATTGTGCCATCTATGAGCACCATTTGGACGAAGATGATCCTGAATGCGGGCAGCTGCTTTTCCATTCCCATAAGTCAAGAAATAATTTGGATTACCACGGGTTGATTCTTTATACATGCCAAAGTATGTGTCCTTTGGTAGATGGTCATAGTTCTTCTTGAACATTGACACCTGTTGCATGAAAAGAAATGTAAGCCACTTATGAAACTCCAAATCTTAACTTCAGCCATTCAATTTACTCAACTAATGAAAACAACAAAAGAGGACAAGTGACAATTTACCTCAGTAAAAGGGTCCTTGATATCATCTCGTTCAACGCTGCTCTCCTAAACAAAAAGGAAGAAAAATTCCACTATCAAACATTAGAGACCAGGAATCCAAATGAAAAACAAGATATCCAATCATAACCACCAGTTCCAAGCTCCCTTATTGATAATTTTTCTCATTAATCTATATAATGCCACTTACATAGTTAGGAAATATGACCATATCAACACTGCTAGGTACATCAAGTAGCAACTGCCTCAAAGAATATTCACTTGCACCAGCTGGGTGTATTAGCTCATCAGTATCAAGATGCAGTATCCAGTCCATTCCAGCATCCTTATATTTCAGAAAGCAAAAGGAAAGAACTTATCGGAATAAGCTCAAGAGCCGAGACTACTGTACTAGTAATTACAATCAACAAAATATTTCCATTCATGGAATCGTTCATAGAGCATACCCTTGCCATGACAATGGCCATTTCCATATTGAGAGACTGCTTCACAAATAGTTCATAATTGCAAGGCTTGTAAAAGAAACTTGACAACCATGTTTCATTCCAGATCCGGCTGATAACCACAGAAAAATGGCAAAAGATTAAAAATCAAGTAAACAAACTCTGACAGTAAAATAAAGAACAGAGAAAGGGAATTGTCCCTAGAGAAATGGAAAAGAAACAGAATGAAGTAAATATAAATGCATGCACACAAATATAATGAAAGAAAGTATCAAATAAATTCAAAAAAAGACAATTTATCACCAGAAACCTCCACATTATAGCTAACAGGAAGAAATATTGAGACAAGACAACCATGCTTTCACTTTAGCTTTAGAATCTATGAGATGTATTTCAATCATAGAAGGGAAAAGGCTAATTGACCTTTTAGCCTGCTGTTCCTCAAGCTCTTTTGTTCTGTATACAACTTTTACTCCCTGAAGGGTAAAACCATAACACATTCTATAAGCAATTCAGACCAACAATAACCACTGCTAAATCAAGTGGAATAGTTCTTATATATGAAAAAAAAACAGAGAAAAACCAATTCAGAGGAGGCCAAAGACTTTGTAAACTCACGGGAAGAGACTCCAAAACTTTAGAAACATTAGGAGAAGCAGCATGCCCTTCCACAAATAGGAAAAAGTTCGTGACACCGAGAACTCTATGATAAAACATCCATGGTAAAATCTGCTCCAAGCCAGCTGATGTACTTGTTGTAATACAAATCTGCCATTTCAAAAGCAAAACTGCTGAGTCTCATAAACAATTACTTCAGTTGTCTATAGAGGAAAAATCAGCTAGAAGAAACAAGGTATGAACTTGATTTAGGTCTTCCACACATAATGAATCTATGGGTAAAAACAATAATATTGTTTTGATCTAAAGTCCAGAAAACGGTACGGATCTAATCCCATATAACACGATCTCAAGCTGAAGCTACAGAAATTAAGCAATAACAATCAAATATTAATTACCAGAACCAAGATAACATTTTGAATTTTTTTGTAAAAAAATTACAGCCAACAAAATAAATCACCATAAAAGCAAAGTTCAGATCATCCACAAAAAGGGGGAAGGGCTACCTTTGGCTTTAAATTAGCTTCAAAACCAAATTTCCAGTCCCCATAGTAAGGGAGAGAATGAGAAGAGGTACGACCGAGATTGATGCAATCCGAAGAAGAATGCGATTTGGGAGAGAGAGATGAGAAAGTCTCCATGCCAGGGAAGATCTCGTGGTGGGACCCACGTGGTGCCCATCGGGAATAGGCGGCGGATGAGGCGATGGTGGGATCGGATACACCCCCTCCGCGCCACTGGAGGACGAAAGCTAAGGCAGCTAAAGAGAGAGGGAGGAGTGTTAAGAGGAGCAGGAGCTTAGAGACGAAGGATTGGGAAGTGGAGGAGGAGGAAGCTGCCGTGGCGGACAGCAGCGGAGTAGAGCGGTGGTGATGGTGGTGGCTGGGCATTGTGATGGTTATGGTGGAGACAGTAACAAATGAATAGGGAGATCTAGGAAAGGACTTTTCAAGTGTAAAATAAAATCTAAAATTTCCAAATATAAAATTTTAGATTTTTTTATTAAAATTTATATTATTTTAAATTTGATTATAAATAATTCGACAATTATATGTATTATGTCACGTGTGCCGTCAGCAACTATTAAAAAAAAATTAAAAATCCTAAAAGTAAACATTTAACTCTTTTAATAATTATTAGACTTATAAGAAATTTTGAAAAATTAATAAAACGAAACTCATCATTTTATTAATTAAAAATATCAACTCGATTAAGAAGATACATATATGTATATGCAATGCCTACTTCTACATCATCGTGATATAAATTTTTAATAGAATGGTAAATTTTCTTTTTGACTTAATATATAAAGATTAATTTACTTTTTTTTTTAGTAGACTTGTACTACAGGAGCTACCTCGATTTTGTTGATTTCGATTGAATAGATTATTATAGCCAAATCGGTTTTGTAGTTTATTAAACGTAGAATGATTTATTAAGCTCTTAAATTTAATAAAAAAAATTATTTTAATCATCTATTTAATTTTTTACCTCTTTCAACCCTCAAACTTGTGCTTTTTATTAAATTACTTAAAAATGAAAAAAGATAAATCAGTTTTCCCATAAAAACTCAAAATTTTCTTATAGAAATCCAAGTAATTCCATGTAAAATCCTAGGTTTTTCCCTTCCCTTCTCTTGAAAAAAAAACTAAAATTAAAAATAAATAAATAAATGATAAAAGTATGCAACAACAATGGCTAAAATAATAGAAGTATATACGAAAGTGCTCATGTTGTAAACTTTTTTATTTTTAATACCCAAAAATGAAAATTTATAAAATTTAGGTGTCCATTATATAATTTACCCTTTAAAAATATGTGATGATTTCTTATGCGTATTATATCAAAATAATATTTTATTAATGTCTCAACATTTTATTGATGATGTTATCATTTAACTATCACATTAATAACTTTTAATTACTCACATTAATTTTATTAGTACTTTTTGTACTTCAAATTTAAATGTATTAAATTAGTTAATTTTCTTTTAACATAAAAATTAAATTTTTCAAAAAAAAAAAAAAACTAAATAAAATATAGTTCAATTGATTTGAATAGGATTGTCAATATAAGAGGACGCGGATTCGAGTGCGTTGAAGCGCGTTATCATTCTATTTATGATTTGCGATGAGACTATAAATAGTTCTAAGCATTTTGTCAAAAAAACCTATATAATCAGAATTTATAAAGAAATTGTTAAAAAAAAAAAAACCACATATAGCATTGTCACCAATGAGTGTTCAAAATTTTTTTTTAAACTTTAGTAGAACCCTAATTTAAAAATCTATAAATAGTGAATTCAACTTGTTATTTTTCACAAAGCAAAAAACCAAAATAAATTATTTTCATACTTAAGTATTTCTAAATTCTAAATTATAATAATATCATAATGGTTGGCCGCTAATTGAGATCCAAATAAGGAGATGTTACTTAGAATGCAATGACATTGGTATTCCCTTATGACTTGAGTTTGCAATAATATGAGAATAAATCTACTTGACAATAGAATGATTCATCAATGTGTGAGTGAACTCCAAAGTCTTTGACAATGCCCTCATAACCCTCAACTACGACCTATTTCTCTTAGTTGCTCGGAAATAAAGAAGCAACAAAGAGAGAGATAGTGTGCAAGCCCAAGGAAAGGCCATACTTTAGTGGGGTTGGAGGAGCTAGTGCTTCCATATGAGAAACCAAGGGAAATTCTTTCCTTTGATCCCTTTTTCCACTACTCGGATTGTAGCCTCTCAGCATGAGCAACCAAAACATCTTTAAAACTGTGTTCTCTAGTTCTCTAGGACAACACTCGGTGGACAACCGCCAAGAAGCAAGCACTCTCTAAAGGCAAACTGTCGCAAACTTACCAGGGTATTCCTTTAAAGCCTCATTTGAGCCACCTTATTCACCAACAGTCGAAGGTCTAGAGATTTGCACTAAGCTTACATGACATTCTATAGGATCAGAATGGGACTAGGCCACAATGGCAAATCGGAATGTTCCTTAAAGTAGAGTAAATTATTTGGTAGTATGCCATTCAGACTTCTCTTGTCATAGCAGAACCTTAAGTAGGTCATCAATACGTAAAGCTTATCCACACCCTTAACATCCATAGCAGGAGCATAAGCATAGCGCTTAGAAGAAAGGAGCATCCAGGTTGTGGGAAACGAAAACTCATCTTCTATCTTATATATATGCAAACCACTTCGACTTGAGTCGAATGGCGAAGCCACACCACCTCGCGTAACAAGGTGACACATCCCTCAATTCAAACCTCCCTTAACCTCACTTCTTGTCATTCTATTCCTAAAGTCTAAGTGATAAGGCCCTTACACGATAGGACCCAAAGCAGCCCCAAGCCCTCTATAAAGCAATCAAAACGTACATGATTATGAGCACATACATGATTATGAGCAAAAAGCAAGCCTGTGCAGCCAACTGGGAACAGTGGGAGAGAAGTAAAGGAAAGCTGCAGTGGATTAGTGACAGTGTGAGGCCGTTGTTTGTAAAGGAAGCAAGCGTGCTTTGGAAAAGCTGTGTATGTATACATGATTACTAGTCTTCCACTATGAAGAAACAAAAAGTAGGAAATTACGTAACACATTAAAGTTTACAAGTAATTAAACGAGGAAAAATATATTTATGGGTTAAATCACTATTTGGTGCTTGAATTTAGCATTTTTTCTATATTGGGGCCTGATTTTGTTTTTAGTTCAAGTTAATTTGGCAATTGTTCCCACATTAGGGCTTAAACTTTTTTTTTTTATCCAAGTTAGGTCTAAAAGGTCTAAAACTTGGCAATTGCTCCCATATTAAAGTTTGAACGTGTGAATTCTTCTCATATTATAGCTTGAACTTTAAGAGTTTCAAGAATTAACTTGGACAAAAAAATTCAAACCTCAATGTGGGAAAACTTGTCAAGTTCAAGGCAAACTTAGATAAAAAAAAAAAAAAAGCTCGGGCCTTAATGTAGTTTATAAAGATTATAAAAGATAAAATTTAAGAAAATGGACTAAATTCACAATTTACGCGGTTACGTATAGTACGATACTAATAGTAGAATGATTAAAATATGTCATAAATCCTATACTCTTCAAATTTTTGAAATTTAGTTCCTGTACAGATTTCAAAATCCATGTCTAAGTGCTAACATTGCTATTTTTTTTGTTAAATTTAGATTCATTACAATGCCATTTTTTAGTTACATGGTTATTGAGTTTTCTTTTTCAAAATGTCACCCCAATTAATGAAAAAAATAATAGTATTAACAACTGGACTTGAATTTTGTAATTTAAAAAGTAAAATGATTAAATTCTTGGAAATAAAAGTATATGAACTAAATTCCAAATTTTCAAAGGGTAGAAGAACTTATGACATATTTTAACCAAGTAGAATGTAACCTAAAAGATTCTATTCCTGCCGATTTTGTTAAAATTAAAATTTCAAAATTCAAAAAAGAATAGGATTAAACAGGACCAAATTAGAGTACATGAACCAAATCCGCTACTTAAACATAATACAAGGACTAATAATAGAAATTGACCTTTACAGTTTTGTGCTTCTTTTTGTGCTTAATTTTCCCAAAATAGGAAAAGAAATACAAGTTTTCATTACCTTATAAATACCCACTTTTGGGAAGCTGATCACTATTCCATTGCAGCTGAAATCTGATCCAAAAATGGCTTCCTTTGCTTCTCAAACTTTCCTCATCATCTTCACCTTCTTCTCACCTTTCTTCATTACAATCAATGGAGAATTCTCGAGTCAATCCATTGTAACATCCACAAAACGCATGGAGAAAATGACCCATCTCCATTTCTATTTCCATGACACTATAAGTGGCAAACACCCAACAGCCATGCAAATCATCAAGCCACATAACAAGTCAGCAGGCGGTTCATTTGGTATCACTTTCATGGTTGATGATCCAATGACTGAAAAACCCGACTCGAGTTCGAAACTCGTTGGGAGAGCACAAGGGATTTACGCTTTGGCTTCTCAACATGATGTCGGATTGCTTATGGTCATGAATTTCGCTTTCTTTGAAGGAACTTACAATGGGAGTGCACTTAGCATCCTTGGAAGAAATGAAATTTTTCATCATGTTAGGGCAATGTCAGTCGTCGGAGGCACCGGAATTTTCCGGTTTGCTCGAGGCTATGCTTTGGCTAAAACAGTTTGGTCTAACCAGAAAGGAGATGCTATAGTTGAATATAATGTTTCTGTTGTACATTATTGAATAATTTACGCTATATGTGCTTGTGTCACGGGCTGAGACTTCAATGCTACGACTTTATCTTATATGGTTAAACTTTAGTGGAACTTTTCATAAGAAGACTATGAGATTACAGAGAAAGAAAAAACATGAAATTGTTTACAGGAACAAGCGCGCACACACAAAAATGGGGAAAAAAACTAATCATAAGGCCAAAACCTCCATGCTGAAATTGAATATAGAGGTCTTTCTTGCCAACAAATGACCAAACATCCATTCTCTTCTTTGATTTTATAGCCATCATAATTATTGGTCTGCAACAATCTACCTGCCTGTAGCATGCCATGGTAGCTTAAAGGTACTCTGCCGAAACCGGCCAACTCAAGTCTCAGAATCCATTTCTCGAGCTTCTCGTGTCTCTCCTTTCTCTCGACACCTTCACAAGCTATAATATTCTTGATTTCCTCTCCGAAAAGCATCTTCTCGACCTTTTTTCGTTCTAACGGTGCTCTTGATACCGTAGACTCCAAGCAATCGAAGAGGGCAGCATAGAAATTCAATGCTTCCATTACCCTATCCATTAAAGTAGAGCCACTATTGTTGGATTCCTGCTCTGTTATGACTATAAGTTTCGGTGACAACGCACGAAGAGCGGTTAGAAAGCTCCCTATTTTTGGTGCTGGTGCTAGAGAAAGCGGGGACAACGGTGATGGTGACGCCAAGTCCGAACTCGGGCTATATGCATGGACCGGCTCTTTCTTAAGCCATTCACCTAAAGTACGTTGGTTCATCTGCAAGACTCGGTGTGACCGATCGGTCTTAGACATGGATGGAGAGTTAACTTTCCATTGATGCATCTCATCATCCGTAACCAAGAGTGAATGAAGCTGAAGGACGGAACTAACCGCAAGAGCTTCACCAGTCTTAACACGCAAGCTTTCGAGGTCAAGATTCTCTAACTTACAAACAACAGGATTAAACTGAAACGGAATGTCCCATTTTTGAGCTTCTTCGGTCAATCGACGAGCCATATGATCCAACACTTCCTTTTGTTCATGCATACCTGTAATTCTCAAATGAGGTGGCCCTTCTGGTCTAGCATTAAAAGTTTGAAAAAGATTAATCCATTGTGCAGGCTCAAAGCAATTAAAATCAATAATATGCACCATTTTTTCCCCTTCCATAGCTTCTACAATAGCTTGATTTGTGATAACATATGCAAGTTTCAGAAAAGGACATAACTCAAAGAACAGTTTCTGAACATGAATTTCCTCCGATACTAATGAGATTTTAGTCGAATTCAAGGCTTTGTAAAGACCCGGCCATGCTTTAAGCATCCTATAAGCAAGTGCTTCATTGAAGTAAGCAGCAATTCTCTGCATCGTATCTCCATCAGTCGAGGCAAGATGGGATATTTGTTCTAACCCGATATTCGCATTCTCGAGACTACCGGCGGCGACGTGGTTCGCACACGAGACGAGAAGATGGATCAAATATAAGCCCCTTTCTTCTGATTTGAGTTCCCTCAGCAATGGAAATGGGGATCCTAAACCAGGTGAAAATGACATCCAAGGGATGAACTGTAAGAGTGATGAAGTTACAAAAGATTGTCCCTCTTGAACCATTCCTGCCATTTTCAACAATTAAACTAAGCTTATATCTACACACTTTTGATACCAAATCAATCAATTCAAACTTGAAAATTTGCAGAAAACTGAGAGAGGGAAGTAAATTACCTGAGGAAAAGATATCAAATAGAGGAAAGGATTAAAACTGGGAAATGGGTATTGAAATTCATGAAGATCTTTGAAGACCCTTTTAAGGAAATTGGGAAAACAAGAGCATTGAAAGGTAGAACAGTTTGGTTACTTAAAAGGCATGGGGGGGTTGGTTTAGTGGTGTAAGGTTTTAGTTGGAAAATGAGTCAGTTGGATTTAAAGCTATTTGTCTTGAAGGACTTTTTCATGACTTCTTTGGCAACACCCACAAGAGGCTGTTTTTGTCTTCTTTGTTTTTGTTTGTCTTTTTTGGAGGGTTCAAAAGAAAATGGAATTTCTTGGAACACATACCGAATCATAAACATAATCCCTTCCCCTTCTCTCGGTTCTACGATACATGTTCGAAATTTGTGATTATTCTTATCATTAATATTATCTCCATTTACGTTCCTCCCTGAAAGTGCAATGTGCTTTGGGTAATTTTCATTTTTGTACTTTTTCAATTGACTTTTTTTACTTTCAAATTTTAATAAAGACAAATATAACATGACATGTGTAATGTTGTGGTAGTTTATTATTTTTATATATTACAAAAAAAAAAGTCAATTAATGGATTTAAGTAATATTGTTTGCATCAAAATTGAAGGAGTAAGAATGGTTCGATTGGAGAACATGAATTAAATATGTAACTTTACGAATAGTACAAGATGATTCAAAATTCAAAAAGTACAAACACTAAAATTGATCAAATTAAATATTACTATATATACAAATACAAAATATTTTAAACATAGAATGAATCCTCTTACTAACCTTGTTTTCACATTCGGATACGATCGAATAATTGGGTTAAAAAAAATTAGTTGAATTGATTTTCTTTATTCTTAATATATTTTTAAAATTTTTGTGATTTTTAATAATTTATTCAATTGAACCAAATAATTAATTGAACAAATTAAATAAATTAAATTAAAATTTGATAATCTGACCGATTCGATTACTCGTCGAGTTTTGAAAAGCTCACAAGTTGATTTATTTTGGTAAAGATGTGAGGTGGATAGGGGGCTAAAAGGGGGCCAAAAATGGTATCATACTCAAACACAACACAAATCCAAACATGCCCTACCAAAACAAAACAACAACCTTAGTTGTTGCTTAGTGGGTGATAGTGGGAATTGCAAAGCCCCCTTGTCCAAATTCACATGTGCCTCCAAATCGACTCTATTTGTTCTCTTTTCCAAACCCAAAAGCTTAGCAATATCCACTTGGGCCTTTTTCTTCTTGCATTAAGACAAAGAGACACGCAAGGTTTAAGAAAAGCCAAAAAAAAAAAAAAAACCCAAAAATCATATTTAAAAAAAATTAATTTAAGGATGGTGTTGGTCTTTGGGGTTTGTGTTGGAATATCTTTGCCATATTCCTTGTTATCTTCAAAAAAAAATATTGAGTTAAATAAAGTAGTAAGAGTTTTTTTTATCTTAATTAGTGATCGAGAGTTTGATCTTCATATTGAGTATGAAACAGATTTAAAATTCGTGGCCAATATTCACTCTTTAATAGACCTACAGAATGCGATGGATTATTTACTGAGCACGTTCCGATAGATACATTGAGAAATAAAAAAATTATTGGTTTAGAATGTATTGAAGGATACAAATTATGCCACATAATCAGGACTTGGTGATTTACCACATCATGTACTTAGATTAGCTCAATCTTGTTAGTGGACAATGTGATGCCCACTTTCCTTTATTTTAATTCATGTGATTTTGTTCTTATTCTTTTTGTCCTTTGTTTTTATGCTCTTAGTTGTGGAGGTTGTTATAGTGGCCAGCAATTTTATGTCTTTGCTCTTTTCAACTTGGGAGAGCGCATTGGTTGGTTTAAACCGATTAAACCAATTAATTCGGTTTAGTCAATTTTGGTTTAGGTAATTTGGATGGTTTTTAGGTTTTGAGTTCTGTTTTTGTTGTTTATTTCGGTCGGTTATTAGTTTTTGAATTTAATTAACTTGACTAAAGAATTAATTTAATTTTTTTTAATTATTTAAAATATATTTATAAATTATATAATAAATATATATTCAAGTCAATAATTAAATTAAAAACAACCCAATTAAATTGATTAATCAATCGAACCGATCAACTTAAAAGTTAATTTGGCTGCGTCGATTCTTGAGGTCAATTGGGTTGGTTTATGCAGTTTATGGTTAGTTAAGTCGGTTTAATAAAAAAAAACTCAATAAAGTCAGTTCACTGACTAAATTGATCGACCTAAAGTTGGTTCGGTTACGTCTATTCTTGAGCTCTAATTTAATCGAATCGGTTTTTGTAGATCATGGTCAGTTAAATCAGAAAAAATCGGTGAACAAAAAAAAAATCAAATGCTCTCCCCTATATGCATTCTTTGGATAGACTTTTTGACACTCAATACAATGGGTTAAAACACCATTTGATATTTAAATTAACTTCAATCTTTAATTTAGTACATGAATTTTTTTTTGTCTCAGTTTAGTATTTGAATTTGACTTTAATATTTAATTTGGTTTCCGGTTCAAATGACATCATGTGGCCAAATGAATGTTTAACATGTGTGCTCTAATAAAAAAATATATAAGTACTTAATAGAGACAAAAAAAAAAAGTTTAAGTATCAAATTGAACAATGAAGTCAAACTTAGGAACTTAATTGCGACAAAATGATACTCAAGAATCAAATTGAAAAAACTTAGGTACCAAAAACGAACATTAAAACCAAACTTAGGTACCAAATAGTATATTAACCCATTATAAATATATATAATTGTATTATCATGTGCAATGCCATTTCAATTTGTTATTTTCACACATTACTCACTAAAAATTTAATTAATGGATTGACAATTATCATTTGCGTCAAAATTTAAATTTCAAAATTCGAAAAGTATAGAAACTTCGAATGATCCAACTAAAAAATAAAAACTAAATCTAAAAAAAAAACAATTGTAATATTTTATGAATACAAAATCAGGTTTCAGACATTAATATATGTAGTCTCCTTCTTCCTCGTATCTAATTTGGTTTGTATTCTTATGGGAGTAGGAGGGGAGTGGTTAGAATCAAACAAAATCACATTAAATCCAATGTAGAAAAAAACATGAAATGATGGATGTTTTCAAGGTTTAGATATCATCTAATCTTTGAAACACAAAACTTATGTTACACAAACTTTACATATATATGTCTTCATCTATTTTACCGTAAGAAACTTAATCTTATTCGAATCAAACAATATTTAAATAATTTTTTTTTTAATAATAATAACTTTAAAATTCAAATTCAAATCAAATATATGATAAATAAATCCATGTCCTCTTCTTTCAAATATTTCCAGATGATCAGTCTAAAAATGTTGATTTGACATTTTCGATTATATATATGCATTATAACATGCATCTTAATTGGAAAGAAAAACAAAAATGTCATTTTGGACAATAAAAATATTAGGTTATTGTCTTGAATGGGCAATCGATTATTACGATGTAATTTGTGTGGGGATGCTTTCAAGACTCTACATTTTGTACTTTTGGGGGCTAAGCGTCCTTTCAATGGTGTTTTCTTCGATAAGTTAGAACTTGGAATATAACAAAAGTTTCCTCTAAAATTCAGCCCAACTCCCACCATATTTTATTCGCTTTACTGTACAAATTTTAACTATAAATGTAGTGAAGTGGTGGCTCATCTCATTTTCTAATTATAAGATCGGAAGTTTAATTTTTACTTACGAGAATGAAACATATTTCATGCTCAATCATTTACTTCTTTTAGAAGCACCCGTGATGAAAGGAATAGTTATTAATAATAGTGGTGAATACTCTGATTTCGACAAAAAAAGTGATATAAATATAATACGTAGATTTCATACTGTTAAAAATATTTCATAATAATTTTTTGAATAATCTCATTACTTGTTCTAATTGCTATTTTTTAACATAATGTCTAGAACTATTCATAATCTCTCTCCAACTCATACATAGGAGGATAATACGCTTTAGCACACTCGAATCTACATTTTCTTGCATCGAAAACAATATCCATATCAGTCGAACTAAAACAATCGACTCATACTAAGAACATTAAATGCACTTAAATTTTTTTATCACAATATTGTTATTTTTCTATAGCACATTAAAATCTTATCGAGTTAGTAAAAAAAAATTCAATATTTAAATTTTATTTTTTAAAATTAAATATTGAATTGATTTGTAACATCAACACAATCAATGACATTATTTATATACACAAATTTAGTGAGTCAAAACCTTTTTATTACAAAAAGTTATATTTAGTGGATGGTTTTTAGGATGTGATTCGACTTTTAAAATTTAAACTTATTTTTCCTTCAATTTTGTTTGTTATTTTTTAAAAATTTTAGTGAATTTTTTTAATTAGATAATTTCTCTAATTAATTAAACATGAATATGGGCACTTTCTCAAAAGGGTGATAATCAAAATTTTCAAAATCGAACTCAACTAAATAAAAAATGTTTCAAAAATTCAATTCAACCGATTCAATTATCTGATTCAATAGATGCTTTGATTGATTCAACTGGTATCCGAGTCAATTAATCCAATACATTTCTCTAAATTAGTATCTTAACCAGTCTTCAATCTAGCCAGTCCGACCAACCAGATTGGTCTGGTTGAAACAACCATGGTGATAATTTTGTTCAAGAGACTAGAGCTTTGCCAACAATTTAGTAAGGCAATCACTTCCCCAACATTCAGTCTTTGGTTGATGTGGGCTTAAACCCTTTAAAATAAGTCCAATTCTAAGTGATAAAAAGAGGGTTTACAATGAAATTCATTTTAGGGCTCACTAAAAGTGTCCCTCTCATTAATATGGTGTAATCTTTTGTTTTGGGCCACTCCTTTAAAAATAATATCCACTTTTAAACTTTATAGGAACTACCCAAATATCTAGCGGTATTCATGGGTCGGACAGGATCAAATTTAGATCGGGTTTAATCATTATATTAATATTTTATTGTTATTTAAATTTGATCCGACTCAAAATATTGGTCCAAAATTTTACCCTAACTCATCTGTATTTGTAAATGACTAACCCAAATTTATTTTAAACTCGTTCATATTATTTTTAAAATTTTTGAACAAATATATTTATATTATTTTAATTTAATATTTTTTATTAAAAATATATATAACCATACAAATATTTTTTAATGTTTACATTAAACTAGTATTATATATTACTATAAATTTAAAACATAGCAACAGATCAAATCGAGTTCAAGCCTTAAATGTTCAGACCTGAGCTTTTCTCATATTTTAAAAAAAAATTAATATTTTTTTGTCAGCTTGATATTTTTACTTAAACCCTTTCAAATTTTAAATAATCTTCGAACCTAAGCAAGAAACATAACCCATGAAGAATTGTTATTTTATCCGATATTAACAAAAAGTTACCTATTTTACTTCTTAAAATCTACCCGTATGACTACATAGTAATATCTGTTTATATTTTTTTAACCCTTTGACAAGGCATACACAACTTGCACACATAGGCGTTCAAACCCGAAACTCCTAAGATGAACAACATCCTCTTTTTCACTAGAACCACTTGTTGGATTCAACATAAAAAGTTAAAAAATCATTATCTTCCATTTTCCTAGAAAAAACAATTTATTTCATTTCTTAAAATAATACAATCTCTTACCATAGTATTTTCGGCACAACATTACAAAAATCAATGAGGTGTACATAAATCTAGAATGGAAACAGAAGTTACAAACAAGGAAAATTGAATCATATAAGGAATAGGATCTAAAAGAAAATTTTATAAAAAAAATTAGGATTTTGTCGATACATTAAATCAATGGATTTTGAAATTAAGAGACGATAATTCTGATTCAAAAGTAGAGAAGAAAATTTTTCTTTTAAGATATCTATAATCTTTTATTATATAAGATCGAATCCTAAATCGAATTTTGGGTCAAATTATTTTTATTATAATTATATAACAAGAGTAAAAAGAATTTATAAGGAATAGTTTGGCAAAAAAAAAAAAGAATTATAAAAGGAATATTAGGACAACAAAACAAAAGACAGTTAGTGTGAGCCTCCTCTTAAGTATCAATGTAACAATGTTTCCGTCACGAAACCTACTTGTTCCCTGCACGTAAAGTTATGCTCCCCGGAGATGCCTAATATTGTCTTATAAATAAAAGGAATAATGTTAAATTTAGTTTTTAATATTTATATTTTTATCAATTTGGTCCTTATTTCTTTTGAGCTAAATTTAATTATTAATTTTTTAAAAAAAAGTCAAATCGTTTTTTTAAATAAAAATCCAGATTAAAAGTTATTTTTAATGATGTTTGCAAGGCAACTCATATTACTATTTGTTTTATATGTTATGTCAATACAAATTTCATAAAATTAAAAAAAAAAAATGAAATACACGTGAATTGCCATGTGAGCTGGCATGTTTAAAAAATTTAATGTTTTAATCAGTATTTCTATTAAAAATAGAGAAATTTGACTTTTTTTGAAAGGTTGATAGTTAAATTCAACTTTTTTTTAAAAAGTTGAGGGCCAAATTTAATTAGAAAAAAAATGAATAAGGGTCAAATTGACAAAAGATATAAATATTAAGTATTAAATTTACAATTAAGCCATAAATAATTGTTTCCATCTTTTCTATCCAAATTTCCAAACCTCTCAAATGACAAAAGCAAAGCAAGAAAATTAAGATAATCAACAATAAAGCAAACCCACAGTCTTATAATCTCTTTTAATTGTCTACCTTACTATCACCAAAATTGCACCATTTCTTTTCCCAATGGAACAACGTGCACCAACACATCATGTACACAACCTATCCTTCATCCTACTCATATTTTCCCTTGCTTTCCCTTCCTCTTCGTTCGAATTGCGGCCATTGGTGGCCGAGTCCACGTTGTTTCACCGCAACGACACCGCGATATCCGATTTTCGTGTGCTGAACCGAAGAGCTTTGATTCAATGTCCTGATCTTAACCCTTATCTCCAAATCAATATTACCACCCAAGGTGACCTCTCTGATGAACAGTTCATCACTGTGAATGTTAGTGGGGTTTTGGTACCTTCGGATGGTGATTGGGTTGCTATGGTCTCACCTTCATTTTCTAAGTAATTTTACACCCTTTCATTATCTTCCCAATTTTCAATTTTTCTTTTCTTTTTGAAATCTCATGTTTTGCTTTGTTTCGCAAAAGTATCATGGAGGTCATTTCACTAAAAATCATATTATATTTTATTTTCTCTATTCAGAAAATAGATAAATTAATATTTGTACATTAGATCAAAAAACAAATTGATCCTTGTGTTAAATTCCATCCATTTCCGTTGTTAAACACCGGTACCTATACGTTATTCTGTCAGCCAAGCTTGTTTTTAATAGAAATAATCAGTTTGCTCTTTGATTTAATATATCAAGACTAATTTATTTACTTTTTAAATAAAGAAGACAAAATGCAATCCGATTTATAGTATGAAAATCTCTATGATACTTTTATCCGTGTGTATATATACAGTGTGACAACTTGTCTTGGAAGTGAGGCTTATTATATACAGACCGGTGATACAAGTATTCTTCCTCTCCTCTGCCATTATCCTGTTAAGGTATTTCTGCTCATCATTTGTTTATATTATTCATATGTGTGAATGCATGGTTCATTTCATTATGAAAAGAATTAAAAACTCGAAAACTCATATTTTTTATTCATTAAGAATTTTTTAACAAAAAAAAATTGGGTTATTTTATTATGATTTGGTTCATTTCATTCTTATATTTTTGTAAATATATTTTTTGTGAAAATACTTCTCCGGTCCCTTTTAAAATGATTGGAGTAATTTTATTCTTATTAATTTCGGAAGTGAGCAATTAATGATAATTAATCATAAATGATTTTTTTTCTTCTCAATTGTGCATATTTTTAATTGGTGTAATAATAAATTTAGTCTTCAATGTTTATATATTCTGTGTAAATGTTGACAAAATATGTAATTTTTTGAGTTAATTTTGTTAAGTCAGGACCAAATTGGTAGAATATGTAAATATTGTGGGCTAAAAATGTTAAATCAAGACAAAATTAGCAGGATGTGTAAATTTTGAGAGCTAAATTTCTTATTATACCAATAAAAAATTATGTACAATTGACAAAAATATTAACGTCAATTTCGAAATTGACAACTATATTGTAAACGTAAGAAAAAGATGCAGTTGGGAATTGTGGTTGGTGCAGGCAAAGTATGTGAGCAGTGATCCAGGCTACCTAAGTTGTAAGAACCAAAAATGCCAGAAATATGGTAATAACGGCGAGTGCGAGGTTAGGACTTGCTCTGGCTCCTTGTCTTTCCATGTCGTTAACTTTAGGACCAACATCGAGTTCGTGTTCTTCGCCGGCGGGTTCAGCACGCCTTGCATTTTGACCAGAACAGACGAGCCGTTGAAATTTTCAAATCCCAATTCACCCCTGAATGGGCATCTCTCGAGCATAGATTCCACTGCTACATCGGTATGGAAAAGAAAAATTTTAATTTCTTCACTTTATGTAATAGGCAAACCTAAAATTTTTCTTAGGAGCTGAAAATTAATTATAAATCTCATCATTTTTAAGGGACTAAAAAGAATTTTTTCCCTTTTTGGGAGGTCAAAATGTAATTCCACTACATATTAATTTATAATTTCATCATTTATGAGGGGATTACAATAGCAAATTTTCATTTTTAAGAGGGTTGAGGTCCCTATCTGCCTATATATGTTTATCTTCGGATTGACGGGTTGAATCAATTTACCCAATTTTCTCTATTGATTTTAATAATTTATTCAATCCAATTGAACGAACCAATTAAACTGATTAAACCGCTAATCTGGCCCACCTGACCGCTAATCTTCACTTGATTGTTAATTACTTTGCCTATCACTTGGGTTGTAGATGAGATTAACATGGGTTAGTGGAGATAAGGAACCTCAACAAGTACAATACGGACATGAAAAATCACAAACATCGGAAGTTTCAACATTTTCAGCAGCTGATATGTGCAGTGAGTTTCGGCTTGGTACTATTCATAAGAGCTTGATTTATTTAAACAGTATTTTTTAAAAAACTTTTTTTAGGTTAAAATATATCATAATTCTTTAATTCTTGTAATTTTAAAATTTAATCCTCCTATTTTTAAATTTTTAAATTGTGAAATGGTGTAGGTTCAGTTGTGGTACCGAGTCCAGCAAAAGATTTTGGATGGCATGATCCTGGTTACATTCACACTGCGGTGATGTCAGGATTGCAACCTTCAAGCACCTTCAACTACAAATATGGAAGGTATGTGTATAGGCTATAGCCACAAATAGATCTTATAATGTTGGATTTCGTCCTTCTTGTTTTGTTTCAACTGGTATGATTCAGTGATGCAGTTGGATGGAGTGGTGAAATTCAATTTCGGACACCACCGGCCGGAGGATCGGATGAACTCAGATTTCTTGTTTTTGGTGATATGGGAAAGGCTCCTCTTGATTCTTCCGCTGAGCATTACATCCAGGTATAATTTCTATAGATTCTAAATCGTCTCACTCTGAATGGAACATTCAGTCAATACCAAGTGATGCTTGAAAGTTGAACTTCCAACATTTCTTTAACATAAGAACTTCCTAAAACATAGTGAAAGGCATCGTAGTACATGGTGGTTCAAACCTTGAAGGGAGAAGGGCTCAAGAAGGGGAAATTTATCGAGTTCTTTGATTCATTTAGATAAAAAAGACTATCCTTATGTACGACTTTTTTGATTACTTTGAAAATCTTAACACGCGCAAATATCGAAACAACACTATTTCCATTTTAGGTGGAGTTAGGCAGAATGAGGGTCAGAAAATGAATCGATTGAAAGAGTTTTAGAAATATCTTTTAAGAGAAAATAACACTGTGCTAAATATCTCTTTATTAGTTGTGAAAGACTCTTATTTATAGTGTCTCAAGAATGAGAATTACAAAGCTGAAAGTTAATAGGAGTAATGAATGATGTTTATTAGTTATAAAGATATTGATGGTGTTTTTTTTTTAATTAATAAATGATTTTGTCGGTGACGGTGAAATGTGAACAAGAATTCATTATGGTTCTGAAAGAAAGGAGAATCACTTAATGTTACAGAAAAACGTTAAGAAAAACCTCTTTTAACTATCTCCGTATCTGATCCACTAAAGTCAAGCTCTTTGAAATAACCCAAAAGTGAAGGCGAGCAAAAAAATCCTACCATATTTTAGAGTTATTTCCACTTCTTTTATTTTGGTGAAGCGGCATTATGCGAAATATCTTTCGCGGAACATATCTTGAAATGCAAGACGAGAGTTGTTCCTAAAGAAGAATGATGTTTACTTGTTTCAAATGTGAATTGTTCTCGACATATTTGTTCCAAACAAGAGTTGTTTTGTGTTGACGCTTTTCTTAGTAAAACTTATTCTGAATGATAATTTTTCTTAAAAACATAATTGTTCTAAATAGAAGTTGTTCTAAACAACAGTTGCTCTGAATATAACTATTATTGAAACGCAATTATTCTAAACAAAAGTTATTCTAAATGACGATCACAGCAGATAACAGTTGTTCTAATTGAAGCCCTGTTCTGAAAGTAACTATTCTTAAACGGCAGTTGTTTAGAACAACAACTATTCTAAATAAAAGTTGTTGCTTCAAAAGAGAATTAAATAAAACGATGATGCTACTTGTTCCGCGTATGTATCCAAGACTGATATATACATTTTTTTCGATATTTTATCATGTACTTTGGATGATGTTTGAATGATCATATCTCATACCCATATTCTTATATTAATATTCCAAGAAATTAAAGCATTATGGCACATTCAGCCAGGATCAATTTCAGTGATTAAAGGAATGACCGAAGAGGTTGAAAACGGCAGTGTAGACTCCATTTTTCACATCGGAGACATAAGCTATGCAACTGGCTTCTTAGTTGAATGGGATTACTTCCTCAACCTTATAACCCCTTTGGCTTCTAAAGTTTCTTACATGACAGCAATCGGAAATCACGAAAGGTAAATATCTTGTCTTTAAACAATTCGATTTTTGTTCGTTTGTCAAAATATGAACAATTGTTATACTCCCACACTGTTTAGGGACTATTCAGATTCAGGGTCATGGTACACAGGTCCAGACTCGGGAGGGGAATGTGGGGTTCCATATGAGACCTATTTCCCAATGCCAACACCAGCAAAAGATGAGCCATGGTATTCAATAGAGCAAGGCAGTGTTCATTTCACTGTTATTTCCACAGAACATGACTGGACCGAACAGTCTGAACAGGTAATAAAAAAATTTGTTACTAATTTTTGCACTAATTTATGAAACTAATTAAAATTTCGACAGTATGAGTGGATGAAAACAGATATGGCTTCGGTTGATAGATCAAAAACACCTTGGTTGGTTTTTACAGGGTAAGTTAAAAATGATGTACTAAATTGGGTCAAATCTTTGTGTATAATTACTCGAGTTTGACCAAACCAAAATATCAACCTCGAATTTCAACTAAGTGAAATTCTTCCACTTAAAACTTGTACAGATAACTCTGATTCTTAATTTCTTGTTTGGGAAATGCAGGCACAGGCCCATGTACAGCTCTCTAGGTGCTGATGATCAATTTCTTCAAACAGTAGAACCCCTTCTCTTGAACAACAAGGTAAAATTAGAAGCCAATGGCTTTCATTATTCATCAACCTGGTTTGATCTGAATTCCCCTATTTTGTAAAATGATGATAAGAGAATTTATAAATTAGGTGGATCTGGTCCTATTCGGACATGTACATAATTATGAGAGAACATGCTCGGTCTACAATTCAGAATGTCTAGCAATGCCCCAAAAAGATGAAAATGGCATCGACACATATGATAATACCAACTACACTGCACCTGTCCAAGCTATCGTCGGAATGGCTGGTTTCAGCCTCGACAAATTCCCTGATGATGTAAGTTTAGAATTTATATATACATACATACATATATATATATTAACATGTTAATTAAATCATCCATGGGCAGGCACCTAGCTGGAGCTTGGTAAGGATTTCTGAATTTGGGTATGTTAAAGCACATGCAACAAAGGATGAGCTGAAATTAGAGGTAACACCTTTTATTATAAAGGTTTTCGTAATAGAAGTTAAATTGTATTTCATCCCTTTTACTTTAAAAATGAGTAAATCAGTCATTATATATTAGATTAAAGAGTAAATTATCATTTAGTTAAAAATTTCAATCATTTTTATTGTTAAAAACCGGTTCCTATACGTCAGCATAAGGTACATATGAAACCTCACATGCAACTGTTTGGTTTTTTTTTTTAATAAACTGATGTGATTAGATGATAGTATCTTTTCATACTTTTTTAACCCTTTGACAACGCACACATATCTTGCACACACAGGTGTTTGAACCCGACTCCCCTAGAATGAACATCATCCTCTTTTCTATTGGAGCCACTCGTTGGGTTCACATGCTACTGTTTGGTTGTTTTGGTAGCAACATCAATTTTAAACCGTGAAAAATGAATGAATTTTTTAATAAAAATGACTAAATTATTTTTTAATTAATGTATAGTGATCAATTTACTCATAATTCTTTATGTTTGTAGTTTGTGAATTCTGATACCAGAAATGTAGACGACAGCTTCATCATCACCAAAAAGTAAAGCAGGGGACATTTCAGGCAGCATTTATATTTAAAAAAAAAAAAAAAAAAGAGTGTACGATCTTGTTCATTATGTTATTTAATTACAGATTGTACGTTTAATTACTCCTAAAATATCTTATGATATATATAGTATGTGTTATGTAAAGTAATGTTGTAATACAAAATAAAAAACAATATTAAGTGAAGGAGTTTATAGTGTGACAATAGTAAAAAATTGCATAAAGCGATTACATCAATTTATTAATGTTGAACAGATAACGATATAGTATGATCAGCAAAACAATAAATTTTGTACCAAAATTGGAGGTTCTTCAAACAATTAAAAGATTGAATTATTAATGACAACACACTTAATCATATGATCTGTAACCCCATTATATTCTTGTGGGATGTTGCATACTCTTATGTCTCATTTCCTGCGCAGAGCTGATGCAAAAGTCTTCACTCCATCAAGCTACTATTAGCGCGATCACCTGCTAACAACGACTTTACCAACAAAGCATTATCACATTCCACCTCAATCCTCCTGAACCCCTTTTCCTAAGCTATAAAAAGGCTTCCACCATCGCTCTAGCCTCAACATTTTATAATATTAAAATGACACCAATTATTGGAAAAATTCAATTTAGAAAACGATTTTGTTGTACAATAAAAAATTAAAATTTTCTAAAATCGAGCGATTGTGTTATTTATAAAAATAAACCCTAACCAAATTTGAACCTAGGTTTTGAGTTAGGCAATCTAATTTGTTTCTTGACTTTTGATCAACATAATCTTCTCTACTATTCTCGAACTTCATTTTCTTAGAGTGTAAGACCGATTGCACATAAAGAAACCTTTATTAAATTTGTAGTGGCAAAAATTAATTATCATTTATAGGGACAAAAATCAATAAATTGATATCTCAAGAAAATATAATTTATCATAGAGTAAATTATTACTATTTTCCGAAAGAGTAGTGATGCTCAATAAGGGCGTGTCTAGAAAGGGCTGGCAAGGGCACTAACCCCTTGAAATGAAAAAATTTTCACTTAGGCACTCTAAATTTTTTAAAATTTTAAATTAGTAAAGGTAAAATTGAACTTTGATCCCCTTAAAATAATAAAATCTTAATTTAATCTTTTAAAAATTAAAAAAAATATATAAACTACTATCGCAAAAATTACAATTAAATTTCAGCCGTCTACTAAAAAAAATTCTAGCTTCGTCCCTAACGCTCAATATTCCATGTTTATGGCTTGAGCTATGTCCCTTTATATAGAGAAAAATAAAAGAATTCTACTTGAATAAAGGTTAAATAAATAATATTATCTTAATAGAAAAATACACTTATTCCCTACTTGGAATTCCTTGGGGTGGCAACACCCTCGTATGGGAACTAGGGTTACTGTCCCTACGGGCTTATTAGGTTTGTCCCTGGTATTGGATACAAATATTTGTGTTATTTTGATCTTGAAACGAATATATTGGCATTTTCGTTAAAATTTTCCACCATGCCTTTAAAATGTTGAATGCCCTCTCAATACAACTTCTTAATAATGAATGAGTTCTATTAAAAAAATTTCGTGGTAATGATGATTTTTGTAAATTCACGATGGAGGTTTTTTTTTTTTTTTTTTTTTGAGATCTACTTTTGACTTTGGATGTGAGAGTGAAAATGAGAGAATGAAAACTACTGATATCTTGACACCCCTGTTAAAAAACCCAAGACTTTGTTTACCAATATCAAGAGATAAGTTGCATACTAATTAATTTAAGTTATTACATCTCTTGATAACCAATTATTCAATTGTCAGTAAAATATACAATAAAAACAATAAAATATATTTTCGTTAATTTATATAATATCATATAATAAGTATTTTAATTATTTTATATTAAATAGATTAAAATATATATGATTTTTGTTTTTTATAAGATAAATTTGAATTGTTACATTTAAAATTAAAAATTTATAACTTAAGAGATTCAAAACTATCTGAATCCATCATAACCCGTCTAGCTCAATCCGAACTTGAATCCAAAATAGGCCCAATTCAATCCCACCCGTTTGCCAGCTCAGTTCAATTTTCATGATCTTTCATCTTTAAAAGGAACCCCTACAATTCGCCTATGCACCTGGTCAACCCTTTACTATTCCTTTCATTTTAGACTTAAAATTCATTTCTCAAACTCATGCATTTTAACCCTTCAAAACTCCATTGTTTCACTTCAATGGAAAAACCCTTTTCTCTTCTCATCACTTTCTTCATCATCCTCATCTCGGGTTTCCCTCATTTATATTCTTCGTACCGATTACATCCATCGATCGCAACCTCAACCTTGGTACATCGAAACCACACCGCGGTATCCGATTTTCATGTCATCAACAGAAGGACATTGTTTCAATGCCCAGATCCAAATCCTTTTCTCCAAATCAGTGTTGGTAAAAGTTCCACCCTTCTCTCAAACGAAGAGTTTGTGACAGTGATTGTTAGTGGAGTGTTGGTTCCTATGGCAACTGATTGGATTGCCATGATTTCACCTTCACATTCTGAGTAAGATATATACCCTTTTTCATCTTTAATGTTCATAATTTGAGAATAATATCAAACTTGGTCCTTAGTTTTGAATTGAATGTAATGTTATGCAGCATTGGAAGTTGTTTGGGAAGTAAATCATTTTATGTGCAAACCGGTGACCTTAGTGATCTTCCTCTTCTTTGTCATTATCCGGTTAAGGTATGCAAATTTTGGTATTATTGGCCATTTTTGGTTAATTTCTTTCATCTTATTAACTTACCAACTATATATAGATATTGACAATTTTTGTTTCAAAATGCAAGTTTTAATACCATATAAAATGTAAAAAAGAAATATTACAATTTTGGTATGGGAGGATAATGACTCAAACTCACATCTCTCTGTATTGACAACAATGCTCATGCCAATCGAGTTAAGACTCAGGGCTCATTTGGATGGGTGGAGCGTTTACCTACGGTTAATGTAAAAATAGCAGTGCTAGTGAGATTAGATACTTTAATGATACTGTAACGCAAGACAAAAAAAAAAAAACTAAATGCATTGCAATAAAAATAAACACCCATCCATAGGGACACTCAATGAACAATTTTTTATTTTTTTAAATGACTCAAAATTACAATTAAATTAAAATTAAGTTTAGTTTGAATGCATTCCCAACTATTGAGTTGTGAAAATTGAAGTGTTCCACTTAATACTAGGCTTTATTTGGGGATTATTTTAAGTGTGCTCTCACACCTATAATGTGGCTTATCTGTAGCCTTAAAAACTTAATTTCTCATTATTGATTTGGTACCATCTTCTGTGTTCATTCATACTCAATTTCATAACTATTTCTCCTTAATATATTACCACACTTTTTGCACTATAAATAAATTTGCAATTTAATTCCTATATTTTCAAAATGAACTAAGTATTTTTTTATACCTGAAAGATATTGATACAAATAAATAAAATTTTAATAATATTTTAAATGAAAATATATGTAAATAGTGTGATAGATAAAAATACATCTTATGATTTATAAGGTAAAACTGCATTTTAATTCTTTTTACAAATTTATTAATCTTAAGTAAAGTTTTCTAAGGCAAAATTATGCTCTTTGCCACCCAAAAATTTATAAATTTTTTTCAGCCCCAAACCCAAAATTCCTTCTTACATGTCGAGTGATAACAGTTCGTTCCGGTCGGGTTTTTAAAATTTTTTTAAGTTGTCTATTGTAATTCGATTCGGTTCTTGATTTTTTTTTTTCATATTAATTTTGTATTTTAGATTTTTAAATTTATTTTGACAAAATGATCTTTATGTTTATGACTTTTGAATATAATTGACAATATTTTAAAAATTTTTTATAAATATTTCTAAAAAACAAGAATTTTTCAAGAATTTTTAAATCATTTTCACTATTTTAAATATACCATTTTTATTTTATATCATAAAAATTAAAATTATTTATAAATTAAATAAAAATAGAATCCAGTTTGATTTCTGGTAATTGCGTTAAACATGTATTTCATAAACCATCCAAACACCTTGATTTTGGTCGATTTTTAATTTTTCTTACTCAACCCTACATCTACCTTGCATAAAAGTATTAACCTTTATAATTAATTTAGCATTATTTTTGAAAAATGCTTTTGAAAATTTGTAGTGAAAATATACTTTAAAAGGGTTAATGTATACTATGATTTAAAAGGGTTAATGTATACTATGGAACTTGGTAACCTTGAGTACTTGGCATCTAAATTTTTTTTATCTAATTGGTAGCTAAATTTTTATTAGATGTAATTAATACCTAAACTTAGACATCGCACTTTTTTTTTAAGTTCTTGACTAATCCCGTTACATTTTTTTATCTCAACTAATTAAATTATTTCACGTGTATTGCATCACTAAAATATATCTCCATCAAGGTTTTCAAAATGATAGAATCGGTTAGGCCACCGATTCACCAATTTGATCGGTCTGAACAGTTAGATTAAATAAATCATTAAAAATTCATAAAAAATAAAAATATATATATATATATTAAAAACGACTAGTTGAACCAGTTTTTTTAGCTCGGTTCAGTTAGTCTATATCGGCTCACAGCTCAAACAATTTAAAGCTTTTCTCCAAACCGGTGACCTGTTTGGTTCAGATAATCTTGATCTCCATTTATTATTATTATTTTTTAACCTTTTGCGAACTAATATACATCTCCATTGAATGGAGGGATATTGCAGGCAAAATATGTTAGCAGTGATCCAACGTATCTAAGTTGCGAGAAGAAAGATTGCAGAAGATATAATAAGAATGGGAAATGCGAAATCAGAACATGCAGTGCCTCCGTAACATTCCATGTCATTAACATCAGAACCGACATCGAGTTTGTGCTCTTCGCCGGTGGCTTCCACACCCCTTGCGTTTTGAAGACCACCCTTCCCTTCAAATTTTCAAATCCCAATGCCCCCTTGTACGGTCATCTCTCCAGCATCGATTCATCTGCAACTACGGTAATCCAAGCACGTCCAATTAGCATTTAACGTCTAAACAGACGACTAAACTAACAAAAGCTTATCAAGTGTCGATAAACATATTCATATATCTAACACTTAGCTCGTGTCGAAGATAGCAAAGTAGGGCACAGCTGAGCATTTTGATTTAGTGGTGCAGATGAGATTAACATGGATAAGTGGGGATAATAAGCGTCAAGAAGTGATTTATGGGAATGGGAAGTCACAGATTTCACAAGTTACCACTTTTTCGCAGGATGATATGTGTGGTTAGTGCTCTTCAACATCATCATATTCTTAATTAAGCTTAAATTAATTTCTTAAATAATATTTGATTGTAAAAATGGATAGGTTCTACTTTAATTCCAAGTCCTGCCAAGGATTTCGGGTGGCATGACCCTGGTTACGTACACACCGCTATCATCACCGGACTTCAACCTTCATCCATCTTCAACTACAAATATGGAAGGTATGTAAATATATAATCTAGGTTAAGGAACATATGTATATAGGGTAGGGAGGGGAATTTTTACCCCTAAAACAATTTTCTAACTTCACCCTATACCGTAATTGTGAAGTAACTTTACTTGTGTCCTATGGTTCAGTGATGCGGTTGGATGGAGTGATGAAATTGAGTTCCGGACACCGCAGGCCGGAGGATCAGATGAACTCAAATTTCTTGTATTCGGTGATATGGGAAAAGCTCCACTTGATGCTGCCATTGAACACTACATTCAGGTAGTGATCATTGCCGCCATCGAATTTCACATAATATTCCAATTGTAAATGTTGAGATTATTATGCACTAACGAGGCTTATAAGATTTCAACACGTAGCCAGGATCTCTATCAGTGGTAAAAGCAATGGTAGAAGAAATGAGAAGTAGAAGCGTAGACTCCATTTTTCACATTGGGGACATAAGCTATGCAACAGGCTTCTTAGTTGAGTGGGAGTATTTCCTTCACCTTATAACCCCTTTGGCTTCTAAGGTTTCTTACATGACAGCCATCGGAAATCACGAGAGGTAGGTGAATGATTAATGGTTAAATTTTTTTATAGTCGTTAATCTATTAAATAAAATTTTTAGAGAATAATATATGAAAATTACATGCTGACACGGCATTACACATACAATAATATGTTTGTCGTGTTGGATTTTGGAAATAACATAACTTAGTTGAATGAATTTAATAGTTATTGTTCGGTGAATTCCGAAATTTTAAAATTTAAAATTGACCAAATTAATTCAATCATGATATATTATTGTAGTAGCACCATATCGATGAAGTTAAACATCCTGTATTTCAGGGATTATGCAGGTTCGGGGTCTCGTTACGTGACTCCGGACTCCGGCGGAGAATGTGGAGTTCCTTACGAGACTTATTTCCCGATGCCAACCGCAGCAAAGGATAAGCCATGGTATTCCATAGAACAAGGCAGTGTTCACTTCACTGTCATTTCAACAGAACATGATTGGACCCAAGATTCTGAACAGGTTGGTAATGATATTACAATAATTTATATGTATATATATACATGTAATTGACATGGTTTCAAAATTTTTCATAGTACAAATGGATGATGAAGGACATGGAATCAGTTGATCGATTGAAAACACCTTGGTTAATCTTTACAGGGTGAGTTACGGTCCGATCGGAAACACATTCCTCGATCAAATTCAATGATTTGCTAACGATATTTGCCAAATGCAGGCACAGGCCAATGTATAGCAGCTATAATGGTCTAATCACTGCCGATGCTACTTTCCGTAATGTCGTAGAACCGGTCCTGCTGGCTAACAAGGTAAGTTCTTGTGAGTGAGTTTGGTTTATTATTATGTTAGGCAGTGAATGATGAGGAAGAATGAACTAGGTGGATCTGGTTCTTTTTGGACATGTTCATAACTACGAGAGGACATGTTCGATTTTCAAGTCTGAATGTTTGGCGATGCCGAGGAAAGACGAAAATGGGACAGACACATATGATAATGGTAACTACAAAGCACCAGTACATGCTATTGTTGGAATGGCTGGATTCAGTCTTGAAAAATTCCCAAGCTTTGTAAGTCTTTAAACAACCTTTTCTGCACTAATAAAATTTAGGGTAAACTACTAAAATAGTCACTTTTATTTGTCTCAAGTTGCATTTTAGTCACTTATGTTATCGTGTTGTAACATTTTAGTCACTAGCCATTAATTGCTGTTAACGGTGTAATGAAAAGCTAATGTGGCACGTTAAATCATCATTTCAAACAAAAAATTTAGGTTAAATCATACAATTGGTCACACTATATTTTTTCATTTTGAGCAATTTAATTTTTTTCTTTTATGTTTTTTTAACTTTCCTTTTTTTTTCTTTTTTTTTTCTATTTTCCTCCCTTCTCCATTTCTTTTAACTTAGTTTTTCTATGTTTTCCATTTGTTAAAACTAGACCCTATACTTTTATTTTTTTGAACAATTTAATTTTTTTCGAGTGAGGTAAGCTTGTGAACAAGCTTTAATAAACGGAAAACATTTAGAATTCAATCGTCTACTTTAATTTCAAAAAATTGGATCCTATTTTTTATGACTTCCCAAATTTGGAATTTAGTCCCTATATTTTTATTTCTAAAAATTTAGTCCCTATATTTTTATTCCTAGGAATTTAGAAGGTCCTAAATCATAATTTGACCGTTGAGGATTTAGATATCCAAAGAAAATAATGGTGTACAATTGATATTGATGAACAGGCAGCTGAATGGAGTATGAAAAGGATTAGTGAATATGGTTATGTTAGAGTACATGCAACAAGGGATGATCTAATGCTACAGGTTGGTAACAATTAAATACATAAATATTAGGGTTAAAATATCTGAGAGGGCCTTGTATTATAGGGATTGGATTAATTTAGTATATATACTATTAATGGTACATGGATTAACTTTATCCATTTAATAGTAGAGGGACTAATTTGATCAGATCCCTGTAATAGAGGGACCTCTCAAGTATATTCACCTAAATATTAGCATAAGTTTATTTGTTTGTTTGTTGATGCTAATTTATAATTTTCTTCAAATTTTGCAGTTTGTGAATTCAACAAGAACAGTAATGGATAGCTTTCGCATCACCAAAAGTAAAATACTTTGAAATCAGATAGTCTGAATTAGCTGAATTCTAGGACTAGAATGTGAAACTAAAGAAACCCCGAGGATTTCTGAAGGAAAAAAAAAAAAAGAAGAAGAAGTTAGGCCTTCAAATGTCAAGTTGAATAGAAAAGATGAAAAAAAGAATAGGTACAAAACTCTGATTTTATACCACAGTTTTAAGTTTGTGTTATACATTGCTTTTGAAAAATACTTTTCAAGTTAAAATATTTTTTCGAGTAATAAACAACATTAAAAATATTGTCTTTGTTGGAAAATAACAGTCCAAACTCAATTTTTGGATTATTCATGTCATTTTCTATGTTGAACTCAGACCAAATTTTGTCATCTGAATCAGATTCATGTGCACTATTTAATGTTTCAGATTTATCACTATTAGACAGTTCCTCTAATTTTACATCATCCATGTTCAAGCCATCTAAATTAACTCTAACCCTATTACATGCATTCAAACATTCCAACATTATTGAACACATCATCACCTATTGCAAAATCATATCCATCAAAATCACTTAGTTCTTCGTCACTCTCACTCTCATTAAATTCATAATCAACTAATCCTATCAAACAAATTTAACATAAAAAGTCGCAATAAAATTAGTGGGGTCTTGGGCTTTTCATACACACTAATGGCAAACAATATCTCGTCACTATCTAATATTTGACAAGCATCTACAACTTAAATCCACATGCCAGATAATTTAATATAAATATATTCAATTCTATCATTCACATGACAGACAATAACCAAATTACACATATGAAAACTATACCATACAAACACGAACCGTACACAATCTAAATTTTGCATGCATCCACAACCAATTTCATCATACAAAACAAAGGACATCAAGACAACATGTTTCACTCCCATTAAATTCGAATAGCTAACAACCCTAAATAATTTTTAAAACAAATTCCAATTCCAATAGCTTACACCAAAAAAACCTAAACCCATGTTCCCAGAAATTGAAACAATTGATAACATAAAAGCATAAGCCCATGTCAGGCCGGGGTGAATGCAACATATTTGAACTAACAAATCCAAAAAATCATAAACCCAAATCCCCCTAAAATCGAAAAACAATGAACCCAAATTAGAAAAATTATTAAGCCCTATACCAAACCCGAATCATGTCTTTAAACCAAAAAATAACTCAAATTCGAAATAAATTTACCTGTTATATTCTATGGAACACCTTCGACTGGTTCTCTTCTATTAACCATTACGATAATATTAAAAATTTGCACAATAATTCCTCAATTTCGAATATTTTCAATCTCCTCTCCAACAATTCCCTAAAAATTTCAATAGTTTCCCCTTCTCTTTGAAGGAAATTTTTTTCTTTATTCAAATTTTTTTGCCTCTTCAGTTTCTTCTCATATTTTAATTGGTTTTTTTTTTTTGGCACATTAAGTTAAATTTTTTCGAATCACATGGTGGAAATTAATTACCCACTAAATGGACATCCGATCATGTTCAATGTGGCACCCTAACAAATCATGTCAACTATCCCGTTAGGTTTGTAACAAAAAATGAATTCCAATGATTGATTTATTACTCTTTAAAAATGTTAGTGATATTTGTTACTTTTCATAAACATCAATAATTGATTTGTCATTTTTTAAAATCTAGTGACTGAAATGTTATTTTAATCAAAATTTAGTGATTGTTGGCATACTTTTCCATATTTTTATTATATACTTTTTACATCTTATTATCTTAGTATTGCGTATTAATTTTTTTTATATTTTTATTGTCTCTAATTTCATTTCATATGGTCAATTTCTGTCTAATTAAATTAGAGAAAATTTTGTATTTTATATGACTGTCATGTAATGACTCAATTCATAAAATATTTTACATATTTATTAGAATAATTCAATTTAGATAAAAAAAAATTAAAATCTGTATTACAACATGTCCTATGTTAATATAATTAATATAAATATTATTTTCAATTTCTTTTATAAGGGAAACGGGCAAATTTTGTTTAAGAAGACAACCAAAGTTCGCAGAACTGAATTGATAGTCGAATCGCTCAAACTATTAGTTTATTGATCCGATGGTTCAAATAAAAATCATAAAAAAAAATTTGATTCATTCGTCGGTTCAACCAATCCATACCAGTTCACAAGTCAACCGACTCAATCTCTTGTTCTAAACCAATATATCCTAACCAATTCTCGATCAAACCAACTAATCTGATCTTGTTCCAAAAACAATGCCCGAAACATAGTGAAGGAATGGCATTTTGTAGTAACCCTTAGAACAAAACCCCAACCAAGAACCCAAACCGTTCGGTTCAATCATTTCAAGATTAATGGAGACTAACATAACACAGTTTAGCAATGGCCACAAAGTAATTAATGGAGAACTAATCTTATTTAGTACACTTTGAAATTCAAGAAAAGCCTAAACTTATTTAGATTTACAATATACAAAAGAATACATTCAGCCCCAAACAAACCGAAAAATATTCTTACTAGCAACAGAGCTCACCTTGTTGTTACTTTGCTTCCTAAGCATTTCCTCTTGTGCACATACATCACCCTCCTTTCCATACCACAAATAATGGACCAATGTCAGTGAATCTCAAAACATAACTAATACAAAAAACAGTTATACAATGCCTAGAACTATCCATAGCGTCTCCCCAACCCTTAAATAAAAAGATAATACGCTTCAGCGCACTCAAACTCATGTTCTCTTGCACTAGCAACAATGCCAATACCAACTAAGATAAGACTCAATCGGCGTTACCCTTAGTGTTTTACAACACTAAATGATTGGTTAATATTTATAACCCTACTAGCACCAAACACTTTCTCTTAATTCCACTTTTTAAACTACTAACTAAAGTCACTCTTATGCAGTTTTCTTAGCTCTAATAGTAGAGGTACCAAAGTGATAATTTAGCTATAGTACAGGAGCCAAAAAAAGTATTAAGCCATTTTAATAAAAACAAAAAAGGGCACTCACAAGAAGAGAGTACGCATTGGCAAGTGATACTAGTGTTGGATAC
This sequence comes from Kokia cookei, assembly GCA_039519145.1. Lineage (NCBI taxonomy): Eukaryota > Viridiplantae > Streptophyta > Magnoliopsida > Malvales > Malvaceae > Kokia > Kokia cookei. The sequence goes on from CM076910.1 coordinate 1,356,278, forward strand.
AAATCGACAACGACTATGGCAACCTCCTCGGTCACCTGGGGTACCTGCAATTAAATGATTCAAAATGTTAACAAGGTCGTTCATCGATATCTTATATACTTAAAAGGGTATTCAAGTGGATAAAAGTATCCAGGAGGCCCTTGTATGTTAGATCAAAAAGTAAATTGGTCATTCTGATAAAAATTTCATCCAGTTTTACTATTTAAAACTAATCCCTATACATCAACATGAGATATACATGGCACGCCACATGTCACTATCTAAATATTCAATCAGCCACGCCAGCTTTAGCAGTACAAATGGATGAAATTTTTAACAAACAGGGTCAATTTCATCTTTAATTTAATGTACAGGGGCAAATTTGCCCAATTCTTTTAGCAAAGAAGCAAAATGCAATCTGACTCCTAATACATGAGCTTCCAAGTACTTTTACCTATTCAAGTGATAAATCAGCATAATTATTTAAGCCCACAAATGAACTAGGTTCATGGTAAGCATATAAATCCTACATATCCAAACTGAACAATGAAACCAGGTCTTTGATGTTAATACTACCCATAAGATCAACATCCTAAAGCAGATTATCAAAATCTATTGCTGAATAACATAACCATATTAGAGAAGATGATGCTAGTTCCTGAATGTTGTATGACCAGACTTACATTATTACTAAACAATGAACGTTCGTCAATGAAAGAATAGATATACCTGCATAAGTTGAATGGAAAATACATCACTGACTGTCATTTTATCCAGCTCTTGGCACCTTTTGATAAATTCATTAAAGGGAGGACAGATCCCAGACAATTTAGAATGGTCCTCAGGCAGATGCTGCTTATAATATTGAGTTATTGCTCGAGTAAGATATGCATACTTCCTCAGGGTATCATGTAAACCACTTGTTCTCTGAACATCAAACCCCTCCAGGATCTCTGTTGTGAAGCACCTGAATTAATAAGAAAAGTGTAAGGCAAGAAATATAAGCCTTTGGCACCCGAGCATTCGGCTTCTGGTAGGTGCATGATCTCCGTGATCAAAGAGAATAACAAGATGGAAATAGTTCCTTCGTGATGCAAAAGAGAATAAAGTGATCCCTAAAAGCATATATCTAGAGAAAAATCTTACGCGGTTTTGATGCTTTCAGCAGCTTCTGAAGTATTAGGATCACCTTCCACAAGATATATCAGCTTCTTTAGTCCAGATCTCTTAGAAAATGCAAAGGAAAAAAATGTCATGATGGCATTTTTTTTAGTTGAAACCAAAACTCGCAGCAACTCCATATGTATGTCTATATATATATATTCGAAACTAGAAACACAAAGCTTAAACAAGAAAAAGAGAAACTGGATTATGTAATTTGTAGCTATGAATGTTTGTTGTGAATATCATAAGCACAAACAACCACAATATTAAAAATTCTCTATGTTGAAAACAAAGGGTGAAAAGAAAATTTGAGGAATCAATAATCACTGGTACTTTCTTATTTTTATCCACATTTTCTTAGTTATTCAATTTAGCCCATAGAAGGCTAGTCCAACTATTAACCCTTAAACAATTTAAAAGTTTCAATAATACTTGGATGAAAAAAAAACATGTGGTAGACATGCACCAAGTTGCTAGAACAACAATATGTCAAGAAATTTGCACAACATAAAGAAACATACTGCACAAGCCGATAAAGAAGGAACCGATGATAAATCCAAAACCAAAACAAACCTACATGTATTTAACAATAGAAAACAACATGAACATTTCTAATTGGTGAAATTCAAGCAAGAAACATCACCATTAATTATGAAAACAGAAATCATGAAATACTGAATTTGAGTATGAATACCAGAAGCCTTAGTTTTTGGTCCTTGTAGCGGTTATCCCGTATTGAAGACCGTAAATCAGCAACTTTCTTTCTCTCAACAATAAAGTCTAGAACATATTCGCTGGAAAGATGTTTATGGCGAACTATCCAAATTCCATCTCCAATAGGCAACCTTCTAACCTGGAGAACAGCCACTGCGTAAATAACTGCATTTTAATATATCATGTAGTGAAACCGGCAAATAAACAAGAATTCATACCTCAATTGCAAGGGATAGTTTATCAAGAATTCTAGTAGAACTCAGGCTTTTTAATAACAAAAATACTCACATGAATAATTTTAGATATTAACATCGAATTGCTCACTTCAATTTATTACAAAAGTAAGATGAAAGTAAGGGATACAAAAAGGAAATAAAAACTCACATCTACTTTAATTTTGAATTCTGAGCAAATCTTCTCTAACATTTTCTTGGAACGTGCACTGTTAACCACAAGAGACATTAACATCACTCACTTCCCCAGAAGTTGAAACTTGTAAGTTCACATCCACTTAAAAGACAATGATATGGCGTACTAACCCTTGACTGATAAATTGCTCTCGATCATCTAATATTAAGATTACTTCATATGTATCCTCGAATTTCTCCCCGAAGCTCAGAGGTGGAACACTTAAGACATTCATATCTTCTCTCAGACCATCGGAACTTGGTCTCTGCATAGATAATCAAGCAAGTTATAAAGAGAACTCACAATGACAGGGAACACAGTAACTGGAACTACAAACGAACAAACTACATCGACGTTAAGAAATTTCGAGAACAAGCAATCATTTGCTACTAGTAGCACCTCGTTTTTATCTTTCCTTTCCTTTAATATTACTTGCTATGCATAAAAAAATTAAAAAGTACATGCATCTTAACACAGTCTGAACTCTTTAAATTTGAGTGGATCTTTCATGGGAAACTATCATCTTTCAGCTCTTGCACATCATAAGGAAGAACTACTTATTAAACGCAACCTAATTAATCAAAATAATTTTCTTTTTCCTCTGCCATTTTCAGTATTGTTCCTTCTAGGTCAAATTTTGCTCAGTGTTTGAGACCTCATCATAACATATCTGAGAAACAGATGCAAGAGAAATGAATTGTAATTCACATACAGAGGAAGAACAGGCTCTCATCGTACACAGGTTTGGCATATCTCCACCATTTTTATTTGATTGCATCCAAGTACTTTGCACTCCATTATGAGCTTCTTGCCCTGAGCATTTAAAGAAGAATCATATCATGTTCCACAATTTTCAAAGATGAAATTGATTATCACTATGTTATTTATCGAGTAATATTCAAATGGTCAACAGCTAACCATAAACTTGATCTTCTCGAAGGCGACACAAGACCGCCGGCCAAAGTGAAGAAATCTCCTTGTTCTTGGAAGTTTCAGAGACCTCAGCAAAAGCAGACAAAACTTGTTCCTTTGAGTACCCCATGCGAGTACACTACAAAATGGAAATCAAAAGATCAGGGGGGACAAAAACTCTACGAGAACAGAATTCACGTACACGCTAGGAAGTTCAGGAGCACAAGGAGTGAACATAGATTTGCAGTAATTTCCACAGATAACATGGTCTAAGATGCTGACACTTGAAATGATAACTGTAAGTCTTAGTAAATCAACTGAATTTCAATCAGAATCTACAAGCATCTGAGTTGGCAGATACCCTTTCAAGACAATCAAGTGGAACATCAATGGATAGTTTCCTCTTAAGAGCAGCTCTTTCATTTATCTCTTCTATATCCGAATCAGAATGACATAAGTCCTGAACAAATGCATCTTGTGTGTCTGGTTGAGAAAGCCTTTCCACATCAACCAAATTTTCAAGGGGATCTTCCATTTTAGATTTCATGAGACATTCACGTGCTGCTTCCTTGCCTTCTGGCGTTAGCATATATCTGCAAAAAGGAAGTTTGCATTTCATAAAAAAAAACAAAGCAATCACATGTGGCCAACCAGATAGAGTTTAGAATATGTCAAAAGGAAAAAGGCTCATGCATCATGCATCATTAAGAACGACCAAAAAAAAAAAAATAAAATAAAATAAAATTCATACTTTGCTGGACAACTTGATTTCACAACCAATCCCTTCTTTATCAGCATTGACATGCAGCTCCATCCACTATACCAGTCCCTAGGGGAACTTCCAAATTGGCTGGGTTTCCCTTTTCCTTTCTCTGGCCTAAGAACATATAAATCCAGTTTTTAAAGCACCAATCAAGCTCAAAAATTGCTAAAAGTATTAAGAAGCAAAATTTCAAATAAATGTCAAAAATCAACATACACAATTGGCACTCGTGAAAGCCCACTTGCTTCGGCAGCATCAATAAGATCTTGCTTATGCATAAATTCATTCCCATCTGCAGTCTCTCTAATGACAAGGTATATCCATCCCATAATTCAAAATCTATATAGTAAAAAACATGAGGCAGAACCATTTAACATAAAGGTAGACATAAACATGGCACAAGTACCAAGGAGGCCCTGTAATAGAAGTTGGATTGCATTCTGCCCCTTCTACTCAAAAAATAGGCAAATTAGTCCTTATCCATTAAATCAACAAGCAAACTGATCCTTCTGTTAAAAATTTCATTAATTTCTAAAGTTAAAAACCGGTCTCTATACATAAGCACGAGGTACACGGGGCATGTCATGTGTCACTGTGTAGTTATTCCATCAACCACGCCAAGTTTTAACTCAATAAATGGATGAAAATTTTTAACAAAAAGGATCAAGTTGCTCTTTGATTTAAGGCAACAACTAATTTCCACATTTTTTAGTAGAGAAAGCAAAATACAATCTAACTAGGGGCCTCCCTAATACTTTTACCAAATAAATACCTGTATAATGTAATCAACAACGCATATGCCACTGAGTTCTTTTGGGGCAAATAACGTCTGTTTCCTTTAGTTTTTTTACCTAAACATGCATCAAATGAGAACTGAAAAAAGGAATAAATTTGAACAATTCAAGTGGACCAAAACACTAAAAGAAGAAAAAAAATAGAATTACATGTACCCTTCCTAGTTATCTCTTCTGGTTCTGAACTTCCTGAACCACTATTGAAATAGCCACGCATAAGCACTAGAATCCATTTCCCAACACCTCTATCCACAAAAAAGAATAAGGGTTACCATGATGAAATAACCAAACCAACTATTCCAAGTACTGATTTTGAAAAACACCCAAAACCCACTCCAGGAAAAAAGAAACAACCCAAAGAAATCAACTTTAATTTCTTTAAAAACTGCAAATGATCATATGAAAATAGAAGAAGAAGAAGAAGAAGAAAAAGGGCATACATACTTGATGTCATTGAGATCTTTGAGTGTTTTGATGGGATGCTGAGCATTGCAAATGTTGTTGTAAGCTTTAGAAAGAGTCATGTCAGTGTTTTCTTTTACACCTTTGGGTTTATCAGCAAGCTCTTGCCTCTTTTGCAGCAAGTAATTTGCTAATTCCTCATTCTCTGGACACAGTACTCGCCTATTTTTCTCCATCTCTTTTCTGGGTCTCTTTTCCTCAGTTGTGAATGAGTGTTTTTTTCTGGGAAATTTGAGAATTTTATTAGGTTTGTCGAATTGGGGAATGCGTGGGATAGAAGAGAGATTTGAAAGTGAGCAGAAAATCGCGCCACCTTATTTCTGGGCTATTCGATCATTAGATGGCGTTGTAGTTGAAAAAATGAACATGAGCTTGGGCTTAAGAAAAATATTAACTTTTAAAAATTGGGTTTAAGAAAAAATTAGGCTTTAATGAGGTTGAGATTCTCTCCAACATTCAAAGCCATGTCTGGTCCAACTTTTTTAGGAAAATTGTCTTTAATCTCTTTAATTTTTAGGAAAATACAATTTAGTTAATTGTAAATATGCACTTTACCCTAAATTTTCTTTATTTATTTCCGGCCCCGAAAATAATTTTTTTAACTTTGCCCCTATCTAGAAATTTGCAATTCAACCACTTATAGGTAAAAAAAAAATTAGTAAAAATAAACTCTTCAGGTGTTTACCGATCACTAGACTAACTTCATGGTTTCTGAAAAATAAGAGTATCAATTTCTAAAAAATTAAAACAAAAGGACCAAAGAGATAAAAAAAAAATTCGGTAAAAAGACCTCTCCAATCCTTCTCAATTTTGATATTAAGCAAATTGGTCCCTCTCAAAAAAATATAAAAAATTTAAAAATTTCGATATTGAGCAACTAAAGACAATTAATCACGGCAGTAATGTTTTTCGTCAATTTTACATAAATTTAATTATTATAATAACAAATTTAGCTCTCACAATTTACACATTCTATCAATTTGGGTATGATTTAACAAATTTAGCCCACAATATTTTTGTAAATTTTGAGACTAGAACTATTGAAATATTTAGAAGCAATATCAAATTAGCACTATATGTAAACATCAAGGGCTATGTTATACCAATCAAAATTATATACAACTGACAGAAATCGTGATTAATTATCCTTAATTTGCTCCGCTTATTTTAAAAGGGACTAATTCGCTAAATTTCGTGAAGCTACAGAAAGAGAAGGCATCCCAAGGGAAAGATAAGAAAACAGGGTGAACATCCTGAACCACTACCCAAGTAGCCACGCATGAGCACTGACAGGAGAAAGTGTAATTTAAAATCTTAGATATTTGTATCAAAGCATATGATTATTTTATATAAATTATATTAAAAGTTTTTTGTTACAATTGACATACCACTGACAGGAGAAAACAGAAGGGAAATACAATCTGCTAATAGTTGAACCAAAGCTAGTGGCTTCGGCAGCTAAGCTAATGAACCTCATTTTCATCTAAAGACACGCAATGAGTGATTAGAAGATGTGAACCCACCATCAACCATAAGATTGTCTCCACTTATATACCCTGCATCATCACTTGCTAAGAACAGCACAGCATTAGCCACATGCTCTACAGTCAAATCCACCCCATTCAGGTTCGCGTTTTTCCCGATGAAGGCACGAAAACCGGTTATTATGTCGTCGGTTCTTTCATCCTCGTGCAAGTGAGCAAAGGCCAATCCGGTTGCGATGGCATACGGAGAAACACAATTCACTCGTATCCCGTATTTGCCCAACTCAGCTGCAACGTTCCTAGTAAGGCCTAAAACAGCATGTTTAGAGCCTGCATATGCATGAGGTCCTAGGCCACCGATGACGCTTGAAACACTACAGGTTGAAATGATTGAACCCTTTTCATGTGGGATCATAATTCTAGCAGCATGTTTCATTCCAAGGAAAACACCTTTTACGTTTACATTCATGACTTTCTCGAAATCAGATAAGTCGTAGTTGCAGATATCTTTATACGGTGAACCTGATAATCCGGCGTTGTTGACCATGATATCGAGTGTACCAAACTTTTCAACTGCATAGTCGACTGCGGCCCGAACTTGTTCTTCTATTGTCACGTCACAATGGAAAAAACAAACGTCAGGGCTGTTGCCGAGGGATTGACAAACTTGGAGGCCAAGGTTGTCTTGCACATCAACAATGCAGACTTTGGCACCATGCTTGTGAAATAGACGCACAATGCTCTCACCAATGCCGGTTGCTCCACCAGTGACCAATGCCACTTTCCCCACTAATCTGTCAAATCTCAAAGGGACCAAACATACAAAAATTGGGAAGTAAACTCCTTTAAATTTCAGAATTTATTCTTTGTAGTTTATATTTTGAAAGGAGTAATTTGCTCAATTTCAAAATCAAAAGGGACAGAAGAGGTCTTTTTTAACATTCTTTTCTCAATTCAGATTCAAAATATCATTTAGATTTCAAGGTATCAGCTATTATGCTGCTACAAGAGCAGTTCAAAAGTCAGAAATTGCGGGAAAACAATTGTCAATTCAGCAAGAAATCCCATTCAACATATAAACAGCAAGCAAGAGATAATCGAATATGTATTACGTATTTCATACAAAACCCAGAATTGAATGTCAAAATTAAACCATCAGAGCAGCAGTGAGTGAGACATGCATGTTAAAAAGAGAGTAAAAACAAAGGGTCAGCAAAAAATGAACCTGGATCTGTAAAATCAGAAGCTTGACAAAAGAGGGTGCAGCAAGGTTTTACCTTTGGCTGGACAGTGATGAATCTATGGAGTTGTTGCTGCTAGTAGCCATGGCAGGAGCTTCACTTCAACAATAAGTTCTCAGTTTCCTCTTGCCTTGGCATCACTGTTTGAGCAGGTGACTGCTAATTCAACAAAAAAATGGTGGATTTAATGCTTCTTTTCCCCGTTTTTTTGCTAAAAAAACTAACTACTGAAGCTTAAATAGCTAACTAGCTTAAAGATGGAGAAAGGACATAAAAAAATGATAAGAATGAGGCAATGAGAGATGGAAAAGTATCCCACAAAAACTGGTATACTTGCTTTATGGAAAATGACAAGAGCATCATCATCATCTGAATATGTACCACAAGATTATCAAGATTTCCTTATCTGTATTCTTCAAAATATTCATTATCCTAATTTCACATATTAATAAAGTTATAAAATATGCAACATATTAATATAATCCGTCTTATTTTTTTTATAATATATTAAGGCGATTTAATATGAAAAATATTCTCTCAACCGTATTTTAAAATTTTAAATATCTTAAATTAAAGAGTTTATTAATCATAGTTAGTGCTTCTGTTTGGCTTCATTCTTTTAAATAGTATTATATCTCATGATATAATGTAAAAAAAAAAATTTAATTGCATAATTAACATCTATTATATAATATTTGAGTTCAAAGTGTAAATGTCTATAACTTTAATTATAAAAACTTAAATTAACTTAATTTAGAAAAAGAATTATGTTAAATTATAACTTTTTTATATTTAATATAAAATTTATAATATATAACATTTATTAAAAAAATCTGTAAAGTGTCCAATAACTTCCATATTATTTTTTTTAAATAATATAATTTTTTGTCATAATTTTAGAAATTTAAATTTTTATAAATAATTTTTACCATAAGTGGGTTTTAGGATTGATTTGATAAATATTTATAATTAACAAATAAAATTAAGGGTAAACTATAAAAATAGTCACTTTTGTTTGCCTCAGATTACATTTTGGTCACTTATGTTTGAAATGTTATGTTTTAGTCACTTATGTTATCGTTTTGTTACGAAGTGACTACTCTGTCGTTAAGCTCCGTTACCTCCCTAATGGCAATCCTACGTGGAAGCCCAAATGGATTTTAAATGCCAACTTAGATGTCCAGCTGGGATGATAATAAATTTTTAATTAAATAAATTTAATTAATTGAAAATTTTAAATTAATTACAACTGAAAAGGAAAAACACAGTTGGCATTTAAAATCCATTTGGACTACCACGTAAGATTACCGTTAGGGAAGTAATGGAACTTAACGACAGAGTGATCACTTTGTAACAAAACGAAAACGTAAGTGACTAAAACGTTACATTTCAAACATAAGTGACAAAAATGTAACCTGAGGCAAACAAAAATGATTATTTTTGTAATTTACCCTAAAATTAATAATTAACTCCATCAAATTAATCTTAAAAATCGAAAAAATTCACAATCATCAAATTGTATTTAACAAATTAAATAAATTCATAAATAACACTAAATTTATTCTATTAACAAAATTAAAAAATCAAACCTAAATTTTTTGACAATTAACTTTTATCAAAACAATCATAAAAACCCAAATTAAGAATTAAAAAATTAACATAGTTATTCTTTTAAATACCAAAATATGTAATTTTTGTAAATATAAAAACCGCATTAAAAAAAAAAAAAAAAAAAACGTAAGTAACATATTAAAAATAATGTATTAAATTTTTTTTTTTAATTTTAGTAGTAATCAAAGATACTACTTTGTTAGTTATACCTATATATAAAGGAAGGTCCAAAGAACCTTCCTTTGTTGACATGTGGGTCACCTTTTCTTTTTTTTCTTTTTTTTTTCTTTTTTCATATATAAGAAATTTCAATTTCAATTTTAGTCCCTATGCTAATAACATGTAAAACATTTGGCTCAACTTTTTTTCTATTGCATTATATAAAAAATTGATAAAATTTCAATTCTGCTCCTTATGCTATACTCAAATTTATGATTACATAACAATGGTTAAATTTTCATTTTGATCCTAAGCTACACTCAAATTTAAAATTTAATATTTATACTTCAACTTTTAGACAAAAAACGGTATCTCAACTTTTACATTGTCATTGATTAACTCAAATACTTTATTTTGATTAAGACTCTCATATAACTTTTATGAGTTGTATTTTTTACATAATTGGGCAATTTAACTTTTCCAATGTCATTGATTAGTTCAAATACTTTATTTTGATTAAAATGTTGACGTAACTTTTAAGAATGATATTTTTTTATCAATTATAAAAAATCATAAATGGATGAGAGCTCATTTAGATGAACAGTGTGTTTATCTATGGTTAGTGTAAAAACAATGGTAACGGTAATATTAGATATTATAGTGATACTGTAATATGAAATTAAAAAAAAAAACCTAAACACACTGCATTAAAAGTAAAACGTCCATCCAAAGAGATCCTGAATTAACACGTTAGACTCGAATCATCTAATTAAATAAAAATGACAAATTGAGGTAGATAAATCATCGTTTTCCACACTCGTTTTTACCAAATGCCAAAGAAAAGAAAACCATTGGTTGCTTTTCTAAAGAAAAAGGCCCTTTTTTTAAGCTTAAAGAACTTTCCTCTCACCCAACTTCACACGTCAACATTCAAGCTTCACTTTTTCTTTTCTCTTCTTTTCTTAGAGGTGTTGCAATCTTTGATTAATTCCATTATTGCCCTCCTCATTTGCCACACATTGGCTTTAGAAAAGTAGTACATCTCTTTCACAAAAGAAATTTCCTACTTCCACACATTATTTCAATTTCAACTTTAGATTTTTACACTAGTGATCCACATTAGCTAAGGTAATAGAAGATTATTATGTTGCTATTGATTGCCTCTAATTAGGTAAACTTTGTTGTAGGAAAAAGTATTACGGATGATATTTTTATTACACAAGAGATAATACATTCTATGAGGACCTGTAGAGAGAATGAAAAAAGCATGGATAACAATCCAAGTAAATCTTGAAAGAGCATATGATAGAATTATGTGGGATTTTATCGTTGATGCACTTGTTGAAGTGGGCATCTCTCAAACTATTAGGCAGGTTATTTTGCAATGCATCACCATGATTTCGATATAGATTGTGTGTCCGTCTCGAAGGACTCAACAGGGTGACCCATTGTCACTATATCTATTCATACTTGACATGAAAAGGGTTGGGCATAGTATCCATAAAGTGATTGTAGAGGGGATCTTAGAACCTATTCCAATGTCTATAGAGGGCCATAATATATCACACTTTTTTTTTTTTTTTTTTGCAAAGATGACTTGACACAAACTAAAATACTTAAAGGTATCCCGAATCATTTTGCATGTTTTTTAGGGCATAAAATAAATGAAAACAAAACGTAGCTATTCTTTTTGCTCAACAATGGTGCAAGTAAGGTTAGCAAAATCAAAGAGAATTTCAGATTTCGACAAGTACATGATTTGGGCAAACACTTGGGAAGTCCTGTTTTTCATAAAAGAGTCACTAGCAGCATATATGATACATGCATGAATAGAGTAAAATTTATTCACTTAAATTCATCGAAGTAATTGTTTCTCAAGTCTAGAAGATCAATTAACTTATGATACTTGTAAGGGTTTGTGATGAAATTGAAAATATAGCTCAGAATTTCATATAGGTCTTCATCTAGTAGGAGAAAGCTTGCGCCTATGCAATGAGAGACATGTTGTCAACCACATAACAAAGTTTTTGTGATGAAATTGGGAGTCCATTTGAAGGTTATAGGAAAGTTATTTTAGAAAGTGATAACATGCTTATTGTTTGACTCAAATAAACATTAGAGATGTCAATGGGGTAGGGTGGAGTTTTTTGCCTAACTCGAATCCAGCCTAATTTTTATATTTTTTCGTTCTAGTCTTGTCTTGGATCCGAATTTATTTGAAATTTTAATATCTAATTTGATTCAAAAAATTTACTCGACTCCAATCCTCTCTATCCAAAATCATTACACAATTTTTCATGTTATACTAAATTTGGGAAGATTAAATAAAATCTACATTATAAAATCCAATAAAAAATCTAATTAACATGTTATAAAGCCTTATAGAAATTTAAAAAAAAAAAATCTAACTAAAGTATATAAAGTATTTATAAAAGTAAAAAGTTTGGTAATTTAGTAATTTTATCAGAGTGTAGATTTTATCTAAATCCAACCTAGTCCACCTCAAAATTCTTAATTGAAAACTTGTCCTATTATTTCAAGCATAAATATTGTCCTATCTTATCTGATTGGGTTCGGGTTGAAACTTGTTGAATTCAGATTACTTTGTTATCCTGTTCAAAATATAAAAAAATAAGAGTAAACTACTAAATTATTAATAAGTTTACATATTAGTCACTTAATTTTAAAAAATTACAAAATAATCTTGAAACTATTAGAAAGTTTCATTTAAGTCACTGAACTATTTTAAAAATATTTATTTAAGTCATTGAATTGTTAAGTTTTTTTTTTCAAAAAAAAAGTCTTGCTAGCAAGTTTTAAGCGATGATTCGACGATTGATATGATGGGTTAGTATAATTGATAAGTAGAAGAACATATCTTAGATCCAAGTTGATTTGATGCCTAATGTCAAATATCAAAGAAGAAAGTTGTTTAGATTTTGATTCGCAAATTCGTGTCGTTCAAAACTATTTAATGAAAAAAAAATGAATTGTAGAAGAGAAAAGAAAATAGAGCTTTTGATCGGAGCGAGCAATGCAAACAGAGAATGCCATACAACAAGATTTTAATAGCCCGGTGACTTAAATGAAAATTTTCAAATAATTCAGTGACCATTTTATAATTTTTTGGTGTTAAGTGATAAAAACATAAACTTATTAATAATTTAGTGACCTTAGATAAATTTACGTGAAAAAGTAAAATATAGTGTCATGAATGTAATAATAAACTAATCCGTGTCTAATTAGAGAAGTCTCCGATATATATTGAGTGAATGTAGGTGGATCTTATCCTCATCTTTGCAAAGCACTTTTTCCGACTTTCTTTTCTCTTAATTTACTGAAAGCTTTTCTTAGTGGAAATGGAGATTCTTCCACAGCGATCATCATTCTACTCAACTTTGAATCCCAACGCTCCATTGTTCATTCCATTAGCATATCGGACGGTCCCGGATTTCTCTGATCAATGGTGGGTCCTCGTCCAATCATCCCCCTGCTTCCGCGACTACTGGCTTCAAGAACGCTTCCACGATCCCCAAAACGACGACGTTTCCGAGGACGACGATGATCCTCTCTTCCCCGACGACGTCGATGACATATTTGAGCAATATAACGACGTTTTACTCGACCCAAAACGTAAGTGGCTCAATTCAACTCACACCCGATTCTCACGAGTCACAATTAAGTATAAACTCAGAACTCACTTTTTCTTTTTTTTGCAGCGGAGGAAAAGGAAAACAAATTGGTGCCATTTGGAACATCGAAGTGGCGGAAGGACCGAGTTGTGACCGAGTCACCGAGGTTTATCGAAAAAGCACCCAAGACTGTGAGTGTTAAAGTGAGTCCAAGGACTATTCACCAACCTAGGTGAATCAACTCGTACTGAGTTGACATGGGAGGTCTCATTTTAAGCTTTTTAACTTGTTTTGTCTTATTGATTTGTAATATATTAGGTACAGAGATCTCTCTTCCTTTAGATCCCAGTCTGTGAACTTTTTAAATTTCGTAATAAATGAAAATTAACTTCACCCAAAAAAATTCATAAAAAATAATGATTTTGTTTTATTCTAGCTATTACATAGATTTTGAACCCAAAATCAATTAAAAGAAAAGCCAAAATTGTGGAATTAATCAGATTCCCAAGTGGTTGCTTGTTTGCCGATTTTTTGAAGAACACGGATGACTTCATCGTTGGTAACATTTCCTGTCACTATAACCTTGTTCAGCTTAGTATCAACGTTGTAAGTTTCAATATCTGCAATCAAAAGGTAAATTATAGTATGTTTTTGTTGATAATGTAATTTAACCCTAATCAAAACAGGTAATTCCTGAAGAAGATAATGATTACCCTCTATTTTCTTGATAGCTTTGAGGATTTTCTTGATACATTCGTCACAATGTAAGCCCACTTTCAATTCCACTACCTATAATACAAATATTGGAACCTTAATTTATGTCTCTATGATAATAATTTAGAAAGGAAGAAGAAAAATGGTTACTTACATTGGCCATTGATGCAAATGAATTTGCAGTACTGAAAGAAAAGAACTCGAAGAAAGGTGAGATTTTTATTGTTTGGTAAAGGGGTGGCCTTGAAGCTAATAAATATACACTGTTAAGTGAAGGTATTGGATTCTTTACGTGATTAATGGGGAACTTTAATTTTTTTTTTTTTTTTTTTACTTTTTGCTTTTGTTAAAAGGTGCTTTCATATGTAAAAGATTTGCATTTATTCCAATATTTTGTTGACTTTTGTAAGAGAGGAACCACCGCACATCTGGTTGCCAATACATTGTATAGCTAGAGAGCGATAGATGTTTCTAGGATTCTTTCCTCGTCTAGAGCATTAGATGTTTCTAGGATTATTTTTCTCGTCTCGAATTCATATATAGTCGATTAAATTTTAATTTGATTGGCGTAGATATTGTTGCAAATATAAGAGTATTTAGGTTCGAGTATGTTGAAATGTATTATCTTCTTAGTTATGGATTGGAAAAAGGTTATGAGTAGTTCTAAATATTATGTTAAAAAATATGTATGATCAGAATTTATAATGAGATTGTTAAAAAAAGTTAATTTCGAAAGTTTTCATTTAAGTTATTGAACTATTTGAAAGTTGTTATTTAAGTTATTGGGTTAATTTTTTTTTTAAATTTGATTAGTGAGCTTCAACCGAAGATTTGACAATCAATATGGTGGAGTATCTATTGACGAGTAGTGTAACATATTTTGGATCTAAGTCAATTTGCTGATTAATGTCGGAGATCGATGAAGAAAATTATTTGGGTTTTGGTTGTGACATTCAAAGTTATGTCATTAAAAAAACTAAATTATAGAAGGAAAAAAAAAAGATAAATTTTCGATTGGTGCAGGTTGCGTGAACACGAAACAGTGAGTTTAACAGCTTAGTAATTTAAATGAAAATTTTCTAGTAATTCGTCAGTAATCATTTTATAATTTGTTGGAAGTTGAGTGATCAAAATGTAAACCTATTAATAATTTAATGACTTTTTTGTGAAATTTAGCCTAATATATATAGTTGATAATGTTGGGTCCAATTTAAAATATAAACTTTGAATTTGTTAAAAATTCATTCATATTTATAAATGAATAATTCAAATAAACTTAAAAATATAATTAGTTTATTTAATATTTAGTAATTATATATTTTACTATAATTAATATTTTTATTAAAAATATAAACATAATTAACTTAGTATATTGTTATATATTTACATTACAATGCAATATAATATATTTAGTACTTAATATATAAAAGAAAAGAAAAGCTTTAAATATTGGAGGTTGAGTTACGCCTACATATTAAATGTATCTTATCATTTTGTTCATATATATATTTTTAAGTTTAATATATTTGTTCAAAACTTCTAAAAGTTTCTTGAACTTGAACTAGACTTGTTCATAGGTCGTGCTACTTGTTAAAGCTTGAAGGTTCACTCGAAATTTGAGAAGATTTGGGCAAAATTTTAGGTTCGAAAAATGGATTTAAATAAAAAATTAGGCCCATTTAAAATATAAGCTGAGCTCGAGCTTGAACATTCAAGGCCCGAATCTGGTTAAACTTAACACGTTTTAAGTTTATAATACTTTCCATTATGTTATTTTTATATATTATGTAATTTAAAACACATTAAAAAAAATAAACTTATGTAAATATATAATTCTACTATAATGTAAACATTAAAGTAATGTTAGGATGCTTATATAATGCTTAAAATGAACTTGGGTTAGTCTTTTGTAAATATGAGCGGATTTGAGCAAAATTTTATACCCATATTTCGGAGTTGGCTAAGTTTGCGCAAGCTTAAATTATGTTAATATTATGCTTAAATCTGACCCGATTCGACCCATTAGCACCTCTACTTTGAATATGTCTAGTGTAAGTAACTCGTGAACAAAGTTTAAACATGAATATTTTACCTTCTTGAAAACAAAGTATAGGTCGATATGATAAGGAAAGAGCACGTTTTCATTTATATAGTAAGTACAATATGAATAATTCTCTTGGCGTAATATTTCGATGTTCCAACTAATGTTTCAACACAGATTAGAATAAAGCAAATTAATAATAGTATTTAAAGAGAGTAAAGCAAATAAATAAATAGTACACAAGATTTGTTAATACAATTTGAATAACAATCGCATTCTACAGAGGTTTTTTTCAATGAATAATTTTAGTCAACAATAAATTCGAAATCTTATCAGCTAAAACTCATTCTACTCTTATACAACGGATAATTATAAACCAATAAAAAATCTCAATGTTACAATCACTCACCCCAAATAATATTGCTTATAAAAAATGTCAACTCTTCAAAGAATACGTGAAAAAAATGTAACAATTCACAACAAATAAATTTGGAATTTACGAACCAAGCCGCAAACAAATTTAAAATCGACTTTGGGTCCAAGTAAGATCAACTCAAATGTTTTAAGATAAGGTTCAAGTTTGTGCCAATAAACCACTACTCTTCATTAAGATTAACTTTATTTATTACACTTATGTTGGGTGCAAAAATACCATTAATTATGAACAGATAGATCAATGGTTATTCGATTCGATCGATTTGTTTAGTCAAATTAAATAAATTATTAAAAATTATAAAATTTAATTTAATAGATATAATTATTTATTAAAAAATTAAAAAATTATAAATTTTCGATAGTTGGAATGTCGGATGATGACTATTTGTGTAGTTTAACTTATTATATAAGTAAGAGATTTTTGTTTAGATAAATAATCAAATATTATCATAATTGATCATAACAATAAATAGGATGCAATTAAAAACACGTTAATAATTTAAAATTTAGGGTCTTTTTGAATGAATAGTATGTTTACTTTTAATTCATATAAAAATAATAATGATGATAAAATTAAATATTATAACGATACTATAACATAAAATAAAAAAAATTAAACACACAACACTAAAAACAAACGAAAAGAAAACATTAATTCACACGAAGGAGAGAAATAATATTAGTAGTACTAATGCAACAAGTTCTTTTTATTTATTTTATAGTCTTAGACTCGGCTGCACCTGATCATAGATAGGGATAAGGAAATGACTAAATTGCCAGGACAAGACCCGGCACAGACTTTCCAACTCTATTGGAAAAGCTGCTCTCCCAAACGGAAAAGCAATGCAGAGGAGTAATCTCAGCCGTTGATGAAGAACCAGAGGACGGCGACGGTGATGATGAGTTGTAGTTGGACGGTGGTGTTTGGCTAGAGTTCACCAGACGAGTAACAGTGAGAGAAGTATTGAAGTACTCTCTCACTTGTGTTATGATCCCATCAGTACTGACAGTCCAAGCATGAACCCAAGAGATTGAACGTTTATGATCACAGCCTTCAACGATGACGGTGGACCCAAAGGTGGTGACCGAAAGAGGGTCAACGTCGAAAAGGAAAGTTTGGTCCGATGAAGCTCCGGTGAGGAGGCGCATCATAAACTGGTGGGCTGGAGGACCATGGAACCACCATTCAAGGTCGGGGGCAAGGATTTGATGAACAGTTTGGACGTCGCGAGTGTTGATGGCCTGGTAGAGGAGGAGAACCACTTGTTGGTTCTTGTTGGTTTCCTCCAGAATGTTATCCTTTGCGTCAGCCAGTTCTTGATTATAACACAATAACACTAAAATGAGGTTTTAGAGAAAGTGAAAAAACCCAGAATATAACAAGTTGTTGTGAGGGGGGTGAAGCTAGTGGGGTTAATATAAAGAAACTCATTTGGGTTGGTTTTAGTATCCATTTCTTTATATTAAATTCAAATATTAGAGATGATATTATTGGAAGGCACAGCTATAAAATCCGAACATCGACGGTAAAATGAACATGAAAAATATAAAAATACTTGGTTAAAAATAGAGTAAATTTCTCAAAAATCCCGTTTTAAAAAAAATATATTGAGTCAATTTGTATTTTCTAAAAAATATGAGACTAAATCGAAATAATGAAAACCATTCCGGCTGAAAGTGTTTTTAGTTTATTAGTAAAAAAATGCTTCTAGCTGGAAGCTTTTTCTATCGCATCAATTAAAAAATTTTCCAGTTGAAAACTTTTTTTTGTCAATACATTGAAAATGCTTCCAATTAGAAACATTTTCGTTATTTCGATCAATCTTGTAATTTTTCAAAAAAAAAAAAAATAGCCTAATCTAGTAATTTAAAAAAATGGTATTTTTCATAAATTCACCCTTAAAAATCTGATAGAGGTATTTGTATTAACAATCAAAATGTATTTTGTTTCTTTAACTCAAAATTAGGTAAATTAGTCCCTGCACATTAGATCAAAAATAAATGAATGTGCTTGAAAGGTCTTTGTTTTATAATTAATCCCTATACTATTAAATGAATCAATTTAATTTCTGTATTATTAAAAAGAATAAAATAATATCAAATTTGAATAAAGTTAATATTTTTTATTTTAAAAAACATTTATTGTTGAATAAAATTAATTATTTTTTAAAATTTTTATGATTCTTAAAATGAAATTTTTTGTTTATAATTGAAAAACAAAATTTCAATATAATTTTTTTGTAATTTGGAACTTATTGATGTGTTCAAAATATTAGTCAAATGTCAACGGTCGGGATGCATGGAGTATTTTTCGGATCAATAAATTACTAGATTTTAAATTATTTGTTAATGTGATGATATATAAGATAAATAATGTCATGTCAACATAAAATGCACGTGAATTGTCACGGGAGTTATTACATCGATATTTTTAAAACAATTTATTGATTTAGTCAACATTTTTATTAAAAAAATAATTTGACTCTTTTTAAAAAAATTAATCATCAAATTTAATTCAAAAAAATATAAAAACTAAATTAACATAAAATATAAACATTGAAAATAAAATTTATCATTATCCCTTAAAAAAGTATGATTACTTCATGTAAAAAAAAGCAAGATTAGTTAACCACCTTTTACTTATTATTAATTTTCACCCTCTTTTGTGATCTAGTTGCGCACTAAAACATGTCTGAACAATGGCTAGTTGAAGCCGTGTAATTTCAACCAAAAAATGTCAAAAATGATTCCATTATCACTCACTTAAGAAAAGCAATACATTAATTTTTTTAAAGAAAATTCAGTACACTCGAATTCATGTCTTTTTATATTGGTAATAATGTTTATGTCAATCGAGCTAACACTCAATCGGCCACTAGTTATCAAAATTTTTTATCAATCTCATTATAGGTTCTAATCTTATTTGCTTTTTTTTTTTAATACAATACTTAGAACTACCCATAGCTCCTTCCCAACCCATAAATAGGAGGATAATGCGCTTCAACGCATTCGAACTCACGTCCTCTTGTATTGACAACAGTGTCTGTATCAATCGATCACAAGTTAGAAGTTTTGAAATCCCCTTTATTTGTCCCTAATAAGATCACATTCCGAGAAACATGATTAAGGCCTCATTCACCAATGCTTTCGAAAAGCACTTTTCACTGTAAAAGTGCTTTTTGTTTTGGCTGAAAGAAGCGTTAAACAAATAACTTTTGAAAGAAATTTTTGATTTTTCAAAAGTACTTTTCCTCAAATAAGAAATTAAAATTGTTAGCTTTTCCATCTCAAAAGCACTTTTGACAGCTCAATTACGTTTTCACCCCTTCAACACACTGTACTTTCCTTTCTTTGATTAATTGCTTAAAAAATATTTAAAATTTATATTTTTTATTTTAAAATATTAATAAAAAGTATAATAAATTATTTTCTATGTTCTTATTAAAATATCATAATATTAATTAATTTAATTACTATTTAAATGTGTATTTATTACTTTATAACACACGTCTAAAGTGGACATTTTAATTCTCAAAAGCATTTTTTTACTGCTATACTAAACGCTTAAATCTTAAACTAAACTTTTCAAAAATAATTTTTCAAAACACTTTTTAAAAGTACTTCTCAAAAGTAATGTTAAAATAGCTCTAAGCAAGTTTCTAAATATGTTCATTAGTTTGTCTCTAATCACATCATTGCCATAGACATGATAAAGGTAGAAAACTTGGAAATACAGTAGGCCATGCTCCAAAGTCCAAAAAACAGCTTGATGCATGGAAAGATGGCAGTGTTTTGAAGCTGGAAATTAAATTGACAGGCACCCAAATTGAGCAAATGGGAGCTTAGCTGGATATACTTATAATTTCAATGAGTTAGATACCTCATATGGAAATCAAATCAGTGATATCTTCCCTATGATGAATCATGCTTATATAATATGGAATCAATTGTGTTCTTGAGCTGGCAAATGGCTAATTTTGGCTAAGAAATTAAAGTTTCGTTGGTACCCAAAAGTACTAAACTAGTCACCCAGACGGCATCCCATCTATTGATGAAAAATTGTGATAGACATAAAGATTTCAACCACTCGATGGACGTCACCATCTCTTCATATCTTAAGAAAAGAGTTGGCAGAAAACTATTAAACCATCTTTCCACAAATAGGAGTCAATTTACCGTAGTAGTTGAATCATTTTGTCCATATAATTTCAAATGTCCAATAAACCTTTTTATTAATGTACCAGAAAATGTAATCTATTTTATTTTGCAAATAAGTCTGAGAACAAGATAAACATAACAAATGTCGGAACTCAAATCTAATACCAAATAAAAAAAATCCGGGTTCTCCTCGTATTTGGACTAAATTTAAATATTAAAATCGACATTATTGAAAGAATTTTATCTTGATACCATTTTCGGTCCGATTGGCATCCCCCAAGTTTATCACAGAACCATTGGCATGATTAGCAAAATCAAATGAAACTTTGAATATTCCATAATCTACTATATTTGAAACTTTT
The DNA here is from genome assembly GCA_039519145.1 of Kokia cookei. NCBI lineage: Eukaryota > Viridiplantae > Streptophyta > Magnoliopsida > Malvales > Malvaceae > Kokia > Kokia cookei. The sequence goes on from CM076910.1 coordinate 1,377,311, forward strand.
TTGAGTCCCCCATTTATTGTTAATATATTATAAACAAGTTTGCGATAATTTTTTTCACATTCGACAACAATCACTTATCCCTTTTTTTAAGTATCAATTTATTCAATATATATATATGTATAAATTATTCGAGTTGAAAACTGATGATCTGACTCATGATAACCCTACTTTTTTAGATCCCTTCATTATTAATATAGTTTAAACAATTTTCCTCCTTTTGACAATGACCCACTTATCTCCATTTTTTTTTGGTGAATCACTTATCTCCATTTTAACTATCTCTCAACACCAAAATAGGAAAAGAAATGAACAAACTATTGAATCAACTTAAGCTTCTTAAAGACATCGGAGGCCATATTTCCCCCCCTTAAAGGGCAAAAGAAACTAGGGTTAATGGATTTTCGAGTTGGCTTTGAGCCCTGTGAGTCTTCCATGGTTTCATTTGGTATTTAAAAACATGCACCCCCACCACCTTAACCTTGATGACATAACATTTCATCAACCTGTACTGTCAAATCGTGCCACCTACATCGACCTACTTCATTTCCACCGTCCTGCTTTACGCAATCCCTTTCTAAAATGTCGCCTTCGGTACTTGGGAAAGACGAAGCAAAAAAAGAAGAACCGAAAGGCAAATGGCTAATGACTCAAAACTCAAACCTAAATTTTCTGTCGTCTTCTAAATAAGGAGTTAATATGCTATTTGGTATCTATATTTGTTTTGAATGTTCAATTTAGTACTAGAAGAATGTTCAATTTCTTACTTGAGTTTTGAATCTCGTCTGTTGATTTGATGATCAAGATGTTCATTGATCCAGGTGTGACCTAAGTTCGGTCGCGCTAGCTGTGTTGTTGTACGCCTTTGCCCTCATATTATAATTCACCAAAAAAAAATTCTTACTTGAATTTTTGCGAAGTTGATATACTTGAGTTTCTCTTTTTTATACAACTACTTAACTTTTACTTCAATGTTTATCTTGATAGAGAATATTTTTCTTGGGGAGACGGAGTTAAATTGTATATTTTTATAAGAGCTAAAATTCAATTTCAAATTTTAGTAGCATATTTTTTGTGATTTTTAAAAGACTAAATAAAAAATTTATCATTTTCCAGAAGCCAAAGCGTGATTTTACCATTTACAAAATTAAAATCTTATAAATTTTAAAGACCAAAATTGAAATTTTTCTATTCTGCCCCAACAACTTGGTACCTGAGTTTTTTTTTTTTGATCCAATTAAGTATCTATGTTTTTTTTACTAGATTGCACGTGTCAAATATTTATTGATCACATGATGTTGTTTAGATTGGATACTGAATTGAACATTGAAACCAAACTTAAGTACCAAATTTGGATTAAAAAAATTTCAAGTATCAAATCGGGACAAAAAAGCTTCAGGTATCAAATTGAATATTGAAACTAAATATATGTACCAAATAATATATATATATATATATTATTTCAAGTAATCATAAAATTGTTCCGCTTAGATAATTGAGAAATAAAAATGTCCATGGGTCAGACCTAACCAAGACTCAGTTCCAAAAATTTTTTTAAGTCCAAGTTCGTTTTCGTTTCAACGCGTCCAAACAACTAATTTTACTATTCAAAAAAATAATAAAATATTAAAAAATATATTTTAATTGATATTTTACATACTTTTATTTGGACTTTAAATTTCCTTACATGATATTATTTGGACTTTTCTTTTTAACCCTTTCAACTGTGTGTGTTTAGACATGAAGAATAAAGTACCGTGTGTGAAATATATGAAGAAAAACTTTTAAAAAATAAGTATTTTTTTATTTAGTTTCTTTCGTATGAGTGTAGCATCAAGATTCTTATTAGAGGTGATCATGGGTCAGGTCCGGCCTCAATAGAATTTTAGGTCCGTTTTCTAGATATAGACTCGGCCGGACCCAAAAAATGGACTTAAAATTTTGCTCAAACCCGATTTAGATAAAAATATTAAAACCCGAGCCCCATCCGCCCGTATTAATTTTTTATATAAAAACAAAATTAAAAAATAATACATCAAATACACTAAAAACATTAAAATAAATGTTTTCCAACAAATTGAAAATAAATTAAAAAATTTAGTTATACTTAAATAACACGGTGTAACTTAGCAAGCAAATACCTCTAAATTTGTAGCAAATTTAACAATAAAACAAGAGTTATACAATATCCAAACAATAACAACAAAGCAGTAACAATATAATAACAAAACGATACCAAAACAGTGACAAAATAGCAGCAAAAATAGTGAAAACAACAACAAAAAAGAAACAGTTTTTTTTTTTTTTTTTTTTTTTTTGCAAATTCGAGCCCAGCCTGAGTCAGAAAAGCTTACCCAAACAGACCTATTTTTTGTCCAAACCCTGCAATTTTTCGGGCGGGCCTACTCAACCCATGATCAAGACTAATTTCTACTCTTTATTTTTTAATACAATACCTAAAATTACTTATAATTACTCTTCAATCATTAAATAAGAGGATAATGTGCTGAAATGCATTAAAATTCACGTTCTCCAAAACAAAAACCAATATCTAAAACTCAAATAGTTAAAAAATCTTTCCATCTAACACATATTTTAATTACTTGTATATATATGGTAATGGTAATAGTATGAATATGCGCCCATTCACATTTACGTGTACATGTTAAGTATGTGGACTATGGTGTTGGGTTAAAAATAGTTATTATAATTACGAGATTAGATATTATAAGGGTGAAATTAAAAAAAAAATGATTTTATAATATTTTAATATAATTTAAATTATAAATTAATAACTTAAAATAAAAATAAATAAAAATAATATTTTATATTATGTATTTTTACGATGATTTAGTTGGTCATATTACTTTTAATAATAAACTAATTTTTTAATTATATAAAATTAAAATTATTTCATTTTGAAATAAGAAGAGTTTTTTTTTTTTTTTTTTTTGCGTGATTTTACTATCTAAATTGTAAGCCTTCGAGTTATATTTATAATAATTTTCGCACCATTTGATTTCAATGTTTATAACTTAAGATATGATCATTTTTGTAAAACAATCGAGTTTTCATATGAAAGACGAAGATTAATCACAAGATTTTATAAGACTAAGTTTGAGCAGACTAACCATCATTATGTGCTGCCAAAATCTTAGATCTTTGAGTCGTGTTCATAAAACTGCTTAAATCACCTATTTTTGAGTTCCACAACATGAGATGAGGTCATTTTCGTAAAGTGGTGCAATTCTCTACAAGTAGTCTGAGATTAGTCGTAAATTAGATTCTCCAACTTCTGAAATCGGATCAAAACACATTTAAATACTAGATTATTGATGATTTATTAGTATTATTATTATTATTATTAAATAGTTGAGTTAATTATGGATTGTATAAAAAAAAAAATTACAATTTTATTGTGCATCTTAAGATCTAAACTTTTCACTTTTATACTTAAGATCTAAACATCTGTTCTATTTAAATTTTCTCATGTAATCAAGTTATACTTGATTATTACACCTCGTTTCACTAACAAATGCGTTCTTTGCTGAACAAAATAAAGTGCTTTTAATCAGAACAAAACCTATATAAGTCTCCACAATATGTATTCTTTAACGGTTCGTCCAATCAACAATCCATGGTTCAAAAGCGATTCAATTCGAAGAGACAATATTTCTCTGATGCTTAAATCACAACGGTGGTGTTTTTCGAAGGAGATAGAGTGGAAGTATGCAGCAAGGAAGAAGGGTTCTTAGGTTCTTACTACCAATCTAAGATTTTATCCCCGTTGAATAATAATACTCTTTATAGAGTGAAGTACGAGAACCCAGTTGAAGAAGAAGATTAGACATGGCTTCTGACTGAGATAGTTTCAAACGACGAGGTCCGACCAATGGCACCTCCGGTAACCATCACAGAAGCTACTCAAGTTTTCCATTATTTGGACAGGATGGATGCTTTTGACAACAATGGTTGGTGGGTGTGGAAGATCATCCCAATTTTATTATTATTTCACTAGGTTTACAATGAAGATTAAAAGATACATAAAAACACCAAAAAAAAAAAAACTGTTATTTAAATTAAAATGTGAATACATCATACCAATTTTATTTTCATATAAATAAAATCAACAAGCACAATGGCACACATCATTACTTTTACAAAGAGCATCCCTACAAAACTGTTGAGTTGTACAGAATTCAAAGCAGCTGCCATCAGGAGCTTGATCGTCTTTCCCGTGCTCACATGGACCCCGATGATAATTTGTGCAACATCCATCACCAACTACGCCCATATTCTCTGTAATTTCAAATAAAAAAAATTAAAAATACACTAAAAAAAAGTAAATTTATCCATAAAATAATGTTACATACCTATAGATAGAACGAGAACAAGAAAAAAAATGAACGAAAAAGCTTTGATTTTTGCCATCTCTCTTTTCTCTCAAGATAATCAAATATTCTTTGATTCAAAAACCCACCTTGAGTATGCAATTTATAGGGTTTATTTTTAATATGTTTCCTTGAATAAAAATGACATAAATTGCAAAGCATAACTATAATTACATGTAGATATCATATTTTATAGGGAAATGTAGCTTTTGCTTTCCAATTTTGATGATCCACTCGCATGGAAAGTACATCTTAATTCATATTTGGGATAAATATTAAAATTATACATAAATTATGGTTTAATGTGTAAATGTATACATGAATTTTGATTTTGTACAATTGTATACATGAAATTTTGATTTGATTTAATTCTTGTAAATTATTAATACAATTATTGATACAACATCATTTTATGTTTATATATTGCATACATAAATAATTATATTTATCCAATATAAAAATAAATTGACGCATCTATTTATTTAAATGTGTATGATTAAATCAAAATCAAAGTTTCAAGTATACATTTAAACCACAATCAGAATTTCACGTGTATAATTGCACCAAATTAAAATTCATGTACACAATTGCACATTAAATCAAAGTTCATATATAATTTTGAGATTTATCTCTTCATATTTTTTGTTAATTTCAATATTTAAGGATGAATGAATTTTCAATTTTTATATTACTATTAAACATGTTTAAATAAATTAAAATTAGTTTGTATACTCATAAAAAGAATGGGTTTAAATTGTGTTATTAATGAATCCTATGTGATGGTTTGATGGTCTATGGTATTCATTGTCTTAGGTGTTATCTGAGTTTATGTCGTGCTAGTCGCATTTATTGTTCGGGCTTTGCCCTATTATTTAAAGATAAAAGTTGTATCAAATATATATTAGAGACCTGACCATAGGTTGGGTTGGGAGGTTCATCCAAAAAGTGGAAGAGTTTGGGTAAAAATATAGGTTTGAAATGGCAAAAAACGAGATTCATTTTTTAAATGGTTCGGACCTTTGGTAATTTTTTTTTTTTGCTCGAGTTCCGCCCAAATTTGCAAAAAAAATTCTTCTTTTTGCTGTTGTTTTCATTGTTTTTGCTATTGTTTTATACTGTTTTTGGATCGTTTCTCTATTATATTATTACTATTTTGTTGTTATTGTTTGGATATTATATAATTATTGTATAACTATTGTTTTATTGTTAATTTTACTAATATTTTAAAGGTATTTGCTTGTTAAGTTGCACATATCTTAGTGTTATTAAAGTATAAATAGTTTTTTAATTTATTTTCAAATTGTTGGGAAATATTTGTTTTAATGTTTTTAGTGTATTTGATGTATTATATTTTTAAATTTATTTTTATTTTAATATTAATTCGGACAGATCGAGTCGAATTTGAGTTTAATATTTTTTATCTAAGTCAAGTTTGAACAAAATTTTAAACCCATTTTTCGTGTTGAACTGAACCTATACTTAGAAAATGAACCTAAAATTTTACACGAACCCGATCCAAAATTGACCCGACCCATAATCAGGTTTAATGCATAATATGAATATTTTTTTTATTAATTAATAGAATACCAAACAATTTAATTATAACATAACTTTACGTTGTATAAAAATCTACAATTAATTATTTATAAAGATAATATACAATTATTAACATACATGTATCTAAATATTTAATAAAAAAATACAAAAGGTAGATTATTATTATTAAAAAAATAAATAAATCCTTTTAAAATATAAGAGAAAAAATACTATTAAAATATAAAAGAAACTTTTAATTTTAATAAAAATATCAATAAAAAAAATATCTGACACACCTTTAGTGAAGTTTGTAGACTTTACAAAAAAAATCAAAAGATTACAAGCGTTCTAGAAAATATAATAAAAATATACTAACCTATAAATAAATCTTTCAAAATACTATAACCTTGGTTTTTTTGGTTAATATATTACAATTAATTTTTTTTTTGAATATACTAATGTGATTATATTGTAATATCTGTTTATATTTTTTCTTAATCTTTTGACAAGACATATACCTTGCACACATAGACGCTGGAACCTGAAATCCCTAGAATGAACATCATCCTCTTTTTCACTGGTTTCCTAAGTCTTCTTGAAATAGGATTGAAACATTATATATATTTTTAGATTCAATTAAGCAAAAAAGCTGATATCTTAATATTAAATAAAATTAATCTTCCTTAATACAAAATCTCATTTAATTCAATTTGTTATTTTTCCTTGGCATAAACCGTTTATAAATTTCTGCAAAACCTTCTCCATTCAGCACTCTCTCTCTCTCTTATGGCCATGTTTTTCCAAGGAGATAAAGTCGAAGTATGCAGCAAGGAAGAAGGGTTCTTGGGTTCTTACTACCAAGCTCAAATCTTATCCCCTTGAACAACAATACTCTTTACAGAGTGCGGAACAAGAACCTGGTTGAAGAAGAAGATCAAACTCGACCTCTGGTTGAGATAGTTTTTGCCGATGAGGTTCGACCAATGCCACCTCCAGTTACCTTCAAAAAAGCTCCTCAGATTTTCCATTATCTGGACTCGGTGGATGCTTTCGACAACGATGGTTGGTGGGTGGGAAAGATCACTGGGAGACAGGGGTCTAAATATTGGGTTTATTTTGAAACTATCGGAGATGAGATTGCTTACCCCATTTCTCGATTGAGACATCATCTTGAATGGCACCATCGCAACTGGGTTCCTTCCAACAACACCTTCTGATATTCATCTCTGTTTCTTCATGGATTTTTTTTTTCTTTTAGCCTCTAATTGATATTAATCTCTTGCTTCGGCAGCAAGAAATCAGTTAAAGGAAACAAGCTGATGTATTGTTTGAATTTAATTTTCATTCATACCAATTTTATTTTAAAAATAATTAAAATCAACAAGCACAATGGCACACATAATTAATTTTGCAAAGAGCATCCCTACAAAACTGTTTAGTGCCACAATCCACAAAAAAAAAGATGTAATTGACTGCTCCATCTAATGATTCCATATTAACTCCATAGCAAAACATGGAATTGGGTAGACATTTCTAAATTTTCAGAAAATTAAGTGAAAATAATAAAATCCGAAAACGAAAACAACCATAAAATTGCTTTTCATAGCTACTTACTGATTGACTTCAAATTTTTATAACTCCTTGTTTGCTTTAATCTTGCATTTGACCTTCTCACCCAATCCAATGTGCTTACATTCATTGAGACATTCCAACAAACACTAAACAGGCATTGTGTTTGATACATAGCTTCTGCTAACCCTCTGCAACGTTTACTGCAATATCTCTTTGATAAAAGTTAAGACATTCAAGAAGTTAAGGTTTTTCTTTTTAAAGTAAGAAAAAATAAGTTTTTGATAAAAAAGAAAAAGCTTTTCGTTACTTAATTCATAGAAAGATTAGAACAGCCTAATGCAAGGACACCAAAGAACTCAGTTGCCAAAATAAATTTTGACGCATCTTTCAAAAACCATGAAAACAGATCATGGTCGGGCATAGTTATTAGAAACTCAGAAGGTGATGTTCTGGGGTCTAAAACGATTATGAATGACAGCATACCTTCAGTTTTTGCAGCAGAAGCCATTGCATGTATCCAAAGTTTGAGGTTTGGCCCGGATCTAGGGCGCACGGAGGTTGAAATTCAAGAAAATGCGAGGGACTGGTGAAGATAGATCTGAAATGGGGGCGTTCACAAGAGATGGAAAGAACGAAGCAGGGGTTTTCGTTAGGAGATGGGGAAATGGAGTTGCTCATCCGCTGGCTATGGAAGGTGTAAGACGAGGATTTCAGTTCTGCATGGGAGATGGAGTACCCGATTTAACTGACGGCAATATGTCTTGGATAACTAACGGCAAGTTATTTAACTGACGTTAAGTGTGCATTTTGGAGCGACTTAATCGTGGCCTTTAAACTATACATCCACGTGTCATAATCGAATTTAACATTGGATATTAATGGAGGGAAAATACAATGGATGAGAGCCCTACCCCTACATATATGTAACTTGATATATTAAGTTCCCTATCATAATTTGGGTTATCCGTTCATATTTGAAGGATCACTCGAAAAGTATAAAAGTTTGGACAGAAAAAATAAAACTTGTTTTTTAAACGGGTTGGGTTTTTAGTAAGATATTTTTTACTCGAATTTACTTAAAATTTTTCATTACTATTTTATTGTTGATTGCTGTCATTTTGATGTTGTTTTGCTATCATTTTATTATTATATTGCTATTATTTTATTGTTATTATTTGAATATTATATTACTTTTATTTTATTATTAATTTTTCTATTAATTTAGAGGCATATTTACTTGCTAAGTTACAACTATTTTAATGTTATTTAAGTATAAATATTTTTTTATAATGTATTTTCAATTTGTTAAGAAACTTTTATTTTAATATTTTTGGTGTATTTGATGTATTATATTTTTTTTTTATAAAATGGGCAAGTCAGGCGGGACTCGATTTTAGTATTTTTTTATTTAGGTTAGGCTTGGATAAAATTTTAAGTTCATTTTTTAGTCAAGCCGAACCTAAAAAACGAGCTTAAAATTTTGCATTGGCTCAACCAATGATCAGGCCTAGTTGACATCTTTTGACCAAGATTGTTGGACTTTCTAACAGCACATCTTTAATTTTTTTTTTTAATTTCTTAAGGTATCTACTAGAGCGAACCCATTAATTAATCTTTCGCATTCTGTAGGCTCATTAAGGGAGTGAATGTTGGTCACAAGTTTTAAAATTGTTCTATACCCAAGGTGAAGATCGAACCCTCGATAATTTTAAAATTTTTAGTAGCACATAACTGAAGTAAAATCATGGAGAAATACAAGTCATGCAAAGATATATAGAAAACTTTCAATGCAATCAAGTTTCCATATATGAAGTGATATATTTTCTTTAGGAGACTACATCAAGATCTCTATTTATTTTACTCCATATTGAAGATGTTATCAAGCTTAATTTATGGGAATTATAAGTTTACATAGATTACAATTGTGCAAGCCATTGTACGCTTATTTTAGAAAAGGCTTGTTATTGATCTGAATGCGAGATTGAGAGAACATTTATTTTGTTCATGTTAAGAAACTTCCTTATTTTAGTGCAAATTCGTTGCAAGTAAATTGTTTTTATTGATTAGAGTGCAATTTGGTGAGTGAGTTAACTTAAATCATATATTGTACAAATTAATTTATAGTGAATTACGTTCTAAGTAAACTTTTGCAAATGTAGAAAAAAAAAATGAAATTGAACTTTTGTATTCATATCTTATTGTACAACTTTTAATAAGTTAGTCCAGTTGTAACTAAACATGCCTCTGAAAACAAAATCAACGAATATACATATTTTGAATATTCAAATTCAAGTCTCATTTTATGTAAATTGTTTGTAATCCCCATTCAAATTTATTTTAACTTAAATTCGATGCATGTGAGTATTGCCCAAAAATATTCTAACTAAAATTATGTTGAATTTGTAGTTTACGACGATTAATTGATATGGAATATAGTTGAATTTTAAGGGTTCTTTTTGAATGTATGTTTATTTTTAATGTGATACGTTTAGTTTTTTTTTTTTAATTTCACATTATAGTATCATTATAACATTTAATTTTACTATTATTATTATTTTTACACTAACTACAACTAAATACACCGTCCAATAAAAAAAATTCTAAATATGTTTAATATATGAAATGGAAGGATAGATTTAGAATAGTGAATAGAGCTTATGAAATTATTAATTTTGAAAGGGGGAGGATTTATGATGTGAGGGCTGAGGTGGAGGGTTTCTATGATAATTAGGGGCAAAAAAGAGGGCGTGAGTGATGGCGTGAGTGATGTTACCCACATTTCTACCCTATCAAAACCTAACCTAACCCCTACCCTATCAACACCCATAACATCATCTTACTCTCACTTTCCTATTATTTTTAGTAATATTTTTGGATTGATGTTTATCTTCCGTGTAATATGCTTAATCTTTTTTGTTTTATATTATAATTATAATATTTAATTTTATAATTATTATTATTTTTACACTAACTGTAAGTAAACGTACTGTTCGTTCAAATCGATCCTAAAATTAGACCTCCAACAATTCCCCTTCTCTTCATGTTTCAATACATATATATATATATATATACACTAAAAATATTTGAATAGATTACTATCACAAATTAATTAAATATCCCTAATTTAAAATTTATTATAACATTACTAGTTGAAAAATTATTCACGTCGAAATAGGAATTATCCAATTTTTTTAACTACTTTTCCAGTATTGTTTATGTAACTTTTCTTTAAATATATATTATTTTTTTCAAAATATAAATTATATATATAATCTATTATTTTTCACCTATGTGACAAATTCTAATATATTTATACGTATTATTATATTTAAGTATTTTATTGAATTGATGTCAGTTTCAGTCGAGTGATCAATTTAATAATGAATTTACTAAAAGTTCCTTATTGTTAATAAGTAAAAGATATTATTTTAAGGATAATTTTATCTTTTCATATGAAATTTAGAAAAATACTTGTGCATGATGGGATTGGATCCCAAAACTTTTGATTAGTTACTTTCATAAAAAAGTCATGTGTTACAAATATAAATTAAAAAAAAAAAAAAGAAGATAAATGTAACTTAAAATGTTCTAAATAAGTAATTCTTTATTTACTCATTCTATACAACATATTTTTTTCTGCTAATTTTTTAATCAATTAATATTCGATATGAATTATCAAATACATTGAATGATTAAATCATTGAAAACTTTCTTGTCAATAAATTGAGAATTTCATTAAGTTATCTAACCCAAACTTAAACTTAACATTTCTAATGATTGTATTTCTTGCTCAAATTTCTTCTTAAACATGGTCAAAGAATTTAAGTGCAAGAAATTCCTTTTTATTCATTGATTAATATTGTTCTTCCTAATTAGTTTTAGGAACTAACATTTGAGTATGTCATGTTAAATGGATTGAAAAATTTCGTGTGTTGGCTTGATGGTTAAGATGTTTATCGTTTTAGATGTGGCTTGAGTTCAAGTCGTGCTAATTGTGTTGTTATTAGGGTTTTGTCCTCCTCTTATAATTTCACAAAAAAAAAATGATAAAAGAGAAATGCAGAAAGAATGGTATAGAATTATGATTTTACGTCATCCTTATCCCTTTCCAATAAGAGAATAACAAATCAAATTTTTTTTTCAAAAAAAAAAACAACAACTAAAAATCAATAATAAAAAATCCGATTTATTATCCTTCTATTAGAAAAGAATAAAGATAACATGAAATTCCAATTTTATACGTTTCCTTCCCTTGAAGAAGTCAAAAGGAAAGACTTGAGAGTTCAAATGAATAAATATAATGTGTTCGTGTCACATTTTGCATGAAAGCTTTTTATTATTAAAATATTTATATGCTTAATCTTTTATGTACGGAGATATGACCAAATAATCCAAGTCATGGGTTTATTAGATTGACCCAAACCCAATGAAGCAACTACAAAGCATCATATTCCATCTTACCCCAATGAAAAAAAAAATTATTTTTTAGTTCTCCAAAACAATTTTTTGATTTTATCTTTACTCGTAAACAGAGAATTCAGATTCAAATATTAGAGATAGCATCATTGCGAAAAACAATCATGAACCCTGAAAAAATAAATTTCTATAAATAATAAAAAAACGAATATTATAAATAATTTAATTCAAAAAACATTTAATATAGCTTAGTTGCTTGAAGATGTTTGGTTAGTTAAATATCATGATTTAGAAAGAAGCATTTGATGATGGTAGCATAATAGCATGTCCTCTTTTGGACATAGTTAGGATGCTAAGAGGAACCTATGTAGGGTTTTTTCTTCTTTAACCAACGACCAAAGTTTGTTAGCTTTCACGATTCTTCATTTGGGAATTCCTATTCATATTTGGGAACTCCACACTTTAGGACATGTATCCTCTATACCATTATTTCGCAACACATAAAAAAATATATATTAAAATAGCACAAAGCAACTGTGATATAAATATAAATTATTAATAGTCGATTGAGTCTTTTCTCGATTGACATTGATATTATTGTCAATATATTATGATGTGGATTCGAGTGTATTGAAACACATTATCCTCCTATGTAAAGATTAAAGAAGGGATTACGAGTAATTTTAAGTATTAAAGATATTTAAATTTTAATCAATATCGAATTAACTGATTTAATTCGATTGATCGATCAGTTAACCAATCTAGTTCGATCGAACCAATAGTTAAATATATACCTATTACCCTTTTTCGGCTACTTCCCTCTAACCTTCCCGTATCTATAAATCAACTGATCCTAAGCTTAATGAAACTTGAATCCAACTTTCCCTTTTTCACTTTAAAAATTCTTTAGATAGAAAATAGCATTCTTCACAATCTCGCGCAGCCTTCAACCGCGTTAAATTCCCATCAAAACTAAATCCCGGGAAAGTCAAGTCACCGTCAAAACCACCGCGTTCACACCCCCCACACCCACGCGCTTCCTTTACCCGCTGACCATCCTCCTTTTATATGTCTTATTTGGTTCCGTGTATGTATATATATATGCCTAACTCCAATACCCTTTGTTCCCATCCTCCAAATATGGACATTTCTTCTTTCTCATTTCTTAGTCCCGAAGATTTTTATAGTATTAGTACTAACCCCTGGTTCCAAGACCTTGATAACGGGTTAAACAAAAGGCGTAAGAAGGAAGATGATTCCAAGGGTGGCTTTGGCAATGGGTGTTTCAATGAAGAAGGATTGAAGAAGAGTGGATACGGTGATATACTAGCTTCGTTGTTGTTATTGGAAGAAGAAGCTAAGCAAGAAGAAGCCGAGTGGATGAGTGAATCCCAACAAGAGAAAGCTTTGTTTGAATCCAATCACAAAAGAAAAGTTCAAGCAATGAACGAGTTTTACGATCAGCTTCAACAACATTACTCTCAAACTGTGAAACCATCTTGGAAATCTGTTTCTGCTTTGGCTGCCACTGTTGCAACTACTTCAGGGAATGACACGACAACGACGGCGGTGGCGGGGGGTCAACAAAGGAGGTTATGGGTGAAAGATCGATCGAAGGATTGGTGGGATCGTTGTAACCATCAAGATTTCCCGGAGGAAGAGTTCCGAAAGGCGTTTCGGATGAGTAAATCGACGTTCGGGTTAATATGCCGGGAATTAGAGCCGGTGGTGATGAAGAAGAATACTATGCTGAGAGATGCAATACCTGTTCGACAACGAGTGGCTGTTTGTATATGGAGGTTGGCAACAGGGGAGCCACTTAGGCTTGTTTCAAAACGATTTGGGCTTGGAATTTCAACTTGTCATAAGCTGGTATTAGAGGTATGTTCAGCGATAAACAATGTCTTGATGCCCAAGTTTCTTCAATGGCCGGATGAGAAGAGAATGAAAGAAATTAATGAAGAATTCGAGTTGATATCAGGGGTACCAAATATAGGAGGTTCAGTGTATACAACTCATGTACCCATTATAGCACCCAAAGTTAATGCAGCAGCTTATTTCAATAGAAAGCATTCAGAAAGGAACCAGAAGCCTTCTTATTCAATTACAGTACAGGGAGTGGTTGATCAAAAAGGGATTTTCACAGATGTTTGCATTGGATGGCCTGGTTCAATGCCTGATGATCAGGTGTTAGAGAAGTCTTCTTTGTTCCGAAGGGATTTGAAGGATGTTCGGATTGTTGGGAATTCTGGGTATCCTTTAATGGATTGGGTTTTGGTCCCTTATACACATCAGAATTTGACTTGGGCTCAACATAGTTTCAATGAAAAAATGGGTGTGGTTCAACATGCTGCTAAAGACGCATTTGCTAGATTAAAAGGGAGGTGGTCTTGCTTACAAAGGAGAACTGAGGTGAAGCTTCAAGAGTTGCCCATGGTGCTTGGAGCTTGCTGTGTTTTGCATAATATTTGTGAGATGAACAATGAAGAGATGGACCCTGAATTACAGTTTGAGCTATTTGATGTTGAGAAGATAGCTGAAAACAACTTGAGGTCTTCTAATGCTGTGCTTGCTAGGGATAAAATTGCCCATAATCTGTTACACCACGGTCTTGGTGGAACTAGTCTTCTGTAGTATTTCAATAACATGTCATAGCCCATTATGTAAAACTCAAAGCAACAAAAGTCTAAAAGCTTATTACACAAAAGAATTTAGGTTATACAATTGATCAACCTCTCTTCAATCTAAAATATGCTTAAATAATTGTTCTATGGTAATCCTGGGAATTCAATAGACTAATAACATTGAGTACAGATCACCAACTACACGTGCTCGGGGCACTCCACAAGTAAAACCACAAAATGATGTGAGAAAACAAAATGCATACCCAAGGACTTTGTGACCTTATCTTAGCAAAAGTATCATAGGTAGGAGAAAGCGATTAGTTGATGCCATGAAATGATGGTAAAACTGCAATGAGTGGATCTCCATAACCAACTGCATCTGTTCAACACAGTTGAAACAAAGGCAAGAGTTAAATGCAAATAAACTTTAATCTACTCTCCAGTAATTATGCATGTGGCATTGCCATATAAAGGTGTTTTAGACATTTAAACCGAAATAAATATGAAATGCACAGATAAAATTGTACCTCCATCTTCGAGGAGGATCTTTAAGACTTCTCCAGCTATATCAGACTGTTTTAACAAATACAAAACACAAACCAGTGAACACCTACTTAATGTGTGTATATATCTAATACTAACAAGTAGAGATAAATTGAATTCACCTTAACAGCTAGTTCATTACCAAATTGATTCAAGAATCCTATCACTTGTCCTTCTTTGATCAAATCACCCTGCAAGTATTTATTACTTACGAAGATCAAGAAAAGTCAGGTGAAGATACAAGGTCATGATAGTAAGAAACCAACAACATTAGCATTATCTGTAATCAAAGAATGTTTGAAATGTTTTAGGTCAGAATGCCCAATTGACACTGAAATAATACCTCCTTACAGATAGGAGGTTGCCTTTTTCCCTTGACTGTTCTACCTCTTTGGAATGTACCAACCTGCAGTGAAGTGATGCAACTTAAAAACGATGTTCAAAGATATAGGATACAACATAACCCTAGCTCTTCATAAACAGCACATACAATGGGAGAAGGTACTAGAATATAGTTGCTAGATCCAGAAGCCTCCAAGGCAGCTAACTTGGATGACTTCCCAAAGGCAGCCCTTTTAAATGGAGAAGGTTTCTCAGGTGAGGGTTTAGGTGGTGATGGAGGTGGGGTAGCAACAGCTGCTTCATTCATTGGTTCAGTTGGGATTGGTGGAGCTGTTGTAGGTGAAATGTTAGACATGGGAGCTTTTGTGGCACCAACATTCCGCTTCAGATGCATTTCGAAGTCCCCAATCTGTCACCATGAAACAGATAACTGATTCAACAAATATTGTACTTTTTGGGAAAATGCAATTCATAAAACAAACTGAAAACCTGAAGATGGCTAGCTGCACTGGGACATATCTTTGCCAAAAATTTCAGGTTAATTACTGAGACATGAAACTAAGTTTAGCAGAAGCATGCAAGCATCTGACATGACAAGAGAAAAGGAAGTAACCTTCATTTTCAGCTCTGCAACCTCAGTTTCATCACACACCTCCCGAATCAATGCCTGACAGTTTAAGCAATTAAATGTTAACTATCTATCCATGTAGAATCCGAAGGAAGAACTTTTTGTTAGATAAATACGAGAGGAGTAAAAAGTAAGAGTAAACTATTCCCAGAAAGAAGTGTGAGCAATGACAAGCAATAATGAAAAAGACTCAGTTTGGAGATTTAGTAATCACCTCAAATCCATTTGGAAAAGTTGCATTCCGTGAAGTTTTCTTCTCCAATGAGCCTTTCATGGTGCTCTCCGGTGGAACTGTGGCAAACATAATTAACAACTTTTAGCACGCAAAACAAGAGAAATGCTAGGGCTAAAGTAACTATATAATAGATTACTTTAAAATCAATCTTGATTTAGGTATTTAAAAGAAAAAAAAAGGTTTTGCTTTTGACAATCAGTATAAATCATCAATAATGAAAAGCCAAGTTTGAATATAAGAATAAACCCAAATGCGAATATGACTAGTTTTAGCACCGAGTCGTGATTCAGTGTCAGCTAAACTATAATTTATTAAATTTTTGAGAAAAGAGAATCATCAGATAAAATTTTAATCAGAAGTCAATATAATGTCACCATTTGACTTGGCTGTTGCCGTAGCTTCAGGCGTCTTTGCAGAGGATGCTAAAACTACAGTTCGTCTTGTAGAAGAATTGTTCTTCCCTCCAAACATCAAGCCTGGGACACATGATTTTCTTGAATTTGACCAGCAACTAGAAGACATACGAAAGGTACTGGGCCTTTCAAGCGTGCAATGAGCTTGTGAAACAGAACCTACAGAATCTAAAATTTTAATAACAGCACATGAACTTTCAATGGCCGAAGAAAAGCCATATATGCAAAATGAAAATTCATAAAATTGCATACATATTGCAACTATACTTTGCTAATGAAAAACAATATTGTTGGTGTGCCTCGTCTATGCCAAGAGCCCTTCGAGTTTACAAGCTCAGGAATCAATGGGAAACCCATAGTACCACCTGAACTAGCTAACTCAATTGCACCTGGCCACTATGTAAACTCGACGGCTGTTCAGGCATTTGGGCTACCGACAGTGTGGAGAGGCAAAACTTCCGCCAAACCCTCAACAAATATAATCAGTAAAAAAAAAACTAATTTTATTTTAAGGAAATTAGGTTGACATAGTTAGCTAGCTTAACATTCTCAGCATTGAAAGAAGTAAATAGAAAAAAAAAAAAAAAAAAAGCAGATCTCCCCAATTTTTGGAGCTAATTTCAAATTTCTCAGCGTGGAGAGCACTACAATTGACACTACAACTAAAAATACGACCAAAATAAATAAATAAATACAATACTAGATCCAAAACATATAAAAGAACACTCAAAATTATTCAGAAATGGATATGAGAGAGTTACAGTGAAAGAAGCGCAGAGCAGCGGAGGACTCCATTGGAACAAAAGAGAAAGGGAAGCGGAATCGACAATGAAGGGAAGGGGTAAAATGGGGAAAAAGGAAATGAAATAGAGAGAGGGTTGGTTATCTAAGCAGTTTGGTGGAAGAGTCTAAAATTAGACACACAAAGAGAGAGAGAGAGGGCTTCGAAATGTCCGCCTTTTGTCCTCGGTTTCTTCACCTTTTAAAACTATTGCACTTCTCTAACGTGCACCGATGGTGGTGGTGCCGTTGTAATCAATATTATTATCTCTATAGGGAACGTAAATTTGAGAATATTGAAATATATTCATCCTTAAATTTAAAGATTGAAGAGGGAGTATAGATAATTTTAAGTAATTCTAAGCAAGTTAGATTAACCTGTTAATTACCAGAAACAACATCACAATCGTTGGATTTGTATGTTTGACATGCATTTTAAAAAAAAGTTTGAGTATCCCTAAGTCATTTAAAAAAGTATTTAAGTCAAATTACAAAAATTCTCCAATAGTGTCTTGAGACATAGGATCATATGGTTCGAGACATAAAGCATTGAAGCTAAAGTTTTGTTTTAGGGGTGAAATGTCTCGAGAAAAAGCGTTCTAAATCTTGAGACATCATTCATGTTTTCTTGAGACACCCTACTTTAACAACCCTATTTTTACCTCGATGTGCTCGAGAAATCCCTTCTACGTCTCAAGACATAAACTTACAGACTATTTTAAATACGTGAAACAAATGCTTCCAACAGTTAAAAACTCTCAAAACTCAACTAAAGGATATAAGTATGGATCAAGGACACTCAAATGAAGACAAAATAAACTTACAAAGATCAAGAACAAAAATCCAATCATTTCACTTTGTTATTCTTATTTTCTCTCGTAAACACTTGCAGATTCAATTCTTATTAATTATTTCAAGTGTTGTTTTCTAATTGTGAGAGTTTTATCATTGTATATCTACTTTCTAGAGGTACTTATTCATTCTTAATTGTACTCCTCAAATTTGTGAGAGGCTACTCAAAGTTTCGAATGTCGTAAAGGTTAAACATTGTTCTTAAAATGTTTCAAATTAGTGAATTTGGGAAATCTTTAATGACTAAGGTTGTGGACAAATCCTATAAATGAAACAACAATTAGAGAATTATGAAATTGCCATGGATCACGTCCCCATAAAATGTGACAATACAAGTGTTATATAAGCTTGATCAAAAATCTCATCTGGCACTCTTTTAAATCAAGCGTATAGAAAATAGATATCATTTCATTAGAAATCATGTACAAAAGAGTGATATAATTTCAGAATTTATAAATATTTTGCATCAACTAACAGATATTTTTATTAAGTCTTTAAATAAAAAGAGATTTTACACAATTAGAGGTGAATTAGGCCTTATAAACATTTCATGATAAATTTTTTTTGATTTAAGTTATTGTTATTCCATACAATATATGCATATTTTATTTATTTATTGGATTAATTTATTGTATATATGTTTGATTTTTGTTTTTATATATATAGCATGATTGGATTTTTTGTTTGCACATATATTAATTCTTGTTAATTCTTTGAATTTCTCTTTTGATAGCTAATTAACCTACCAATAATAATATTCCTACACTTAAACAGTTTATCAACCCAATATGTGATTGCAGTTTACCTTGGGCCCAAAAACAATCATAAACAAGAGTCAATTTTAAAGTTTTTAAAATTTCATCAGTGGTTGAATGAGTTAAGTCATTAGTTTATCAGTTCGTTCGGTTCGATCGGTCCATTTGCTTAGATTGATATATCTTGTTCAATTAAATAAATAATTTTTAAAATTATAAAAACTTTTAAAAAATAAAAATTCGATTCAACTAGTTCGTACCAATTTTCGGATCAATCAATTTAATGTCTACCCCAACTGATTTCTGGTCCAACCCGATTCAAACAACCACGGTCAATTTAGATATTGATCAATTTATTCTTTATAGTATAATGAAGCAAAAATATTTGGGCGAAAGTACCTTCAAGTTTTTCTATTATGGGGATTGGAGCAAATTAATTTCTCTATTTAGTTTCTAAATTATTAAACAAATCAAATAAAACCTATGGCCATGACAAAATCAATTAGAAAGAAGATTTGATGATAGAAAAAAAAGGTAATTTTCAAGGATAGAACAACTTGGCAAAGAGAAGTTCATTCCAAGTGTCTTGAAGGCCTGGCAAACACCAATGGACGCAATCAGCATAGCTAATTGGGTTGGCTAGCTGCTCGGCCGTTAATGGACTCCACTGCTTCTTATAAACCGATGTGTGTGCGTCTTTTCGATAACTTGAGAGTTGAGTGACGTTGAGAAATGTGATGGGAAACTTGAATTTATTGAACTCTTCCGCAATCACCTTCATTATACTTTTCTTACTATTTGAATCCCAATAATTTGGATCTTCAACCATAGTTGTTTGATTATAACAATTCTCTCCTTGTTCACCTCCCCATTCAATGCCCCTGTAAAAATGTGTAGAAACAAAATTGCTCAAATAACTCTAATCTCATCAACTTGTAATTTATGTAGTCTTATTCAAGGATTGAGTTACTCATCTATGTTTGAAGGTTTGTCTTATAATTAGGTAGGTTTGAACAAAAATATGATTCTTATGAAATTTGCACTTACTTTCCATGAGTAGGAGACATGCTAGTGAAAAACACTCTCGTCTTCTTGCCATCCATGTTTTTCCTCACCCATCTCAACATGCTTCTCATTGTCATACGATAGGCATCCTCAGTCGACACTTCAATTATTTCTTTCTCCTTATCCTCAAAAGACCCTTTCCTGTTGAAAACATACATAAACTATACCCGTGATTGACGAAACCAACAAAAAAACGATGAAGAATTCCAAACAAAGGCCTAATTTAGAAATGCTTTTGGGAAAAAAAAAAATTGGAGAGAAGCTAAAATTTCCGGCTTTTGAAAAAAAATGTTTTTGGACCAATTTTTGATTTGAGAGAAACATTTTTTCTCTCAAAAAACAACTTCTTTAGGAATGCTTTTGTTCCAAAAGTATTTATTAGAAACCATACTTAATAGATCCTTTAATCTATTGGCTATGGGTTTTCACTTTACTCACATAGTGGTGTGTGCGTAAGTGATAGTGATTTGCTTTTGCCAAAGCAAGTGCGAAGGAAAGGAGGTCGGGGTCTTAGTCTCAAGAAAATGGAAAATTTTTGCTTTAATCTTTCAAGATTCACAAAAACTTAAGTTAATATATGATAAAATTATAGTTTGTTTCTTTCCAAAATGCTAGACTTCTGATTTAGTCCTTCTAAAAACCATAAAGATATAAGCCAATAAGATAATAAAATTGCTTTTAAACTCTCATAAAAATATATAATTTAATCTTTGACCCCTCCCAGAAAAGTTTCTAACTTCGCCCTGTGCTAAAGGTGTGTGAGTTGTATAAAAAAACAAAAAGAATGCTGAAAGTCCGATGCAGAAATGAGGCAATACAAGATTTTCATGTCGAAGCCTGTCATCCACCATAAATAGGTATTGAAAACCAAAATATCAACACCCTTCCAATGCTTGCCATGCTTATTTATCGAGCCTCTCCTCACGATCCGATCCGATACTCGGTGGATGACGGCATTATCCGAGTTTGATTCGAGAAGAAACGGAGCCCAGTAGAATTCAATGCTGGCATTGTAATCCTACACCAAAGTAATAATTACAAAATTGAAAAATAAATGGAAATTTAGACAAATTTGAGGGATGTTAAGTAACATACCTTGGCTCGGAAGACTGTGAGGGCATCATTATTGTATGATTTCATGGACTTAGCATGCTCAGGGATGAGCCTGTGAAGAAGGCAAATCATTGAAACGTATTGACCTCGGTTCAATGAGTCTCCCACAAACATCATTCTCTTTCCTCTTAGTGTCTCCAACATCAATGTCGCATTGAAACTGTTTAATTATTACATAAGAGAATTATTTAAATCTATTAACATAAATAATGTATTAAGTTGATCGTAAATTCTTACTCCAAACGAAATTAAGGTAATCAAAATATGTCAATTGAGTTTTAGTTTAATTGGCATGAATATTATTGTCAATGTAGGAGGACGTGAGTTCAAGTGCGTTGAAGTGTATTATCTTCCTATTTATAGGTTGAAAAAAGACTGAATAATTTTAAACATTATCTAAAAAAAAATAATAATAGATTTTAAAAAAAAAGTACCCCAAGATATCATAATTTCATTTATTGATTTTATCATAGGTGAAGTCAAAGAGTCTATAGGGGTCAAAGTGTATTGTTCTCAATGTAATAGGACGTAAGTTTGAGTACGTTGAAGTGCATTATTCTCTTATTTATGGGTTGGAGAGAGGTTATTGATAGTTTTAGGCATTGTCTCAAAAAAAATAGATATGATCAAAACTTATAATGAAATTTATTTAAAAAAAAAAATACCCTAAGACGTGAATTTAAGTACATTTATGTGTGTTTTTCTCTAATGGTTGGGGAGGGAATAAGGTAAAAAAAATTTCACATTTTCACTGATGATGTTTGAATCGGACCGAATTTGACAATTAAATTGGGAATTAAACAGGATAAATTGAATCAACTAAAGATTTTTAACTTTTTAATCCAACTGAAAAATTCATAGTCTACTGATTCGATTAAATTGAAATATATTGAATAAAGGAGGAGAAAATTGAAGTTTGTGCTTCAATTTTACCTAGGAAGATCACAGCCATGGGGTTGCCATCTCCATTTCTGATACTCAGTATCAGGTCTTCCATGTTCTTGACACGTCAACTGTGGTTGTATGTACGGACACTCCGATTCTTCATATAGCGGACGAGTCAACTCGTCCCTTTCCCACCTCCCTTTGAATACATCACATTTCTCGTCACTCTTCCCTATGGCGAATGCCAACTTCTCCGTTTTCTTCACTAATCCCAAATCCACCCCAAAACTCAGTCAAACCCCCAAAGCAACATAAGATAAAAGAGTGCTTGAGTTTAGTAGATTGAGTTAACTCACCTGGTCTAGAGATAGCTCGGCCTGGAATCGGTTCTAGCTGTCCAAAAATGCATATGAAGTCTTCTCCATATAAAATAGTAATGAAAACAATGAAAGTTAACAATGTGAAGAGATAAGGTGACAAACGAGGTTTTCTAAGAACACCCATGGAGGAAGAAGAAGAAGAAGAAGATAGTGGAGACTTCATTTTCTTTTAAATAAATAATATTTATATTATTCTTTTTTTATTTGAATGGGAATTTTAATTATTTTGAAGTGTGTTTAGAGATGTAGACATCGGATTCATGAACTAAATATAGGAAACTATACAAAGGGCAGCAATAGAAGTAAAAATTTTACTGAAATATCATTAAATAATTGAAAAAGAATATAGGATGATATGACGTCTTTATTTTATATAATCCTTTCTCATATATTAAAATTATACATAAATTTTAATGTAATGTGTAATGTCATATATGAGTTTTGATTTTGTACGATTTTATATATGAAATTTTATTTTGATTAAATTTTTACGAATAGTTAACAACTTTATCGAATTTACGTCATATTACATTGGTATATTGCATGCACAAATAATTATAGTAATCCAATATGAAAATAAATATATATATTAATTTCTTTAAGCGTGTACAATCAAATCAAAATCAAAATTTCATGTATATATATGAATCACAATTCATATTTCATGTGTATTATTATACAAAATCAAAATTCATGTACCAAAATTACACATTAAATCAAAATTGATATATAA
The DNA here is from genome assembly GCA_039519145.1 of Kokia cookei. Classification (NCBI taxonomy): domain Eukaryota; kingdom Viridiplantae; phylum Streptophyta; class Magnoliopsida; order Malvales; family Malvaceae; genus Kokia; species Kokia cookei. The sequence goes on from CM076910.1 coordinate 1,400,571, forward strand.
ATTTAATATTTATTCAAAAATAATAATTTTTTTATTTTGATTTTTCAACACAAGTGTGCAACACAAAAGTAATGTTGACTAGTACCTAAAAAATTCAAGGTTCGACTTAACTTTCACTCAATATTTCACTCAAATTCAATTCACTCTACTTGAATAACTCGTTTGACTGTAAAATAAAAATAACTTTACATAAATTTAATTATAAAAATATATTAATATTAATTTAAATATTTTTATATTTTTATTATTTTAAACAATAAAATAAATTAATTCGAAATTAAAATATTTAAATTCAAACTCTACTCAAAACAAGCCCAACCAACCGGTTTATTGAAGTATTAGACCCCATAAACACCTTTAAAAATATTTATTTTGAAAATAATTAAGTGGTTTTTTTTTTTTTGTGTGAACCTAAAAGATCTGGTAACCAAAAGTAGTGGGCAGTGAATGATTGTAATGAAGGGGTTATAATTCTCCCTTGGCTTTTAAGCTAAGGGAGTGAGTGTCCCAAACTTAAAAAAAAGCATCTCAGCAATGTTGTTATGGTATTCGTTATTATCGACCCGTTATCTGGTTATTTAACTAGAACTAACTCGATCTAATAGTAACAATATGTGTAGTTCGAAGACATGAGCTCACACACGATGGGTTCACATCATCATGCAAGCAAACCCACACTTAAGAAACACGTGTTAATTTTAGAATAGAGTATGTGTTGATATGCAATGAACCTATCTAAGACGTCACATTCATGAATCGTATCATATAAATAGAGAAACTAGTCTCCTTGAGGGATAAACACGCAAAAATACTAAATAAAGGTATATTGCACTTTCAAGGAAGAATACAAATTTAAATATTGGAGATAACATTATTGAGAGGTATAGCCACATATTTTCGAAAAGATTAATTTTCGTGGACCGTGAAATAGATATAAAGGAAACCTTGATTATACAAAAAAAATCCAACTTTCATATGCAAAATTATTACAATGACTTGGCAAAGTGAAAAGAAAATGGTTTGATGAGTATAATGACATATGACGTGTTACGTGTACATCATGTTAACGTACAAGAATCAATTTTTAATAATACAAATGAATAAATTTTATTCATAAATAATCAATTTACTCTTTGAACTAATATACGAGAACTAATCTGCTTATCTGTTTTACCTATTGCTTTTGTTTTAAGAGAATTAGGTGAGAATTTGGTGGCATTTCACCTTCAATTTTGTTGGCCTTTATATGTTTGTCTTTACTCTAATTCTCAACAAGAAAGTAGCTGTTAAGTGAATAAACAAGTGGAATGATTTACCAACCCAATAGGGATGGATCAACTAAACTGTTTCCATTTATATTTTACTTCTTACCTAATATTTATAACAATGAGCTGTATATATATGGGTTGCTTTAGTTTTTTTGCTTAAGTGAAGATTCAGAGGATTTCTCTATTCTCCATAGAATGTAGTAGGGAATATGATGGATGAATAACTGTATGTTGGTCCCAATAATAATATTTGTATCTATCGTTTATGATTTTTAGAATTAAATCGATCGATCAAATCGATTGAATTGAGAACCGATATCTCATGATGAATGACCAGATGTTAGGCAACAAAGCTCCTCTCATACATATATAGGTGGGCTATAGTTGATCCAAGTAGTAATCTTTATCCTTAGAAATTACTAGTGCAAGCTTTTTATCCTTTCTAAGCTTGTAGTGAAGAAGATCTTGCAATCTTACAATGGGATGGGATTGTAGGTTTAGATAAAGGTGCTCCAAGAGGCGGGCGTGACACTGTCCTTAAAGATAATTTCTAAGATTCAACGAGTATTTCTGTTTGAAGAAGGAAATATTACTCACCTAAAGAAAGAATTATGGTTGATTTGGAGTTGTTTAGGAAGCTTGGCAATGCAAGGTACATATACGCAGTGGTGGAGTCAAAAAAAAATTTTTTGGAGGCCGAAATTAAAATGAATATTTTTACGGTAGTACAAATATAATTTCGTCATTTTAATAGCCTATATATTTAATATTTTTAAAGGGTTAAATTAAATTTTTTATCATTTTTGAGGGGCCAAAGTGTAATTTTACCATTACTAATTTAAAATTTTATAAATTATAAAAGGCTTAAATTAAAAAATTACCATTTTGAGGAGGCTATAATATGTATACCAAGGGGAAAATTGCAAAAATCTTAGACCTTGGGAGGCCTACTTATATTTTTGGGAGGGTCATAGTGTAAATTTACAAAGGACTAAATTAAAAAAAAAATAAACTTGGGGAGAGCCATGACCCCATGAGCCTTAAGGTGGCTCCGCCCCTGCATATACGTATCATGTATTTCCTAATTTTAGAAAATAAAGGAAGTGAATGTTGAAAAAATTAAGGAATAAAACAATACTCAACTAAAAGAAGAATGATAGAGCCCAAGGATGGCAATGGAGCAGGACGGGGACGAATATTGTTAATTTCACTTCCGCTCCACGGCTGGCACAATCTGCTCCATCATTTGTTCCGCTCCACTATGAATGTAAAATCTTAAAAACCATTATCGTCTTCATTTATGTTGGATGTATGCATCTCCACCCCATCTTGCTTCGTTTCAATTTAATTTTCGCTATATATTGTTAATATCTTTTTTGTTATATTATTGTTAATATTTTTAATCCTTTTAAACTCAAGTAAATATTTAAACATAATTCTTCAAATAAATATTGAAACATAAAATAAATGATTTTTACTACATTTTTACCCTTTTTAATAGTTTATATACAAAGATAAAATGATAAGTTTATAAAGTGAAGTGGGTCGGGCGGGGCAAGCAATGACCATTACTACTTCATACTCATTATATTCAAAAGAAAAAACTCACTCCACCCACTTTTCAAACAAAAAAAAAAAGAATTCATTTTAATCAAAGCGATTCGAATTTTTGTCACTCCTAATCAGGGTCAATAATGAACGAACTTGCAACATGGATCAAGCACTTAAACTCAATTTCAAACACACAAGGATATCCTTTCATTTGGCTCCAAAAAGTCTAATAACATGTGATTTATAAACAAAATTCAAGAGACTTAACTAAATGATATGGGATTCTTTTGAAATATAATTATCTTTTCAACAATTATGTCCTTGAGCTTGGCTAGTATTTTTAGGAGTCTTGGGGCTATCCTTAGTTCGATTGGATCCATTTGGATTGCATAGACAAAATCAGTAGAAGTTGGAACTGGAAAAGCTTTTGCATTCGAGGGCAAAGCTCTACAAGTCACCATGAATCTATTAATGGGACTCTACTGTGGCCTTTTCTCTGGATATAAATATGCTGTGGCAACTGTTTTGGGGTGCTAGTATGTTGTTTAGATATTTAATTCATCAATCATATTACATTTGAGATAACGAGTAAATAACGCTCTTTTTGAGAAGACACAATGTTTAGAACTATTCATAACCCCTCCCAACCCATAAATAAGAGAATGATACGCGTCGACGTACTCGAACCCATATCCTCTTGTATTGATAATAATATTCATGTCAATCAAACTAAGACTCAATCAATAAAATATATATACGTTAGTACAATATATACACATATCGTTAACGTGAATTACTTACTTGTAAAGGGATCTATGAAATTTGATGGTGTATATTTAGAGTTGGGTCCAGTTACAAAAGTAAGCTTTCGAGGGCTTATGGTCCAAAACAAAAAACCCATTCTCCCAATAGGGGTCAACCAAGAGAAATCCATCATCAACCATTTTTTCTTAACCTTAATTTTCCTCTTTCTTCAATTTCTTTCTTTTGTAATTTTAATTTCGTGAATATTTCTCTCAATAATTTTATCTTCAAAATTTAAACTTGTTATCTTTCTTTTTAAGAGTGCAACTGCTGCACCCAACACTTGACTTGTCGATTGCTAGTGTTTCTCTTTTTGTAATATTCTCAACATTTTCTTACTTTTTTTTTTCTTTTTACTCAAAGGCTATAACGTAAGTATCTGATTGACACTGAAGAGTTAATCATGGGATAGTGATTAAAGACGAGTTCGGTTCGATTTAATCATATTTTTACACACTTTATGATGATTTGGTTTAATACAGTTCAATTCTTAATCAACCATATTACATTTGGGTTTTAGAATTTTAAAATTTTTTTGACAAAAATGAACTTTATTTCTGGGCATTTAGTAAAGTTTCAATGTGCTCTTCATAAATATCTACAAAATTAACTTTTCAAGTAAATAAAAATTAATTAATACCTCTAATAGAGTATTTTCAAAAAATAATTTATTTTTACATAATAAAATAAAATATGAATCAAATAAAAGAAATAAAATTTAGCTCGATTTGGAAAAATTTAACTCGATTTAGATAATCATTGTTTTTTAACTTGTATTCCAAAAATCGTTTAAATTGATTCTCTATTTTTCCTGCTCGATTCAAATCAGTTCACTATTTTTCCTCCTTGGCTCTAATGATGATGAGTGTAAAAGATTTTAACTATGTTGGACATAAATCTCAAGGTGCATTTGGTTTATCGGGCTTTTGATTACGTTTTGAAATAAGATTACGGGAATATTAAATTATAGGTGAAATATAAAAATATCTTGTGTGATTCACTTGAATGGAATGTAATATTTATGTGTTTGGTTGATAGAATGTAATATTACCTAAAAGTAAATTTTATTGTGTTTTCCTTAGTTATAAAATTTTGTCTTGTACAAGTTCACTTTAACTTTTTTGGTCACAAATTTACGAGTGAAAAGAGTAAGAAAAAAAAGAGATTTTCATTTTCAATTATAAATAATTTTTTGTGTGAAAAAATGATTATATTGATTAATATTAAAAGAAAAAAAAAGGGTAATTTTGCCTTAAATATCAAATTCTACTCAGACATTTAAATAACCTAAGAAATGGGTCATAATAAAATTATATCTTATATTACAACATATTAGAGTATGAGTAGCAGTTATACTAGATAATAACAGAATTCATCTGTTGCAGTTGTAATCAGTTGTTATATGTTTTCAATCAGTTTGTGTTAGTTACTAAGTGTTGAACATGTATAAATAGCAAGTTAAACAATCAGAAAGGTTAAGCAAATATTTCATAGAAAATTCATTATGAGAATTTTCTCATTTCTCTGCTTAGTTTTATACATTAGTTCATAGTTTCTTTCATGGTATCAAGAGCTTAGGTTTGGGAGTGTGAGTGAATTTCTTTATTTTTTTTTTTAAAAAAAGAGTAAAATGACTTCAAATGTATTTGTTAATGATGCAAATGGTGCTCCTTCGACAAATCCAATTGCTGCGGTCTCTGTCTCAACGGATCTACCCAGTGAAGATGCTTTTTACAAGATGATCCAGGCGTTTCCGAAACATGATGCAGTTCGTCTCCGTTCTGATAATTACGTTCAATGGAAATACCAGTTGAAGCTTCTATTGGATGCGTATAAGCTCACTGGTTTTGTTGAAGGCACGGTGGAGGAACTGCCAAAATCGGTTACGAGTGTGGATGGCAGGTTAAGTATTAATTCGTTGTATACATTCTTTCACAAACAAAATAAATTGTTGGTTTCTTGGTTGATCTCCACGATTAGTGGAGATCTGTTGCTGGAATTTGTAGGAGTTGCATCACCGCATCAGATCTGGAACAAGGTCGCAAGGCTGTTTGAGGCGGCGTCTAATGCCAAACTCGCGCGGTTGGAGCACGATCTTCACTCAGTCAAAAAAGGTGACCTCTCGGTGGCAGAATATGTGGCGCGTGTGAAGAGGCTTTGCGATGTCCTGTTAGCGTCTGGTCACAGTGTTTCAAAGACGAAGCAAATTCAGGTAATCTTAGTCGGTCTACCTGTTGAGTTTGAATTGATGATTGCTAATGCCACCTTGTCTCTGGTACCGCTGTTGATGGAGCGTGTGGTGCGAGTCGCGTCAGTGACGGTTTGTGGTGGACGTGCCAGTTCAAGCAAATCTGGTTCAATGGCCGGTGGAGACTTCAGATCTTGGTGTGTCGATTCAGGGCGGTGGCCGTGCTGTTCGTGGACGGAATTGGAGCCAACGGGGTCGAGTGCAGTGTCTTATGGCTAGTGGAAAAATTATTGTTTCGAGGCATGTTGTGTTTGATGAGTCTCGATTTTTGTTTTCACCAGTGGCTAGCTCAACAAAGTCTGTGACTGATAAGGTAACTGCTCGTGTACCTATGTTACAATCAGATTTTGTTTCTGAACAAGTTTTGAGTTTTACTAGGCCACGTGTGGCTGAGACGACTTCGAATTCGTTGGTAGCTAGTGCGAGTCGACTGAGTGATAGTGGAGCACGTTTAGCTACGTCATCTGATTCTATGGATGTTGAGTCGTCACCTACACCAATTATGTCATCCGTAGGATGCGATCCTCTGCCTCTAGCTGGTAACACTCATTCTATGGTCACTAAAGCTAAAGCAGGTATTTTTAAACCTAAACTTTTCTCTGTTGATTTGCGAGATTGTGAGCCATGAAATATTGATGAGGCATTTTCAACCCCTGAATGGAAAAAGGCAGCTCAGGATGAGTTTGATGCATTAATATGGAATCATACGTGGGAGTTAGTTTTGTTACCACCTGACCGAAAGGTTATTGGTTGCAAGTGGTTGTTCAAAATTAAGAGAAATCCTGATGGTTCAGTCGCAAGACGTAAAGGGAGGTTAGTAGCTAAAGGTTGTTCTCAAGTTCCTGGTTGTGATTTCAAAGAGACGTTCAGTCTAGTGGTCAAACCAGCAACGATTAGAACAATTTTGTCCATTGCAGTGTCAAAACAATGGTCGTTACAGCAAGTAGACGTTAATAATGCTTTTTTAAATAGGGATTTGACTGAGGAGGTTTATATGCATCAACCTCCTGGGTATGTTTAGCTTGGTTGTGAAGGGCAACCACTTGTTTTTCGGTTGACGAAAGCTTTGTATGGGCTCCGACAAGCTCCACAAGCTTGGTTTGATAAGTTGAAGGCATTTCTTGTGTCTATTGGTTTTATGGCCTCAAAGTCTGATGCTTTTTTGTTTGTTCGTAATACTACTAATACTCGTATGTTTGTGTTATTTTATGTAGATGATATTATAATAACAGGCAGTGCGACAAAGGAAATTGAAGAGTTTGTTGCGCAACTTAATTCTCAATTTTCGTTGAAAGACCCGGAGGATCTTCATTATTTCTTGGGCATTGAGGTGACTCGTCTATCTGATGGCTCTCTTCATCTTTGTCAACGTAAGTATATTCTGGATATTCTTGATCGGTGTCACATGCAAAGTGCAAAGTTTGTTAACACACCTATGATTAGCTCTTCATGTTTGTCGAAGAATGTGGGGTCTCTTATTGCAGATCCTAGTGAGTATCGAAGTTTGGCTGGTGCCTTACAATATTTAGTTCTTACGAGACCCGATATTGCTTATGCTATTAATAAGGTTTGTCAATTTATGCATAGTCCTACTGATGATCATTGTGTAGCTTTGAAGCGCATTTTGCGATACTTATGTAGTACTGCTGAATATGGGTTGGTCTTGAAACCGTCTGATCGATTGTCATTGGTTGGATATGCGGATGCGAATTGGGGCTTGGATTTTGACGATCGACGGTCTACGACGGGGTATTGTGTGTATTTTGAAGATAATCCTGTTTCTTGGTGTTCGAAAAAACAACAGATTGTGTCTTGGTCAACAGCTGAGGCTGAGTATCGAGGACTGGATGCTGCAACTGCGGATGTTACTTGGTTAGTGTCTCTCTTGAGTGAACTTCAAATTCTTTCAGTAGATACACTAGTCATTTGGTGTGATAGTTCTAGTACTGCTGCTGTAGTTGCAAATCCTGTATTGCACTCCAAGTTCAAGCATGTTGAACTTGACTTATTTTTTGTTCGAAAAAAGGTAAATAGTGGTTTTCTTGTTGTTGGTGAGGTTCCATCTTGTGATCAGGTAGCAAATATTTTGACAAAGCCATTGTCGTTTGCTTCGCTTGCTCGTCTCAGGAAATTATTAAGGGTTTCCAAAGTCTAAACAGCTGGGTGAATATTAGAGTATGAGTAGCAGTTATACCAGATAATAACAGAATTCATCTGTTGTAGTTGTAATCAGTTGTTATTTTTTTTCAATCAGTTTGTGTTAGTTGCTAAGTGTTAAACGTGTATAAATAGCAGGTTAAACAATGAGAAAGGTTAAGCAAATATTCAATAGAAAATTCATTCAGAATTTTCTCATTTTTCTATTTCTCTGCTTAGTTTTATACATTAGTTCATAGTTTCTTTCACAACATTTTAACATTGTTTAGGAATGCAAGACTACACGATGGTCAGAATGTTAAGAATCCAAACACTATAATCTCATTTTGAAATGTAATATTACGGGTCATAATGTAATATTCAACCAACTAAATGCCCTTTTAGATTGTATTGAAAATTGTGTGGTATCACGATCACAAGTTCAAGTATAATTCAAACTCAATTGATGGTGGTTATGTGATCATGAGTTAAAGTTTAATGCTATCGGATGAAGATGTTTTATAAACCTGATACATAAGTTTGAGACCATAATGACAAGGAAAAACAAAAAAGCTATCCAGTTCAACTTATTCATTTTCTCCATCTCCACCAAATGTAGTATCATTAACCTCTTTGTTACTATAACTTGTGACAAAATTGAGGGTAAGAAGACTTCCACGAGATGGAGTGACTGTGAAGCTAAAAAAAGCTGAAATGCGACTTCAGAGGGTAGCAATTGTTGTGATTAGAGAACTTATTAATAACTACAACCATTGTCTCTCTGGCTCGAGTTTCATCTATTCTCCACCGTCACAATCACTCCTCTCCTTGAAAGTCTTCTTGCCCTCAACTCTATTACAGGTTATGAATAATGAGATTAAGGATACTACATTTGATGAAGATGGAGAATAAAGAAATGATTAATGTCAAATGAGCTTTAATTCGGTTGATATCGTTGCTTTTACAATTATTGGGTGAATATGGGTTTAAATGTTCTTATGTACATATTTTCTTTAGATTTAAGAGTTTAAAGGATTTAAATAGATAAATGTAAGCATTATATATATATACAGCATTGTCTTAACTTGTATGGAGCAATAGTTAAATTTTTTATTAAACACCCATTTAGTACGACTTTGAACTATATTAATTCCATCTCCTACCTAAAGTATTGTATAAAAAGGAAAATAATAGTAGTCCATTTTTGAGACATTGGTTCTCATTAACCATTATTAACCTATGATGCAAAAGAATTAATCATATGCAATAACTATAGCACTCAGGTATGTAATTACTAAGTAAATGCAGTCGGTTGTGCAAAATTGTGTCCCTAGGATCCCATGTTGCCTCCTTTCATAGTCAACATTGAAACAATGAAACTCCAACTAATATTCAAATTGCACACCTAACACATCTTGCTGCTGCACATTCCACTCCATTGACTCATTGTTAACAATGCCCTTAAGAAAATAAGCTGAATTTACAAGAGATTATACGTTAATATTATCGTGGAAGCTTTTGTACTATAAGTTAAATCACATTTTGCTCACTTTACTTGAAATTCAAGTAAATAGTTCCTAAATGTTACATTAAAGAGTAAAACGATCTTTCTGTTAAAATTTCATCATTTTTTACTATTAAAAATTGGTCCATGCATGTCAATAAGAAATACACATGGCACAACATATGTAACTGTCTGATTATTCCATTAATCACGCTAGGCTTTAATGATAGAAATAGGTCAATTTTTTAATTGAAATGAATAAAAGAAGGCTGAAACTTAATAAAAATGAGTACATATAATAGGTTAAAAGATGCTTGAACAGCAACTAAGTTTCAGGAAGCAAAGATAAGTTGAAAAATTAATCATGCGAGAGAAGGGAATCAAATTTGGGTCTCAAAGATAATTTCACCAACACTTAATCATTAGATCAGCAACTCATTTTTGACATAATCATGCAAACATAAGTTTAAAAGTCAAGAAGTGACAGTTCTCAATTCACTAACCCAATTTGTTCTAACCCGATTTTTGGAATGTGATATTAATGGTAGAAATAGATCAAATTTTTAATTGAAAAAATTAACTTGCTCTTTAAGATAATATATAAGAACAAATTTACTAATTTTTTAAGTAAAAGAGACGAAATACAATTTGACTCTTGATACAAGAACCTTCGTAATACCTTTACCAAGATTATATTCTTGTTTGGGAAAGACTTTTTTTTTTTACTTATTTGCTCTTGTTAAAGATACAAGCGGTAGAAGATAAAATTAAGCTTGATCTAGACTTACTAATTTTTTATCAGAATCAATATATCAATTATCGTTAACAGTTATGAATTCTTTTATTATGATAGTTTTCTAATGATGTAAACAGTTGACCATAAAGTATACTCAATTTTATTAATAAAAATCGAACTTTCAATCGTATAGTTAAAAGATAAAGTTAGCTATCCTCATGTTACAATTCTAAATTTACTGATTAATTTTTGAAGTGTTATTTTTTTTAATGAATTATAAGATAATAAAATCCTAATAACAACATAATTAATACGATTTAAACTCAAATTACATCTAAAATATAAAATATTCTAATCATCATATCAATTTGATGTGTCATTTTTGGTAACAGTTACAAATGGAAGTAGGAGTAAATATTCATCAAAGTCCCCATTTTCCTTTCAAAGAAAATCCCATTTCTAAGAGTTCTTTGCTAGATTAAAAAATATTACATATAGACACCGCTGGCAGATCTTCATTTCTTTTTTCACAATCCACCCCCTAAATAATGCCCTGAAATGTCAAAATGCCCCATCTCTGTCTTCCACCACCATTATTACCAACCCCCCCCCCCAAAAAAAAAAAAAAAAGAAAGCTCTGAATCTGAATCTCTTTCATTCACCATACATACATACATACTCTCATCTAGATCTAGGGTTCCCTTCATTATCTCAAAAACCCCTATATATCTACAAACCTTACAAAAAGCCACCTCCCAAAATCAAAATCCCTCTCCAAATGATTCCCCAATGGCTAAGATCACCAGGCAGAGCAGCAACAACAAACCCCACAAAATCACCTTGCCATTTCTCTTTCTCTTCATTCAAAGACATTGATGCTATCCTCAAAGAAGAAGAAGAACAGCAAGTCCTCTACCCTCAATCCCCTAAAAGACCCTCTATTTTCCACCGTGTCAAGCTCTCCACCACCGTCTTACGCGCCTGGTCCTCCTCCAACCGCCGTCCACTTACTCTCCCCAACGCTGACCAACTCGTCGTCGTTTACCTCACCACCCTCCGTGTCGTTCGAAGAACCTTTGAAGATTGCAAGACCGTTCGGTCAATCCTTAGAGGACTCAATGTTCCCATCGACGAACGAGATGTGTCATTGGATTCTAGTTTCTTAGTCGAGTTACAAGGGATCATTGGGCGTAACAAAAGTTTCACCCTTCCCCTGGTTTTCATCGGCGGAACGTATATCGGCGGAGCAGAGGAAGTGAAACGATTACATGAATGTGGTGAACTTAAGAAGATGATCGGTGGGTTACCGTCGGTGGTTGGGTCAAGTGTGTGTAATTTATGTGAAGGGCTGAGATTTATTCTTTGTCCACAATGCAATGGTAGCCATAAGATCTACTCTGAAAAAACTGGGTTTCGAAGTTGTGCCGATTGCAACACCAATGGTCTGGTTAGGTGCCCGTCTTGTAATCCCTCCGGTCACCGGCGAATCAGCTATCCTTTTTCGTAGCTTTAAAAATATATATATTAGATTAATAAAAACAAAAAGAAAGAAACGTAATTTATTTTCTTCTACTAATGTCATTAGCGCATTTGACTCTGAAAGAAATGCATGTATATATTTTTTCGAAAGTAGTATAATAAGATAGGGTTAATGTCATGGTTGGTCCCTAAGCTTTCACCTAATGTGTAATGTGGTACCTGAAAAAAACCAATTTAATACATGCACTATTTTATCGTATTATTGATTTCGGGTTTTATATAATATTCATGGGTTGATTAAATTTTAAGTTATTTTTTTATAGTTTTGTTTAATGTTTGAAATAGAAAAAAAAAATTCAAAACCTATCATATGAAATCACATGGCATCCATTTATTTATGGTTTCCAAAGTCAGCATCTGAATTAAATGGTGTTAAGGTTTTGGGACACATGGATACGTGGCAGTTTAGTTCATGTATTGAATTAGACATTATATTTGTACAGGTACCTTATTGCATATTGGATTAACGTTTAGGGGCTAGTTGTGACATTAACCCTTTATTTTCATTTTAAGGTGTGAAGTAAGATTCGAGGTAAAAGTATTATGGAGAAAATTGTAGTATGTTTAGATTGTATTTTACTCTTTTATTCAAAAGATGAGTAAATTAATTTTTTTTATATTAGATTAAAGAGTAAATTGTTTCATTCCGCTAAACATTTCATCAATTTTTATTATTAAAAACTGACGTGGCTAAAAAATTAACAAAACAGTTACACGTGATATGTCACGTGTATTTTATAATGATGTACATGAACTAGTTTTTAATAATGAAAAAGGATAAAAATTTTAATAGAATGATTAGCTCATTTTTTTTTAATCTAACGTATAGAGACTAATTTACTCGTTTTTTTTTTATTAAATGAGACAAATGTTGTAGGGAAATAACTCTTGTATGCAACGAATAAGTAAGCAAAGTAAAGTCGACAAGAAAAAACACATAAATTTTATGTAGAAAAACTTCTTAAAAAAGGATAAAAAACCACGGACAAAAGGAGATTTTACTATAATAAAAGGAAAGTACAAAAGATGAGGAGAATCAACTCGAAACCTTGAAATAAAGACCATTCAAAATAAAGAATTGAATTCTCTCCATCTAAATATTTCTGTTTTTATAAAACCTACAGTAAATAATGCCTATTTATAGGTTGAAATTCTTAGCATATATGACTTTATTTTCGAGACGTGGTGTTAGGTCATTGGGACTAAAAAGGATCGTGTCGTAGGGATGAGGATTTTTTTCTCGTCGTGACGTCGGAACGAAAAGTTTCTTCTCGTTGCGACGTCATACATTATTTGATCCAAAATGCGAAGTATACTTTCACAAATACAATAAACTTTTAATATAATAATTTTTATGGTACTCTCACTCGATATTTGGCAAGGCAAGAACATAATTTCCAGTATTGTCCAGGTTGCCATATGTTATAAAAGAGTAACTAATTATTCTATCTCACGTGGTTTCCCATTGGAATCTCAATAATCCATAGTTTGGAGACTCCTTAATTGACTTGTAAATTCCTGATACAGTGGGATTTAGGCTGGCTTTTGCTAATCTACACGTTAACATTAATTACAAATAACAAATATAAAAATTTCCTTAAATTTAACACATAATAATATCAAAATAGAAAATAACTAAATTATTCTATATATATAAATTATATTAAAAATAATTGATCCCATAAAATAAAGATTAAGTACTCTTCTGAATGGACGATGCGGTACGGAATGTTTAGTTTATTTTTTGTTTCATATTATAGTATTGTTATAATATATAATTTCATTATCACCATTATTTTTACGTTAACTGTAAATAAACGCACCGCATATTTAAATGCATACTAAAAAAACACCACCTTAATGAATAATAATAGAATCTCATGTTAATGATGAAAAGTTTAATACTACAATCAAGTAATAAATTATAATATCTAGATTTTTTTTCATTTATTATTTCTTTAAATTATTAATGTTTGGCATATTTTGATATGATATGAAATATGAAGATTCCAAACTTTAAAAATGTGGAAACAATATGAAGCACTTTCTTCCGGCTTTGAATAAAAGAGGAAAAAGAAAATGCTGTCAGCAGGCAAGCTCCCGAAGGGAGGGAATAATTGGCAAATTTACAAAGTTGTCCTCGAATATATTAGATAAAAATATTATGGAAGTATTTATATTAAGAGTTAGATTTTTATTTTTATTTTTTATTTAAATAATGGATAAATTAATCCATATATGTTAGATTAAAAAGTAAAATGATCCTTTTGTTAAAAAAATTTATTCATTTTTACAGTTACAAATTGATCCCTATATGACAACATGAGGTACATGTGATACATCATATATGATTATTGAGAAGGAGTTATATGAAATTGTGATTCCACACAATCTCTATCTCTTTCCAATAAGGGAATGACAAATCAGGATGAAAATTTTGATTTATCATTTTTTTTATTGAAAAGAGATAAAGATGACTTAGAATCAATTTCATATAATATTTCTTTATGATTATCTGGTTATTCTGTCAATTACATTAATTTTTAACAATAAAAATTAAATAAAATTTTTAACAAAATGATCATTTTGTTGTTTAATGTAGCATGAAAGGCTGATTTGCCCTGTAATAGAAGGGGCAAAATACCAATGGTGGGAAGGGAGAGTGGCTCAGGGCAAGGCTGGGGTCTTGAAAGGGTGGAGATCGAACAGTGCACAGAGGAGATTGAAAGGTTAGAGTTTCGAAAGTTTTGAAGTGATTTTGAGGCATTTGAAAAGATTTCTTGAAAACCTAATGTCAAATTTGAGCAGGGGAGACGGAAAGGAATTCTCCGGTGCCATCATTTGGGTCGGAATCGATGTCGGCACGGTGGTTCCATTTGGCAGTGGCTGAGAAGACTGGAAGAATGAAGAAAAAATAAGTGGCTGAGAAGGATGGTTTATATCTTGAAAAGAAGGAAGAAACGAAAAAAAAAAAGGTTATGCTTTTTAAATTTACTTTTGAAAAAAATTTGTAATTTTTTGGGTTAATTTTTAAGGGTTTTTATTGAAAATTAGGTATTTTTTTTAAAGTTTAAAGGGCTATTTCATTTAAGTCCTTCACATATTTTGAAATTAAAAATTTCTAACGAATAATGTCATGTAGCACCTTATGATTAGGCCACGTGTTTTAACAAGTCAAAGTAAGAGATACCACACTGATAAATGGTGTTAAAATTCAAGTACTAAAATTAACTTTTTGAAAGTTCAGGTACCACATTAAAAGATTTGAGCTAAATTTTACATCCAACTTTTAAAAAAAAGTTGAATTTGATCATTAACCTTTTAAAAAAAAGTTATTGTTGTTTTTTAATAGAAATACGGATTAAAACATTAAATTTTTAAACATGGCAACCCGCATGGTAGTCCACATGTACTTCATGCAATTTTTTTATAAGACAAATAATATCATGTCAACATGAAATACACATGGACCACCACACGAGTTACCACATTAACATCGTTAAAAGATTATGGTTTTAATCATAGGGTTTATTAATAGTTTATCATCAACCTTTCAAAATGAATTGAATTGTTATTTTTAAATAGAAATGCTAAGTTGAATTTTTAAACGTGACAGCTCGCATGATAATCTACGTGTATTTCATTTTTTTTAATATGTAAATAATTTTGAGATTATTTGTTGATGTAGCATATAAGATAAATAATGACATGTCAATATGAAGTACACGTGGATTGTCACAAAAGTTACCACGCTAATATCATTAAAAGATTATGGTTTTAGTCAGTATTTTCATTAAAAAAAAAAGCAATTTGACACGTTTTGAAAGGTTAAAAACCAAATTTAGCTAAAAAAAAAAAAAGAGAGACCAAATTGATAAAAGATATAAACATTAAAAATTAAATTTATCATTAAATTTACCTATAATAGCAACATCCGTAAAATATGAAATACTCTTTATTAAATTAGTTTTTTTATAACAATCTCTTATATTAAAATTTAATAAAATTAATTCTATTCCTAAGTGAAATAAAAATAATAAATTTTAGTTCAATATTATTTTAATAAAACATTTAAATTTTATATAAAATTTATTAATCATATTTTATTAAATAAATATAATATTTAATAAATGAAATTACATTTGTAAATTTTATTAAATGTACAATATAATTATATAAATCTCACTAATTGATCTTATAAATATTTATTATAATTTTAATTTACAATTTTTAAAAATTTAAATATAATCTAAATCTCAAATGTTGTTTTAAGTGTTTTAAATTCTGTTGTAAGTGTATAATAGTAGTCTTCATATAACATTTGAAATTTTAAAAAACAAATAAGATTATTATAAAATAAGTTGACTGTATATACATTTTACTAATTTTATTTATTTTTAAACTATCAAATTATATATAAAATAAATTAAAAATATGTGGAAGGTGGAGTAATACCAAAGTTAGGATCTATTTGGATAGACAGTACATTTACATGCGATTAATGTAAAAACAGTGGTGACGATGAAATTATATATTGTAGCACGAGACAAAAAAAAAATTAAACGCATCTCATTGGAGATAAACAACCATTCAAAGTCAATCTTAATCTACTGTTTTCCCCGCATGACGATTTATAATAATAACCCAAAATTATGAAAAAAAAAAGTTTAAATTATCATTTGGAGTCTAAATTTGATAGCTATTTTTATATTAAGACTTGAATTTGATAATTGTTCATACATTAGGGTCTGAGCTAAACAACTATCATCACATTAGGGCTTGAATCTTTTTTTATCTAAGTTAATCATTGAATTTGACCGTTGTTTCAACATCAAAGTTTAAATTTTAGGGTTTTCAAAAAATATTAAAGATTAATTTAAGGTTTTTTCGGATGGGTGTTTGACCTCCAATGCAATGCGTTTAACTTTTTTTTTTATCTCACGTTACAATATTTAATCTTACTGCTATCATTATTTTTACACTAACCGCAAATAAAATATTTAGACAAAAAAATTAAACAACTATCAAATTCAAAGCTTAACTTCAATAAGAAAAATGTAAACTCTAATATGAAAATAATTTTGAAGTTGAGACGAAGAAAAGAAAAGAAAAATCAACTCAAAGCGGAGCTTTCTATCAAATCTAATCAATCAGAGTTGTTGGGCGAGCCCATAAATTTCCCTTTACTGTAATTTTTCCTCTGTTGAAACGCAAGCCTTATTCACGTGTCGATCGTTGTCCGTCAGATATGAATCCGAGGGATGGTGTGTAATCCATATAATGTTGGTTTTCTGTTAAAAGTGGGTTTCGAAAAACGACACGACAGTCAGTAAACCAAGTGGCCTGCTCCATCCCATCATCTTCAATCTTCAATCTTTCCCTACCACACAATTTTTCATTTTGTCAAATCCTTTTGCTTCTTTTGAACTGATATTTTCCAAACTCTTTTCTTCTTTTTAAAATTATACTATACATTATAATTTAAAATTTGTTTATTTAATTATAGTTAAATTGACATGAATATTATTGTCAATATAAGAAAATATAAATTTGAGTACGTTAAAATGCATTATCTTCTTATTTATGGGTTGAGAAAAAATTATGAATAATCTAAGCATTGTGTCAAAAAATAACAGATATGACCAAAACTTACCTAATTCATAAATATAATCATAGTGATTAATAATGATAAAGATATTACATTTGAATTATTATAATTGGGAGGAGTTATGAGTAATTTTAGGAATTTAAATTAAAAAAATTTAATTTATTGAGTTTTAACTCGATTGGTATGGGATATTATTCTCAATGTAGGAAGGTGTGGGTTCGAGTGCGCTGAAACGCGCTATCATTTTATTTATGAGTTGGAGAAAGATTAAAAATAATTTTAGATATAAATAAAAGGATAATACACTTTAACATACTCGAACTTATGTACTTCTACATTATTAATACTATATCAAATAGAGTTAAAAATAGTATGGTTGAGTAATGTGCTCCAAATGTAATTGGAAATATTGGAAATAAAATACTCAAATAAGGGAAGAAAAACTTTTAGCTGGGAAAGGCCGAAAAGGTAACCTCATATCATTGAATTTAAGTCTTTTTCCTTTCACCATTGATTTATAAAACACCCAATAATGACCCACAAACAACTTTCAAATATTAATTCATTTTTATATTTTTTATTTTATAAGAATAATTATTTAGTAAATTGATGGTGAAAAGTTTTGATTCTATAATTGAGTTGAAGTTTTTGTTATATATATTCTATAATTTTATTCTAGATTTTGATTATATTTATTTTTTTTGACATAATATCTAAAAGTATTTATAGTCTCTCTCCAACTCATAAATAAAAAGATAATACGCTTCAGCGCAATCAAACTCATATTTTTCTATATTGATAATAATGTTCATGCCAATTGAATTAAGACTCAATCGTATATCTTTAAATTATATTTAAAAAATTTTAAAAAATGTCATTTATAAAATAAAAAATTTCACCATATATATATATTATTTAATTATTTCTTATGAAATTATTAAAAAATTCCAAGGAGAGGATAAGAAAATGCCCCATCAATCCCCAAACTTTTATCGTGAAAGTTTATTTCTTTTAATCACGTGAAAGTCTCATCTTTATCTTATGAACTATCATATCTCAACAAAAACCACGCCATAAATATTTATAATGGTGCCCCATCTACCATTATTTCAAGCCCCACTCCCAAAATATATAAACAAAACCAATGTAATTTCTTTTTTTTTTTTTATCTCAACAGAACTTGATGGCATATTTTAATTATATTAAAAATAAATAAATAAATAAATTTATGTTTGGCATATCTTCATCATATCACCTCACGTTGAATCACGATGTTTATATCTAAAGGTAAAACATGACAAAGCTCAGTTTCATAGCTTTGCCAAGAGCTTAACTTGGCCTTACTAAAATGTCTTGTCACGATAAATGAGATTATACAATCCTCAAAAAATATATGAAAAGAGTTTCTGTTAATATCTATCAATTTATCACTTCTTTAGACGTAATGACATTTCATCCAATCATCTTTCATAATCTTTTCACATAGACTCCAACAATATTCTTTATTGACATCCATCGCTCTACCTCATACACTTATGAGGTAGGTGCTTTATGGTTTGGACCCAAACCAAGTTTGTCTCATTCTATAAATATCATCCTCTAACACTAAATACACAATAAAAAAAAAACTTAACTATCTCGTTGACAACATTTTGCTCTAACATCATCCCAACCCAAACGAAATGTTATCCTTAGTGGCTCTCCATACCACCTATGATGTGAATGTTAGTTTTAATGTCCCAAATTTTTGATATAACAATATTTAAGGTAAATTTTGTTATTAAATTATTTAGTGTTTAAACATTTTTGACCCGAAACACCTTATAAAGCTTAATTGTTATAACAACTAATATCATTGAAACTGATTTATGTTTTTGAGAATTTTTAACAAATTGTCACTGGACAACATTGTTGAAAATTGTTATAATAAATATCAATAATGGAAATAGAATGGTCGCAAAGCAATAAAAAATAAAAATAAAACACAGATTTTACGTGGAAGCCCTTTCACCAATGTTGAAAACCTAATGATACAAATGGAGTTTCGACTATACCTATTTAGATGTTGAAAAACCCTATTCTAATCTATGTCAAATAGAAGAAGTGTATCTCTATACAGATTCTACTTGTGTGGCATGATTTATAACCCTCGATCCTTAATCCCAATAGATCCTCTTACTTTGTCACTGTATTTTATTTTTTAAATAAGTGATGGGACTCATGTCACACAACTCTAACACAAAGAATAGTTAAAAATCTTGAATATAAATCATAAAACGGATATGAAAGATATTAAAAAAAAAAAAAGGATTCAGCATCAAATATTTATTTTAGAAAAAGGAAATTGATTCATGTTTGTTTTTACCTTGGAACATTGGTGTTGTTAGCAGAAAGTATCTAAATAATAGACCATACAGTGTTTCCTACTATTAAAACCTAAGAAAAATACTAATATCTATGCCTTACTGTTTAAAAAGTTAGAGCCTATTTAAATGCAAAATTGACAAGAAGAAAAGACATTAAAGAGTTTGGGTGAGTCTAATTTCAAGCAATGAGGGGTCACGAACCACGTTCCACTTCTTCTTGTGCAGCTTGCAAGCTCTTGAAAAGGAGGTGCAGTCCCAACTGTATCTTCGCACCCCATTTCCGATCTGACGAGCC
Source organism: Kokia cookei (assembly GCA_039519145.1). Taxonomy (NCBI): domain Eukaryota; kingdom Viridiplantae; phylum Streptophyta; class Magnoliopsida; order Malvales; family Malvaceae; genus Kokia; species Kokia cookei. The sequence goes on from CM076910.1 coordinate 1,420,626, forward strand.
GAAGAAATTCGCCAAAGTCCACAAGGTTTTTGGTGCTAGCAATGTAAGCAAGATCTTGATCGAAGTGCCCGAAGAACAGCGGGAAGACACGGTGAACTCCTTGGCGTATGAGGCTGAGGCAAGGCTTATAGACCCTGTCTACGGTTGCATTGGTGCCATAGCTTTGTTGCAAAGGAAGATGATCCAACTGCAACACGATTTAGCCCTTGCTAGAGCATGCTTGGCTCGGTATGTCGCAACTTCTTCCGTTATCGTCAGTACCGATGATCATCATCGGGTTATCACCGGACCTCTCGATGATTTCCTGGTTGATTGTGGAATATCTTTCGACAGTTTTAACCAGAATATTTCTTATGAATTGAATCAAGAAGCAAATATGTATGATTTTAGCCAAATTCCATATATATAAAGATCTTCTCTCTCTCTTGAATCTGTTCTTCTATGTCCTCAATATCAAAGCTTGAATTACTATCGGAAATCAAAAAGGGTTTTATGTAAATGGTAAAGAGTGGGCATATTTCAAAGGACAAAGAGAAATTAAAAGTGTAAGCCAAAATCTCCAAAATGTAGGGCAGAGAGCCGGTTTCATTTCGGATAACTCTCCTGCCAAATCAAACAAGCATCACATGCTCTTGTTCACAAGCTTTCGGCCTATGAATTATTAGTCCCAAGTCAAATGATATCTCCTCCTATCTTAAAAAAATATTTTTTAATTTTGATACCGATATGTATCATTATTGGTGTGTTTCGAGGAATCGTTTTGAGTTTACTAGTATTTTTCAACATTATTTTATATGTAGAATAATATGTTTTATTTCCTTAAACATGCAACTAAAACATCAAGATTTAGCGTTTAAGGCTATTGGTTGAGGTGAGTTTATCTAAGTTTTGATCCACTGGTTCATCTGTGTGCGGGTATGTGAGTGAGTTTGAACTTGTATTGTATAAAAAAAACCCAAAAATTTTAAACATTATGTAAATAAAAAATACTGATAAATTATTATATCAAGCTCAATTATGATAAGCCAGGAAAGTACTTGGGATTCTACTCGTTTTTTCAAAACAATGATTGATAAGTTGGAAAACAAGTTAGCAAGTTGGAAGCACAATCCTTTGAGGTCAAGGGTAGGCAAACACTCTAGCTCATACATGGCCTACTTTAAAAGCTTTGGCCAACATTTGCAATAAGATAGATGGCATAGTAGGAGATTTCTAGTGGGGATCAAATTCAAGAAAGAGGACGATGCACTCCGGATAAACAGAGTGTGATCTTTTCTTACTCAAGAACATTGGTAATCCATGTCCTCTTGCATTAACAACAATACTCATGTCAGCAGTAGTAGGAGATTTCTAGCTCATATGTGTAATCTATATCCTCCTGCATCGACAACAATACTCATGTCAATCGAACTATTTTTACCCTTTTTTCCACAAGGTAATGTCTCGTTGCTATTTCCTTTTCCACCTTTTCAAGTGTTACAAATACAGTATGTTATAAAATATAACATAAATACATATTTGAATAATCACAAATATTACAAAATGAAATCAAATTATTGTAGCACAAACAAACTAAAAACTGATGCATTACAATCTAAAGCCGGCTGAATATTTATTCCATAAAGGTTTGTTCGATCCAATCGCACCACGTAATCCTTTAAAAGGTGTTCTAAGTGAGTTAATTCAGCTCCAAATTCATTTAAGACAACTGCATGAAAACTGATGCATATAATTATGCATGATGAATCTCAAAAAACCTCCACATTTACTAGTTGTATCAGACTTTATTCGCTTTTGACATTAAACCCTCGTAACACAGACCCCTTCTCCCAAAAATGAAGTGGTAGATAAACAAGATTTCATTACAACAGCTACAAAATACTAGAGAACAAGTAATAAATGTACAAAAAGATGCATGTCATCCACATTAAACCAGCAATTTCTTCACTTCATCTTTGCGGTTGGAGCATTAGATGGATACATCTTAGTTACTTGAAACAAAAGAAGATATTATAGTCGCATGTATTCTCAGACTCAGCTTCTATTCTCAGATGTCTGCTTCTTCTTCCCCCTATTTAATGCATGCAAAGGCAATAAAACTGGACATGCTTATAAGAGGAGTCAGATTCATTTTACTCTTTCTAATAAGGCAGTGACATTGGTCATTTCTGTTAAAAATTTCATCTATCTATGTTGTTAAAAATTAGAGTGATTGATAGAATAATCCGATAGTGATATGTAACGTGCTACGTGAGCTTAATGGTAACATTAATCATATTTGATTGATCATCAAAATTCAAATTTTAGCCAAAGGAAGTAAAATTAAACATGGGTATAGTAAATGAAGCAAATTTAGCAAGACCTGAGCGATTGAAATGCTTTTCCCGCTTTGATTTCTCCATTTCCAACTGAGCATCCGCAAGCATCTTCATTCTTTGAAACTCCAGATCTTTTAGTAAACCCGATCCTTTGTTTCTCGGGTTCCATCATTTGTTGTTGCTTCCACCTCTCGATTCTCGAATAAATCACTCCGAATTTCAAAATCACCATCGGTAATTCCCTAAAACTAGCTTCATTGGATAATCCAACATCTTCCAATCGCCGGTGACTCTCCGCTGACTTTACCTCCGATTTCGATTTTGGTTTGAGCATGAAAGTAAAGCCGGTAAGTTTTTAATCGCCGCCGATGATAGGATCCATGCGATTAAAAAACAGCCATTTCCAAGGCGACGGTTTAGTCCTTCCCACCTTGTATTTTTTCTTCAACGTGTCGATCCAGTTCTTGCACCGGACATCGGTTTTCTTGGGCTTAACACCGTTTTGACGGGAGTTAACGATGTCAGCGACAACCTGCCAATCATTTTGACAGAGCTTACCTCTGTTGAGTCTTGAAAAACGGTCACCCCATGCCTCGATAAGCGTAGCGGTGGCTCATTAGCTCCAACAATCTTCCCGGCCGCCAGCAACAGAGGAGTGGGTGTTATGAGGGTTCATGGTAAGAAGCATAGCAAAGGATTGGTCGTGCATTTTCTTGAGGTGACCGGTGGCTATTCCGATTCATTCTGTATTCACATTTTTATTATTTTCCTTGATGGTTTCCATTCGCCACATTAGTGCAATTAACAATCGAATCGATGAACCGACGATTATCATTAACGAAAGGGATCAATTAAAATTTTTCGGCACAAGTACTAACATGCATACAGCAATAAGCCCTACAACATTCGACTCCATTGATTGATTGAATGGATGAAAATTAATAATCATCCAAGCAAGCAAAATCTTGATGATACCATCACCATTTGCTGAAGGCTGAGGAAAAGAATAGATGCAAAGTCCCTCAAAAACATTCATCATATACATTCCATTGGGGGGCAAAAAACTGAGGAGATGGGGGAGACCCCAAAAAATCAAATCCACTAATCGACCTTTTATTCATCAATCCATCTTTAGGCATAAATAAATATAGGTACTCAATTGATTCTGTTGAGTGTTTGTTTTTCTGTCTCGTAGACTCATCCTTATAAACATGAGCCAGTTTACTGATGTAACGTGTTAAGGGTAATTCAACTATATGCGTGATTACACGTTATCCCCTAACAGTTGCACGTGCCCTAACAAAGGGCTCGTCAGATTATAGGGAAGCTGTTGGGGAGCTAGCTAGATAGGTAGCAAGCAACCCCTAACTGGCGAGCATTATTTGTATACCAGATTCTCATAAAAGATATGGGATTTTGGGCTCTTCCTATCAAAAGAGTGACCTTTTCTGAACCATATCCTAAAATTACACATAAGCATTGTGAACCAAAGAGGGGAAATAAACTACATTTGCAGCACTTAACAAAGACACCCATCACAAAGCTAACATCGAAATAGATAAGCATTAAGTTCTAAAAAGAAAAATCCATAACATTTTTCATGCAGATGAAAAAAGGGTTCAACAAAAAATACAAAACTAAACCATAAAAATTATAAAGATAAATCTCAAATCCTTTAACCCAAAAAAAAAAAAAAAAAAGTACCCATGAAGCAACATTAGGCTACTTAGATCTTTGTCTCATCTTTCTTCTCTTCCTCTTCAAACGCCTCATACGCTTCTTCTTCCACTGTAATTACCAAAAGAGAAAAAAATAAACATAACCCATCAGTTTTTCAATGAGAAAGAATCAATGAAAAGAACAGAGAGATGTGTAGATTCTTTTTACCTTAGCTCTCATGGTGAAAAGGGTTCGAAATTCGTTTCCTTTTGCAGTCTCAGGATTGGGTATCTTCTAGAGAGTACGCGGCGAGAATGGAAGGAAGGACACTGTCATTTGAGATCATATATATCGAATAGCTAAACCCTAGAAGCCTCAATAGTGCGGTTTGGTAGGTGTTGGGGAATTGGGCTCTGAGATTATGTTGGGTTAAGGGAATCTAACCAGATTTCAGCCCAAAATTTTAAGCTATTTTCGAAACAACCACCAATTTTTTATTACTGTAATTCAAAAAGTTATAAAATGATTATTGAATTATTCGAAAGTTTTAATTTAAGATATTAAACTATTAAAAAAAATTATTTAAGTCACTAAACTATTCCAATTTTTTTATTCTAACTTACTGAGTTGTTAAATTTTTTTAAGTCTCATACGTGAACTCTAAGGAATATTCAACAATCGATATAGTAGATCAATACTTGTCGATCGAGTAGAAGAACATACTTTATATCTAAGTCAATTTGACAGTCGATTCTAGAGATCGGGTAAGAAAGTTGTAAAACTTACAAGTAGAAGAGAAAGGGAAAGAGAAAGAGAGATTTCGATTCGTACAAGCAATGCGAACAAAGACAATCATACAACAATTTCCACAATCCGTTTAAAATAAAAATTTTCAAATAGTTCAATAATTATTTTATAATTTTTTAAATTGAATGAACAAAATTAATAATTTAATTAACTTGGGTGGGTGTAATCTACCCTAAACAAAACACTAGTAATGGTAAGTTTGGTTAAACCCATCAATTCTCTTGCCAAGCCAGCAGGGATAACCCAACTTATTACTTATTAATTCAACTAGATAGAAAAAAAAAAAATTAATTTAATAAAACTGATACATGCCACAAATTACTGTTAAATATTATAAATGGTGGTAATTAATAATAGGAGGATAATGCGTTTCAATGCACTCGAACTTACGTTTTCTTGCATTGACAATAATATTCATCTCAATTACGAATTTTTAAAAGTCTAAATCTAACCAAATTTATTTAAGTATGATCTAAACCAAATTTAATAAGAAAACAGACTCAAACAAAATCTGACATTACAACTAAAATCGGTTTTTGATTTATTCGAACTAAAATCGATTTTTGATTTATTCGATTATTTACTTGGTCTCACAACTCATCCTTCCCATAACTTCTTTTACATGGCAGATGAAATTAAAATTGATTTACTCTTTTTACCCTCAATATGCTGGTGTTTCAACATGTTGTCCAATTCATTGGAAAACCTTTCCATGGCTGATGCTGGCAAAGAAATTGGCACCAAAGTGCCAACTTCTCCTGCCTTGTTCTTGGTTGGTATGAAATAGCTTATCAATCCAATGGCATCTACTGCTCCTCCATACACTGCCTTACCCCATCCCAAATCAACATTTTCAGATCCCATTTGTGTTAAATCCGATATCATAAACGACCCGATAACATCCGGGAAATAGATTGGTTTACCTAGAATCACCATCAAATCTGCCACACGGATTTTATATATTCCTCTGTCACATTTGCTTTTGCTTGCTTTATTAGATCCTCTGCATACCCTAATGGATTACGACAGAGGGTTTTAACTGCTGTAATTGCCGTTCCGGGGACGCAGACGTTCCCGTAATATCCTGATGGCAATGGAGGATTGAATTTGGAACGTACGTTAGCAACGCACAACATGCGTACCTCTTCGTCAGGGTCGAGATTTATAGCAATGGTTCGGCAACGCCATAAACAAGCTGTTATGAGTTCGAACTTGGTGCAACGGCTAAGGTGGAGAGGGAGGAGACTACGAAGAAGTGAAACTTCAACGGGGCCAAAGAAAAAGGAACATGCAACCGTGTTGTCCAATAGCGTGGCGGTGGTGGTGGTAGCTTCCAGTTGGTCATACTCAGGATGGGTGAATGTGACTCGTGGTGGGTCTCGAGCATTTAAGAGATGTCTTTCCCAAACAGGTGGGATGGAAGGGGTGACTACACCTCGTGCCATTTCACCAATGGTGGACAAGAATTGTAGGAAGCCGAAGCCGAAGCCGTCACACATGACATGATTGAAGCGATGAGCAAAGATGAAACCACCACATTTCAGCTGTGTTACCTATTAACCAAAACAAACTAATATCACTTATGCAACAAAATATGTATCAAGTAAAAGTAAAAAGGGTGGAGATGAAACCACCATAGCCTAATTCTTGGCTCCAATTGAATTCGTGGAGTCTATAGGTGTCGTTCAAGAAAATTTCAATAGGAAAAGTTTTTCATTTGATCGGTTCCATCCTGATTTTTCATTCACCCATATACAAGATGTTTATATGTTAAATTTTTATTAAAAAAAAATAAAAAAATGTTAAGTGATAATAAGTTATATTGAGTTTTAGTTTGATTGGCATTGTGAATTCGAGTGTACTGAAGCGCATTATTTTTTTATTTAAGAGTTGGGGATGAACTATGGGTAATTCTAATTAATTTTTTTTTTACTATTATTAAAACTTTCAATATAAAATATATTTTTTTATTAAAAAAAATTCAACAATTTATAATTATTTTCACCATCATTATTTATAAGATATGATAAGAAATTTACTTAGAGAAAAATCTTATTTTCTTTTTTATTACTAATATTTTTTTTCTTTTTAAATTTTATTTGCGATAAAATAATTTAAATTTATTTGTAATATCAATCAAAAAATTGAATTTATAAAATAGTTATAATATATTTCAATTGATACATATAACAAGTACATTGTCAAATAAAAAAAACTAATTTATTTAATATACTAAAATATTATATTATATTATATTATATTAATAATATTATAATCTATAAGATAATAAATAAGATTGAGCATAAATATAAGGCTTGTTAATACTAAAACCATCATTCAAATATATACAAATATCTTAATTCATTTTTAAATTTTAAATTATTTGCTTTTAGTTTATTAAATATAAATATAATCTACTAAATTGTAATTGTTATTGAAGATAAATATAATATTAATATAAATATAATTTTATTATCTTCATTATTTATATACACCTACATAGTAATGTCCTTAATAGTCGTTTTTTATTCTCACATCACCGTCACCACCGCTACAACTACAATTACGTCTGAATTTAAACATATATTTCACAGTTGATTTTAATCTCACAACTATAATATTCAATCTTACCACTATAGGAATTAATCTCATTATCACCACTGTTTTAACCTTCACCAGTGATCCAAAGAAATCCTTAGTGTAGGCTTGGATGGAACATGCATACCAAATGTGAGTCTTACTTAGAGTAGGGCATGTGTTTGTGAATGCTTTTATATAAATTAGATTAAGGTATATTTATAGTACAAGTGAAGATTTTATGTATCAAATATTTAAAAAAAGTTTGATTAAAAAGTAAATAAAGAGAAAAAAAAAGTCATCAGTAATTGGAATTTTATTACCTGAATCAACAACAATGGGCAATCAAGCATTGCTTGAGAGACAAGGTCACCAACGAATAGTTCATCCAAGCAAGGAAATGGTGGCTGAAGTGGTTCACCAAATTGTTCAAGTGTAACATCAGCATCAGCCTTTATAAACATCACACCTCCATCATTGCAATCCACTATACGCTTACCATTACCACCTTCCTTCAGTCTACCAGCAAATGGATAATAAAAGACTAGGGTTTGAGCAAGTGCCTCCTTAATAACTTCAGCAATATCCTTTCCTTCCATGGAGGGTTCATACCGATAAAATTGGATCGTTGGAATTTGAAACCGAAAACTCGCTTGATCATCAGTGTTCGATAATAGTTTTTGTTCATGTGGTGTAGGCTTGACTGGAGCGACAAGTTCGGGTTTGCAACGTCGAACGGTGAATGCAAGAGGGATGCTAGAAGGTGTTGCCATGACTCCAAAATGTGAGATAATAGAAAAGAATGGAACACCTGGTGTTTGGTGCTTAATTAGGTGTTTTCAAATTATTTATATAGGAGGAATCAAAGAATATAAATTTTAACTTATAAATATTAGATTTAATAGGGAGACGTATTGAACTTTTAAGAGAGAGCATACGTTCGAATTTTGAGGACATCGTTGGGAAAAGCAATCACAAACCCCAAATATGAATGGTAAATAAACATATATATTAAGTTGTTATTTTACTTGGTAAAAAAGCAAAAAATAATAGAAAATTATTTATTCAATTAACAAAATCATGGAATTCAAATCTAATAGTATTAGCAATTAACTTTCATCAAATTATCGAAAACTCGAATTAAACGCTACCATTAGAAAAGAAGTGTCGAACTCGGATACCAAATGATATATTAACCAACTAATAATACCAAAATAAAGTTTTTTGTTAGAACAATATTTTTTAAAAATTTACGTCAAAGATTAACTATTTGAACTAACTAATAACATTATAAAATATAAGAGATAAATCATGTTAGAAATTAAAGTATAAAAATTTAAATTAAAATTTAGACACAATAAAGAGAGTAAAAATAAATTTTAACCATTGTAGTAGTAGTAGTGGGACACATTTATATACAGGAGCAAAACTAGGAGGTTAGTAGGGGACTCGACCCTTCCCCTAAAATAAAAAATATTTTTTTTTTGAATTTTTTAAAATTTTAAATTAATAAAAGTAAAATTATACTTTGACTCCTTTAAAAATATACAAATTTAATTTAATCTTTTAAAAATGATAAAGATATAAACCATTAAAATTATGAAATTACATTTTTATTATCATAAAAATTACAATTTAATTCTTATTCTCTAATTTTTTTTTTTAATTTCGACCCTGTTTATATATAGGTATATATATAGATCACCTCATCTACTTAGGACTGTTATGTTCATTTTATGGATGCTTTGTTTGGCCGCAAAGTTTTATTGACTATCAATCCTTATACTATGGAGACTACCTTCATTTTATTAATATTATATTATTATATAATAAATACATTTATAAAAATAATATTAAAAAACGTACGAAATTTTGTTGAAATGATAAATGTGAGACATAAAATATCATCGTGTTTAAATTCAAATCTCATTATATATGTATTTTTTTAAAATTTATATAAAATATAAAAAATAACATATTTTTATTGTTATATTTCTTATTTCATAGAATGAAAAGGTTTTTGATAATTTTACAATTAAATTAGGATTTGATCGATGAGTAACATAAACTCAATCAAAACAATTATAAGTAATACATATATATATATATATGGAATAATATTTGGAACAGTGTTAGTGGTATTTTTAGACTTTACAAAAAGGATCAAGGGTTGACAAATGTTTTATAGAGGTATAATAAAATATTAAAAATAAATAAATAAATATTTAAAAAAAAACACATGACAATTTTTTAAAACGTCTTATGGAATAAAAAAATATATATTGTCAGTATACCAAATACTAACTATATATATATATATATACTAGAAATCTTATCATAATTGTATGCTTGTGGAATCACGAATTTAGAACACAAAGGTGTGATAAAAAATAACGTACAATAAATAACAAAAAAAAGTATGATTTGGAACAAATTAATTATAACACATACGGTATTATAATAAAAAATTAAATTATATTGTGAGTAAACGAAATTTAAACACAAAACACATCATATTAAGAATACTAATGAATATAATTGTTTATCATTGTTTTGTCATTAATCTTGAGTTGTGTTGAGTTCATTTGTCGTACTAACTCAACCAACAATATTATTAATATACACAAATATATTCACAATCATTTACTAAATTTATTTTGTTAACTAAATCATGAAAAGTTGAAACCTAATAGTATTAACAATTAACTTTCATCAAACCAATCTTAAAACCCGAATTAAACACTAAAAATTAACATTGTTTACCTTGGGTACCAAACTATATAACTTTTGTCAAAAAAAAAAAAACAAACCAAATTTGACCAAAAAATAACACAAGTACCACATTAAAGAAAGTGTTAAACTCAAGTACCAAATGATAAATTAAGCAAAAAAAAAAAAATTATTCCAATTAATCGTACCAAAATAAATTTTTTTGTTAAAACAATATTTTAAATATATATACACATAAAAAATTTAACAAGAGTAATCAACAATATTAACTATTTGGACTAATTAATAACATTATAAAATATAAGAATCAAATTATGTTAAAAATTAAATTTTAATTTCAGATATAATAGAGGGACTAACATAAAATTTAACCATTTTTATTATAAAATAATAATATATATTATTATTTAAGTTTCTAAGAGAGTTGGTATCACAAGTCAACTAAGCACCAACTCAATTAGGGAAATTACAGAAATGTCCTACCGTAATTAAAATAAGTCATATTATTTTAGGGTACTTTAGTCTTTTTATTTTTAAAAAAACAATAAAATATACAAGTTGTTGGATTTTAACTGATACCAATTGCATTAGTAAAACTTTTAGTTTACCACTTAATTAAAAATTTATTTAACATTTTTTATACATTTTAATTTTATTATGCACACATTTGTATTCTAAATACGTGGTTTCAACTTTTCATTATTTATTGTATGCTGTTTTTAAATATTTTTACACGCATATACATATGATAATATTTCTACTACTAATAATAATATTGAAATATTTAGTGCTTTATTTTTATGTATAGAGTTTAGGATTTAGAATACATCTACTTATTATTGATATAGTTAATGTATGGATGCTTTTCCTAGCAACAAATTTTTAATGACTATGAATCCCTATACTGTTGAGGCTGTCCATTGTGTTAATATCATATTATTACACATTGTGAGAAAAAATTATAGAATAAATATATTTAGATGTGATCACTTTTATCGACTTTGTGATAGCTCAATTTGTCATATTAGAAGTTGACAATTTATTAAAATTAAATCTACGTGCTTTGTGTTGTGTTGATATTGTGGACGTATGAAAACTTGATTTTGAAGATCGATCCATTCAAAATAACTATTCGTGAAGGTTGAATCAATTTGGATCAAACAAATAAACCCCTTGAATTGTGAGTACCGATTGAGATCAAATTGATATAAAAAAAAACATACAGGGACTTTGTTGAAATGGTAAATGTGAGATATAGAATATCATGGTGTTTTAGGTTCAAATCTGATCGTACTTAATGAGTAATATATTTCCACAATGATTTAATAAAAACATCAACATAATAGCCCACATGCAATTCATTAAAAAATAATAATATTTTAGTTAATGTTTTCAAAAGATAATCTTTGTTAAAAATTAATTATTCATTAATTCAATTTAAACATGCCTAACCCTGTAATTAACTAATGCAATTAATCAATTCATAGACCAAACTTTTAAAGGTAAAACTTTGGTATTTTTATCAGTTTGGCACTTATATTCTTTTTTGGTTATTAATCTCACCCCTATATTTTTATTTTGTATACCCATTGTTTATTTATATATTTTCCATTAAAAATTTTAAATCGAGCCAATAACATACTGCCACGCATCAATGAAAGTAAAAGAAAATCTTAAATATAAAAAAAAAAACATATCCTTTTTAAAAAAAATATTAAAATCCAAAAATCATTAAAAAAAAATCTAAACCCCAAAATCTTAACACCTAGAAAATTATTTAAAAAAACTATAATCTATTTTAAAAGTTTTTTAAAACGCACCCAATGAAATTTTACGATATTACAGCAAGATAAAATTAGTGGTACTTTTACTCGATTTAATATGATGTAACTTTAAATTTTTTATTTTATTTTATCAAAAAAAAAAAAAAAAAAAGGTAAGCTTGTTTAAAATCTTTGCGCCTTTGAAACCATTTTCTAACATTAGCCCATTGTTTTTAATATTTTCTACATCCAAGGTTATTAAATTATTAGTATATTTATATTTTAGTTATTCTATTTTAAAAAATTATAAAATGATCATTGAATTTTCAAAAATTTTAATTTAAGTCACTGAACTATTTAAATTTTTTTTATTTAAGTCACTAAACTATTCCAAATTTTTTTTATTCAAATCACTGAACTATTAAGTTTTTTTAAGTCTAATACGTGAACTTTAAGGAACATTCAACCATCGGTATAGTAGATCAGTACTCATTGATTGAGTAGAAGAACATATCTTAGATTCAAATCGATCTGACAGTCAGTTCCAGAGATTGGAGAAGAAAGTTGTAAAGCTTAACTGTAAAAGAGAAAGAGAAGAAGAGCTTTCAATTGGTGCAAGCAATGCGAACAAAAAAAATCATACAAAAACGATTTTAACAACTCATAAATTAAAATGAAAACTTTCGAATAATTAAATGATTATTTTGTAATTTTTTAAATTGAATGACTAAAATTAATAATTTAATTACCTTAATTAACTTGGGTGGGTGTAGTCTACCCATATTATTTTAATCTTAATGGTGATTTTTTGTCAAACAGTTAGGGTATACATTTATCAATTTTTTTTTTGAACAATTTTATTATGGGTTTTGATAATAAAATAATACACTTCAACGCACTCGAACCCACGTTCTCCTACATTGATAATAATGTTATGTCAATCGAACTAATACTCACTCGGCAATAATTATGAATTTTTAAAAGTCTAAATCTAACTAATATCATTTAAATATTATGCAAACCAAATTTAATAAAAAAAAACTCAAATAGAATTTAACATTACAAATATAATCGATTTTATTGATTTATTCGATTTATTCGGTATCACAACTCATCCTTCCCATAACTTCTTTTACATGACAGATGAAATTAAAATTGATTTACTCTTTTTACCCTCAAAAGGCTGGTGTTTCAACATGTTGTCTAATTCATTGGAACCTTTCCATGGCTGTTGCTGGCAAAGAAATTGGCACCAAAGTGCCAACTTCTCCTTCCTTGTTCCTGTTTGGTATGAAAAAGCTTATGATTCCAATGGCATTTGCTGGTCCTTCAAACACTGCCTTACCCCATCCCAAATGACCATTTGCAAGCCTGAAGTGCATTAAATCCGATATCACAAATGACCCGATATCGTTCGAGAAATGGACTGGTTTACCTCGACTCACCATTAAATCTGCCGTGGATTTTATATATTCCTCTGTCACATTTGCTTTTGCTTGTTTTATTAGTTCCACTGCATACCCTAATGGATTATGGCAGAGGTTTTTAACTGTTTTAATTGCTGTTGTGAAGACCAAAACGTTCCCGTAATATCCTGATGGCAATGGAGGATTGAATTTGGAACGTACGTTAGCAACGCACAACATGCGTACCTCTTCGTCAGGGTCGAGATTTATAGCAATGGTTCGGCAACGCCATAAACAAGCTGTTATGAGTTCGAAATTGGTGCAATGGCGAAGGTGGAGAGGGAGGAGACTACGAAGAAGTGAAACTTCAACGGGGCCAAAGAAAAAGGAACATGCAACCATGTTGTCCAATAGCGTGGCGGTGGTGGTGGTAGCTTCCACTTGGTCGTACTCATGGTGGGTGAATGTGACTCGTGGTGGGTCTCGAGCATTTAAGAGATGTCTTTCCCAAACAGGCGGGATGGAAGGGGTGACTAAACCTCGTGCCATTTCACCAATAGCGGACAAGAATTGGAGAAAGCCGAAGCCGTCACACATGACATGATTGAAGCGATGAGCAAGGATGAGACCACCACATTTCAGCTTTGTTACCTGTTAACCAAAAAAAAAAAACCAACATCACTTTTGCAACAAAATATGTATCGAGTAAAAGTAAAAAGGGTGGAGATGAAACCACCATAGCCTAGTTATTAGTGTAGGCTTGGATGTAACATGCATATCAGATGTGAGTCCTACTTGGAATTGGCGCGTGTTTGTGAATACTTTTATATAAATTAGATTAAAGTATATCTATAGAATAAACGAGGAATTTATGTGACAAATATTTTAAAAAAAAGTTTGATTGAAAAACAAATAAGGAGAAAAAAAAGGAGCCATCATTGATTGGGATTTTATTACCTGAAACAACAACAATGGAGAATTAAGCATGGCTTGAGAGTCAGGGGCATCAAATAACAGTTCATCAAAGTAAGGAAATGGTGGTTGTAGTGGTTCACCAAATTGTTCAAGTGTAACATCAGCATTGGCCTTCATAAACATCACACCTTCCCCCCCATTAGCACCTTCCTTCAGTCTACCAGCAAATGGATAATAAAAGACTAGGGTTTGAGCAAGTGCCTCCTTAATAGCTTCAGCAATATCTTTTCCTTCCATGGAGGGTTCATACCGATAAAATCGGATACCTGGAAATTGGAATAAAAAACTCGCTTGATTATCAATGTCGTGGTGTAGGTTTGGCCGGAGCAACAAGTTCGGGTTTGCATCGTCGAACGGTGAATGCAAGAGGGATGCTAGAAGGTGTTGCCATGACACCAAAATGTGAGATAATAGAAAAGAATGGAACACCTGGTGTTTGGTGCTTAATTAGGTGTTTTCAAATTATTTATATAGGAGGAATCAAAGTTGAACTAATAAATATTAATATTAGGCATAATGGTAGGACGCATTGTATTTTCAAGAGAGAATATAAGTTTGAATTTTGAATACGGTATCTTTACGAAAAACATTCACAAATTCCAAATAATTGATACCTAATTATTTCGGTTAAAATGTTGAAGTCGAATTTTTCTTTAAAAGGTACTTATTCCAACTTCATGCAGAAATATATATATACAATTTTAAGATTAAACTAACGTCATTATAAAAGCAAAGGATCAGATTATGTCAAATTAAAATATAACGACTAAATCCTAAAGTGAGCATAGTAAAAATATTAAAATTACAAAATTTTACCATTATCTTGAAAAAGAAAGAATTGTGTCATTAGGTAGTCCAAATAACCAACACCTTTAACAATTTCGATAGTTGATGTGAAATTTTAAAAAAAATGCTTAATACATAATTTTTTACTTAAATTTGATATTTTTTTCGTAATGTGGTACACGCGTTTTTTTATCTAATATTGTGCGTAAATTCGACAAAAGATATACATTTTGGTACTTAAAAGTAATTGGTGTTGTTTTTTTAGTGTTTAATTCGAGTTTTATAGTTGATTAGATGAAAAATCATATTAACTAATAATATTAGAAACTAACTTTCATCAAATCAATATTAAAACCTAACTTAAATTACATCCATCATATTATATTTGACAAATTAAACTCAAAATTAAACAATCCCTATACTATTGAGACTACCCTTCATTTTATTAATATTATATTATTACATAAAAAAATTATATAATAAATATATTATAAAAAAGCATATGAAATTTTGTTGTAATGGTATATGTAACATGTAAAATATCAGCGTATTTTAATTCAAATCTCATCTTATATGTATTTTTCTAAATTTTATATTAAAATGTAAAAATATATATAACATATCTTTATTGTTATATTTCTTATTTCATAGAATGAAAAAGTTTTTTTGATAATTTTATAATTAAATTAAAATTTAATCGATGAGTAATACAAACTCAATTAAACATTTAAAAATAATACATATATATGGAATAATATTTGGTACAATATTAGCGGAGTTTTTAGACTCTACAAATAAGATCAAGAGTTGAAAGATGTCTTATAGAGATATATAATAAAATATTAAAAATAAATAAATATTTGAAAAAAGAAGCACATGATAATTTTTTAAAATTGCTCGCGGAATAAAAAATACATTACACTGATATATTAGAAATCTTATCACATTCGTGGAATTAAGTATTTAAAACGTAGAAGTGTTCTTTAAAATAACATACAATACATAATGAAAAGTATGATTTGGAATAAATTAATAATAACACATGAAATATGTACAATATTAAACATAAGGTAAACTACACTCAAGGTTATTAAATTATTAGTAAATTTACATTTTGGTTACTCTTTTTCAAAAAGTTATAAAACAGTCACTGAATTATTCGAAAGTTTTCATTTAAATCACTGAACTATTGAAAAGTTTTCATAAGTCATTGAAATATTCCAAAATTTGTATTTAAGTCACTAAACTATTAAGTTTTTTTTTAAGCCTGATACATGAACTATAAGGAACAATTCAACAATCGATATAGTAGATCAATACTCATCGATCGAATAGAAAAACATATATTAGATCTAAGTCGATCTAACAGTCAATTCCAAATATCGGACAAGAAAGCAGTAAAATTGAATTGTAGAAGAGAAATAGAATGAGAGCGTTCGATTGGTGCAAACAATGCAAACAATGCAAACCATTTAATGACGACTTTAACAACCCCGTAACTTAAAATGAAAAGTTTCGAATAATTCAATGATATTTTGTATTTTCTTTTAAATTGAATGACAGAACCTAATAATTTAATTAGGTTAATTAACTTGGGTGGGTATAGTCTACCCTAAACAAAACACTGATAATGGTAAGTTTGGTTAAACCCATCAATTCTCTTGCCAAGCCAGGCAGGGATAACCCAACTTATTATTTATTAATTCAACTAGTTAGAAAAAAAGAAACAATTTAATTTAATAAAACTGATACATGCCATGGATTATTGTTTAAATTTCACAAACAAAATTATAAATTTTCCATGATGTAAAACTGATACATGCCAATGAACCAAACATGATCCTCAATTCCTTCAAGTATGTTTTCAAATCAAAATTAACAGTATACCAGCTTTTTCTAATGATTGGATTGAAAGGGTGAAGAACCCCAACAAACAAGTATATAACTATTGTTTTCTATGTCAGTGTGATCTTCTAATGCAATCCTAGAACTAGGAAGAATGGCATATAATTGGTCGGATTGCAGCTTTGAGATCATCGTAAAATCTTTGCTCCGAAAATCTGCTAGCTCTTCTCCTTGCTGCTGTAGCTATCTTGAGTCTTTCAGACTCAGGCATCTTCACAATTTTCAGGATTGCATCTGCATATTCTTCTACATTTTGAGCAAGAAATCCTGTTTGTTCTCCATCTTCATCTAAAACAATGTCCATTTTCGGGCCAGCAGAATTATGAGCTGAAGGAGATCGAGCAAAATTACTGTCATTTTAGAAACATTTTTAAAATGGAAAAGAAAAGTAGCTCGAATCGGAAACTATAATATCGGTTGACATGCTAGATCACCTATAGGTATGGCTCCTGCAGCCATGAACTCTACAACACTAATGCCAAAGTGCTCGTCTACCATCGAGTGGATTCCGGCAACAGCACCGCCCAAAAGACTTACCAAGTCCCTGCATAGTGTATGAAACCGATGAAACAAAGAGTTAAAACATATATATTGCAGTCATGCAAATGCAGACAAACTTTGATTATCTGCTAATCATAAATTTTTGGATGATTTTCATTTAGCGAGAGGATCCAACTAAACTTATACCTAATTGTGGTAGCTTATTTACCAGTTCTTACCTATACATCACATTTTTATGGAATTCCACATCGTCTTGAATGTTCAATTGCACTGCTTTGTCTTTCAAATTCTGGAGTCTTTCCTCGTCTGATTTATTTCGACAACTACCTACAAACTGCAACTTAGGTCTTCGAGAGTGTTCATCTAGTTTTTTTATGGCAACAGAAAAGGCCTCAAGTTGAAGACTATGGGCCTGAGTCGAAAAAAATCAAACTGTAAAGAGTTTCTAGAACTAATCAAGGTTGCAAAACCAAAACACTGGAACCATTAAAAATTTAGCTTGAAGATTTATGTAAGTATGTGGACCTTCTCGGGACGAAATTGTGCAACAGATATGATTTTTGGAGTTTCCACCGACCTTTCCAAAGGAAGTGCCTGTTTCAGATGTAAACTGGTAAGAAATGACAGATGAATGGCACTAAAAAATTGACAAAAAATATAAAATGCACCATGATTGGTGATGAATAACGAGAAACAGAACCTGAAGTCCTGAAGTATCACAAGGTGGATAAACTTGCTTCATGCGCTTAGGAATTCCCCAAAGCTTCTCGATGTGAGACTGAGTCCATGAAGAGTTGACCATTACAAGATGTGCACAAGATCCCACCATTCCATACATCATGCTAAAAACTGTATAATAGATAATTTTGCACCGGGATAGCCATGGGCTGCCATGGAAGGATAACGTCAGGATCCAGATAACAAGACAAGAAGCCAGATATATTGCTGACACCCAAGTTAAGACTTTATAGGCAGCTATACTATCGAACCGCCATATATGCAAATCAATTATCAACCAATTTCGGAAACAAAGGCGGTACTAATTGTTGACCAGGAAAATTGATCAAACAAAGGTTTAATAAAAAGTTATAAGTTTTCGACCAGGAACCATTGCTAAAAGCAAATCCGATATAAAACAATGCGAACATGACAGGTAAGTAGTAGTTTAAGAATGTGATCTTAACAATCACTGATCACTTCCAAAACCATTAATTCAACAAGTAGAACTACACCTCTCGTGCAAAAGATAAACTGTTAAAAGCCAGTTGACATGGAATCATTTTGAGAAGGGTTAAATCACTTTTTTAGCCTAAACTTGGTAACTTTTCTCACATTGGAGTCTGAACTTTCTTTTTTTTTTTTTTTAACTTGGCAATTGTTTCTATATTGGGGTCTGAACTTTTTTTTAAGTCCAAGTTAAGTCCTGAACTTGCCAATTGTTCCTACATTAGAGCTTGAACTTTTTTTTCCAAGTTATTCCTTGAAAATCCTAAAGTTTAGGCTCTAATGTGGGAACAATTGCCAAGTTCAGGCCTCAATGTGGGAGCAATTGCCAAGTTCAAGACCAAACTTGGACAAAAAAGGTTCAAGCTACAATGTGGAAAAAGTTGCCAAGGTCCAAATAGTGATTTACCCCTTTCGAGAACAATACGAAAGCTAGTCCGAAATAAGAGAATTCACATAAACTAGCAACGCAACTATTAATACCAGTATAACAATTCAATCCAACAATCCAACAATCCAAAAACAAGCAAATTCCTATCACTTAACAAGATTTAAAAAAAAAAAAAAGGAGATTAAGCAAAAGCAGACCTTTTAGCAATTACAGCATCATTATTGTACATTGAACTTCGTTGACGAACTCGAGAAACCATGTCTAGACTGATAGTAGGATAATGAGTATAACAAATAACTTTGCATCCAAATAAACGTGCAATTGGGTATGTAAAAGCGTATCCACTTGTATCAAAATAATACAAAGGTGTAAACTTGTTCAAAGCTTCCCAAGATAAATAAACTGATCCCAGGCTTTGACCAATCATTGTGAAGTGTGGGTACGTTGTTTCTTCAATCCATTTTCTTTTATTCAAATGCACAACCTGAAAAAAATAATAAAAACCTAAATTAAACCTAAAGAAAATATGTTTTTTTTTTTGGGGGCGGGCGGGGTATGTAATTAAAAATGGAATTACTTTTGGGGGGTAAAGGAGGTGAACACCAAAACGATCAGTGGCGCGGGACATTAAGGATTGAGAGGATGCATCGTCGTCGCCGGAGAAGATAACGGAATCGAGATCTGGGTTTTGTTCTTGGATGGCTTTGACGGCACACCAAAGGACTCTCTCGCCTCCGCCGCCATCGTTGGTGTAGGGATGAAAGAATCCGACGGCTCTTTTCTTGTTTCTACGGTGGTTGAGGATTTGGGAAGCTAATAAAAGGATTGTAGCAAGTGGGAGAGTGATTAGACACCAACAAAGAATCCAATTTAACATGATCTGAAATCTATTTTCCTTTTTTTTATCAGAACTTGGGGAGAAGGTTAGAGTCGTCCGATGGAGGGGACGATGAAAACTAGAAATTTTCAGAAGAGGAAAAAAAATAAACTATTAAAGATAATTGGAACGGAGTCGTTTTGGTTGAAGGAGAGGAAAGAAAGAGTAGAAAGTTAGAAATTATAAATAATAACATGTTTTAATTCATCAAATCTCAAAAAAAAAAAAAAAAAAAAAAAATCGCCTTTCTTAATTTTGCTGACGTAGAACACATGTTATTGTAATTTATACGAGATTGAGAGTATTTATTTTGTTGTTTGTGTGAAACTTTTTTTGAGTGAAATAAGTATAGATGCAAAACAAGTAAATTAGATATTGGCAATTAAGTTCTCTTCTCAAAGAATATGTTGAATTTTTGACTGTTTTATCTTTTTCAGAATATGATAAATTTTTTTGATTATAGTAGAATTAAAGGTCCCCGAAAAACTTTTCATGATGGCGTTAATAATTTCAATATTATCAATTTGGATTAGGGTCCTCTTGAAGTGTTTATCTAAAATAAGGTTTAATCCGTTCAAGATGCCTCAAAGCTTTGCCTCTATTATTGTATAGTAACCCAAATATTTGGAGAACCCAATTATCTACTCACCATTTTGATTCGTCACAAAACATTCATCAACTGCAAAACCTTCATCAATCTTAACCGAACCATCTATATTCAAACACACTCAACTGTTAGTTGTAAATTAATTAAGGAGATAACTTCGTGTTTTATGAGATAAGGGCGTTGAAACTGAAAAATATTATTTTATCCAATTATATAAGATTTTAATGATCTAATTAACATATAAAAATAAAATCACAATTTAACAATTTCAACTTAAATCACTCTCCCATTTTAAAAAATCACTAATTTTTTTACCTATGATTACATAAACAAATCTTACACTTTAACCTTTTCGAGAGTCGTCACTATCTATTCCCAATAACTATTTCTCATTGCTAGCATCCTATAAGGATCATAATTTTTCCTCATCAACAGCCTTTTAAGGATTATTAAATCAACCTTGTTTTGAAGATACTCATGAAACATGTTTTAATTCATCAAATCTCTAAAAAAAAAAATTGGCCTTTCTTAATTTTATTGACGTAGAACACATGTTATTATAATTTATACAAGATTGAGAGCATTTATTTTTAATAGCTTCAATACTATCAATTTGGATTAATCTCTTAAAGTGTCTATCCAAAATAAGGTTCAATCCATTCAATATACCTCAAAACTATGCTTCTATCATTGTATGGTTATCCAAATATTTGGAGAACCCAATTATCCACTCGTCATTTTGATCCGTCACAAAACTTCCATCAATTGCAAAACCTTCATCAATCCTAACCAAATCATCTATATTCAAACACATCTAACTGCTAGCTGTAAACTAATCAAAGAAATAACTTCGAGTTTTATGAGAGAAGGGCGTTGAAACTGAAAAATATTGTTTTACCTAATTATATGAGACTTTAATGATCTAATTAACATATAAAAATAAAATCACAATTTAACAATTTCACTTTAAATCACTCTCCCATTTTAAAAAATTATTAATTTTTTTACTTATGATTACATAAGTAAGTCTTACACTTTAACCTTTCCGACCGAGAGGAGTCGCTGATATCTATTCCCAATAATTATTTCTCATTGCTAACATCCTATAAGGATAATAATTTTTCCTCATCAACAGCCTTTAATGATTATTGAATGAACCTTGTTTTGAAGATGCTCATGACACATCTCGAAATAACACCCTCGAGACAGGAGATTCAATTTAAAAAAAAAAATTATCCAAAATTCAGATGCTGAATTTTCACTTGACCATTAGTATGCCTACACAACCCAAATAAAATATTTTAATATTAATACAGGTGTCCATAAAAATCCATGTCAGATTTTATTTAATTATACTTAAATCCTAATTCTAAGATGGTTAGCAGTGAATTTAAGGGGAAACAAAGTTTAAATAAGAAGATTAAAATCCGAAAATAGGATTGGTGTGTAAGTTTTTTTGGTACATGCTCGGTCGATTACAAATTACAAATTCACGAAATCTTCTGTTTGCTCCCTACCACCACCCCAAAAATATACCTCTTCTAAATAAAAGAATATTACAAGGCCATATATCACACACTTGAAACACAAAAATGGCATAATTCCAAATTTTGATCTTCACTCATCAGACAAATGAAAACGAAAGAGGGGAAAAAGAATGAAGGCCTCGAAATTGCAGCTATATAAAGCCCCATTCATCCACTGGGTAATATAAAATGTTCCATTTGAAGACTTAATAGCTGCCCATTGGTGGCATGCCGAAAGCTGGCATTGGAGGCATTCCCATTCCTCCCATGGGTGGTGGTGGTGGTGGAGCAAAACCTCCCATGCCTGGCATTGGCGGTGCGGGCAAGGCAAGAGGTAGCAACTGTGCATACATGTTCTGTAATAGAAGGCATTCGAATTGGTTAGAAGATCGTTTAAACCACGGAATAAAATAGGGATGTAAACGAGACACTAGTGTTCACAAACTACTCGAGTTCGACTCGAAAAAAATTCGAACTCGATTCAGTAATTATCGAGCCAAGCTCGAGCTATCGATCGAGCCAAATTCGAGCTTAGTAATACTTGACTCGAATGGCTCACGAGTCTTATCGAGCTTTTCATATTTTCATATCATCAAAATACGTTATTTCCCTTAATATATATTATTAGTCTTAAGCTTAATTATTGAGTCGAGCTCAAGCTTAAGTACAAAAATTGGTACACGAGTATAATCGAGCTCGAACTCAAGTAGCTCGATTATATCTTGAGCCTAAGTATCAGGATCCAAATTTTGAGTCAAGCTCGAGCTCGAGTTTGACAATATTTGGGCTCAGCTCAGCTCGATAACACCCCTAGAATAAAGATTAATTTTCTAGAAAAGGGAAACTCTATTTTGACTTTGGAAGTTTCAATACCTGTTGTGCGATCACGTCCTTCTCTTCCTGCTCTTTAGCCTTTACTTCCTTTTGAGCCTCAATCTTGTCCTTGATAAGTTCATCAACTTTGCCAGTGTGTTCACGGATAAACTGGAAAAACATAGTCAAGTAAGGTTCTGACGGTATATCTCCAAATTAAGAAAAATCTTAACTAATAAAACCACAATCAAGTGATCATTCTGAAGAAAAAAACAGCAAAGAAATTACCTGTAATAGATATGGGAATGCAAAGTCAATCATATTGTTTATCCAGGCTAGCTCAAGAGCAACATCTGGTCGAACTAAGTCATAACAGACAAAGAGGCACGATGCGAAGCATTCTTTCTTGCCCTGTACATAGAACATCAACAGTGAAATTATATTCAGCTCAAAATATTAACCAGCATTACTGTGACAATAACAGAAGAAAGAAAAGTACCATAATGAAAAACATGTTTTGCATTAACAGCTTCTGCCTGTTTCGTTTTAAGAAACATTTGATTTTTTTTTTCATTTTCTGTTCTTGTTTTCTAAAAATAGTTTTCATTTCCAATTTTGTAACTTATTAAAAATGTGTTTGGTTAACGAACATGAAAAACTATATTTCAAAATGAAAATATGGGAATGTGTTTGGTAATGTTCTTTTTTGAAATTTAGATGTGTAAAAGTGAGTCTATTCCTCACGGGTCCACCCATTTGATGACCATAAAATATTTAATCCAATGAGAACACGTACACTTAAACAAGGGGAAAAAACCATGTTGTTATAAAGTGAGTTCATATTTAATCCGTGTTTTCATTTTTCTCTATTCTCTTCGTTTTCTTTCTCTGAAAACTTAAAAAAATCCATTTTTTCCCTTAATTTTTAAAATTGGGTATGTTTTCATGCATTTTCTACAAAATATGCACCAAATATGTTTTCAATTTTGTATTTTACCGTTAAGAAAATGAAACTAGAAAATACTTGTTCTTTCTGAAACCAAACACTACCTTCACTTCCCATATCCTATCGTGTTGTTATCAACAACTATGGTTTTGTACTTAGGCTTGTTCATTTATTTTATACTTGCACCCAAAAGGAAAAGGAGAAGGCAAACTAACATAATTAGAAGCACTGGTTGACCAAGGTGGTGTAATACATCATACCCTCGAAGGAGATAACCATCTCAATACCAAATCATTTATTGGTCAGCATATATTTTATGTATATCTAGAATGAGTTGAGTACCTGCTCAATGAAGTAAACAAGCAACTCCTCGGCAAGTTCACGTTCACCAGACTGTGAAGCTGTTTCCATTGCATCTCTGTAATGGTAGTCCTTCTTTGACAAGGCAATTGACTGCTTCCATCTACCTGCCTTTTTGTAAATGTATGCAGCAACGCGCCTCATTTCAAGCAGCTCATGTTTCTCAATCTAATTGAGCAATTTGGAGTCAATATCAGAAAGCAAATTAACAGCAAACATAAATGTAAGAACAATACTTCACCTTTTGTGCAAGGCCAATCTGATCAAAGTTATCGTGCAAGTCAATAGATTCTCTCAATCTATCATAATCTTCTTCCTCCACATAAATCTCATTCAATGCCTCATTTACTGCTGACACGTTGTTGCTCTGAACAGCAACCATGTATGGCTTCACAAGACGCAGATGACCAGCCTGAAATTCAGGAAGGAAATTATCATCATAAAATAAATTAAAATAATACTAAAGTAAGTAGTATTCATATCAATATTATGTTATTTTCTGCTAAAACTGAACCTTTCTCATAATGTCAACGACACGGGTGTGATCCACTCGAAGTGCAAGCACGTTAAGCATATCATTGATGAGATCAGGATGTTCTTGCAAGTAGAAGTGGACAGCCTTGTAATAAAGCTCAACACTTGCAACTTTGACTATAATATCTTTGAATTGCATGTGATCCCATGCTTCAGGAGAGTGGTTCATCACAGTAGTAGCAGCATTATCAAACTCATCATACTGGATATACAAGTACGTAAGTTCCTTCCAATGCTGCTGCTCATCACAGGCTCTTATCAGATTGGGGATATTGAGACGAGTAGAGAACAATTTAATGTGCTCCATAAGCTTCTCATGACGATATCTGGCATAAAGAACTCCCAACTCAGTAAAGATCCCCATATGTGCACGTTCCAATCCTAAACCACTCTCCATGAGAGAGATCAACTCATTGAAACATCCCCTATTTTGATAGTATTCACTAACTTCTTCCAAGTCATCCACCTACAAAGTCAACAAAACACAAAGGTCAAAATCATCATTGATAAACAGTCTCCACCACACCAACACTAACCGTGTGCACATACATATCAACTTTGCTGTTTTCCAAAGTTGTAATTCAACATGAAAATAGACTCACCTGTATAATAATGTTAAGACCACATATCTGTGCCAATCGGAATTCCTCTGCATCAACACAAGCAAAGCAAACCTCCTTCCATGTCTTGGCACTATTTGCTTTTCGTGCTGCATCAACAGCGCCCTGGAATTGTTTAAGCCTCACCAGTGTAACAGCCAACTTGGCCCAGTTTGATATGAATGCAAATATTATTTTAGCAGCTTCGTACAAGGCTTCATCAAACAAGCGATCACCAACATTTTGAAGATTAGCAACATTTGGCATGAGAATGAATTCTTCAATTTCACCCAGTCTATCAATCTTTGCATATGCATAAATGAGTTCACCATCAACCTTGGGCTCCTTGACCTTCTGTCTAACCATCAGAAGGTACCTCACCAAATCAGGGTAGACATCAGCATCCTCAGATGCTCGGATTACATCAAGGAACTGAGTAGCATCATCTGCACGAATAAACGATTCAATTGCATCGCTTACTAGCCCCTCCCTCAGTTGTGCCTTTGCCACCTGACTCCAAACAGCATCTTCTTCAACTCGGAATGCAAATTCCACAGCCCGATCGATGCTTCTAATGTTATCCAATAAAACATTGACAGCCTGAACATTAAGGTTGAACTTTTTGAAAATTGCAAATGCTTCTTCATACAGTTGGGCTTCCACAGCCACTTCTCCAACTGCAGGTCCATCAAAATTATCTAGCCTATTGATATAATCCATAACTCTAGATGGATCTGCCTTAATAGCTGTTAGAATAAGAAGATTTTGCAGATTGAAGTTCCCACTGAATGCAGAGTTTTGGAGAACAATCTTCTCAAGAAGTTCAATCAGTTCATGGGGCAGGTCAGCAGTCATGAAAGCTTTAACAGTGGCAGAGACTTGTTCTGGACTCTTGCTTTCTGGCAAAGCTGTCGACACAACCTGATCAATTAGCTGTCTTCTGCATTCATTTTCAGGATTTAGCACCTTCTCCCAAAGATCACCATCCATCCTCTCAACAACATACCTGTGATCAGATGAGCCGATAAGCAACTTAAAAACTAAGATCCGAGTAATTATCATAAATAAACTAAATAATTGCATACCTGGCTTGCAATTTGAACAATGAGTTTTTATTTGTGACATTGATAAGTTCATCATCACATTGTCCTCTTCGGTAAGCCACAACTGCTAGGGTGGGATCGCGCTTCTCACAGTACTTGCCAACAACCCGGGAGTCATAGTAAGGGTTGGTTGTGAGGAAATGCTCTGGATTGTTATTGCTGTCGATGATAATTTTACCCAAAGCATTGTGGACATGTGTATCTTGGCTTCCCTCACTTACAAGATGCTCCAAGAACTGTGTAAGTAAACGAAGACGATTTCTGGAAACCGAAAAGCAGAAAAATGAGAATCACATAGTAATCAAGGAGGAAACAAGGACAGAAGATGCAGTAAAAAGTTCACCTCTTCTCACATTCCTCCACAAGGGGCTCGACTGGAAGCAAAGAACGGACTGAGAGAATGAGACCCTTGATAAACTCTTCAGGGCATTCATCATCTAGCAACTGCCCCACCACTAAAGGAGCATTCCCTGGGTTCACCTAT